>VXAX01004331.1:1224558-1281049 GCA_013399835.1 Leptocoma aspasia
AAGGGAGGGAGGGAGGAAGGGAGGGAGGAAGGAAGGGAGGAAGGGAGGGAGGGAAACTGGGGCTATGCAGCCCTATGCTCAAGTGGGACAGGGAGTGCTGAGTGCTGGGCTTTGTTCCCAAGAGCGTTTAAGCATTTTGTGATAAGCAGTCTTGTATAATATGCAGAAGTAATCCATAACTGACCCATAAGAAATCCTGTTCCTGACTTAGCTGGTGTCATCTGAGTGGTTTGGTTAATTGTATTACATAAGCATCTCTATTATAAAGCACATGATACAGAATGACCTTCTCTGAAAGAAGTAATTACCAAATGAGTTTGCCAATGGCTATAACATATTCAGTTAATATAAGCATATGTCATTTCATATTTTTTACATCCTGGTTAATCTGGTTTTGGAGAATAAGTTTTTTAAGGCATTGCTCAGAAATATATCTGAGAAGAGACATAGGTAAATACTTGTATATTCAAGCAGTTTGTAGCTACTCTTGTACCAACAGTGTTTTGTTTGTTTCTTTGCTTGCCTGCTTTGGGGGGCATATTGCATTATTTCGATAATCACCCCATATCTTTGCAGTTGATTCCACATTTACTTCAACTTTCAGGAGAAAATTTTCTTTCTTCAGCACATGTAAAAGTCTTCTCATATTGCTGCAGTGATTCCTATTTGAACTCAAGCTCTTAGATCTCCTCTTTCTAAAGGAGAAAATGTGCTCAGTTCCGTATGAGTAAAATAAAATATTTGATCAATTGATTATTTCTGCATCGCACTCAAACCTCACTGAACTCAACAGAAATGTTTATGTGTCTCCAGAGAGCTTTGGATTGCTTTTTCCAACAGCCATTTGTATTCTCCACCAGATGGAATGGTCCAGTTGCACAGGACCATTGTGTTGCTGCACAACAGCTTTGAGTTTGAACAGCATTCTGTTTGGCTGCTGTATGAAACATTTGGGAGTTCCCATGACAAAAAAACCTTGTTGATGTCTGGTTAGAAGCAAACACAACTCTAATATAGTTTATCCAACACCTTCTAGAACTTAAATGCCAAAGAAAGCTATAGATTAAAAAGGTCTATGGTAAGTACTCATGGTTATAGTGAGCATTCATGATGTTTTCTCAAACTTTAGCTTTTCAGTAAAAACACCTTTGTTTTATGCTGAAGGACTTCAGGTTACATCACACAGATAACAGGGACAGGTGACAATAAACAGTTGTGTGGAATTGGGGTCATTGCTACTGCAATTTAATCCTTGTCCTGTTGCTGTTGTTTGGATCTCTGACAAACTGTTTGACTTTGCCTTAGAAGGCTCTCACATTTGTAAAACAGGTGTATTATTTGATACTTTTTATAAGATGTTGGAAACATCAAGACGGAGTCAAAACTCTCTTTGATGACACTTGCATATGACTGTATGAGACAGGTGCTAAATTGTGGAAATATTTACAAACTAAATATGTATTTGCAGAAATTTCAGCCTATGCCTGAAAATGTTTATCCCAAGCTCTTCACCACAGCTCTGTATGTACTGCACACAACTCTTCTGCAGACGTGACCTTTACATTTTAGACACCCAAATCCTTAGGGAAGGCCAATGTGAATATGTGAGGAGGAAAAGAGGAGAGGGCAAAAGGAGCCCTTTGTTCCACACAAATACAATGTGTCAGTGGGCTCAGGCTGTATTCTCTGTTTATTAAAAAGAGGAGGGAGAGTAACCACAGGGCAAATAGTGTTAGACAGATGGAAGAATATGCCAGAGCCATTGCTGAATACAGGGCTGAAATACAGTCTCCTCGATATAGCATAAGGCTGATGCATCAGGTTCAGAGACAACTGAAATGAAAGAAGAGGTTTTAAGCAGCTCCTGCCTAATTGCACCAGTCCTCTGCTTTGGGTTCATTTCATCTCAGTGATTCCAGCCATGACCAACAACCCACTTGCACCAATCTGACACCTCTGTGTGATTTGGAGAGGGTTTAATGGTATGCAATCACATTTACTCATTTCATGTTTACTTCCCTGCTGTCCTGTCATTCACCCAGCCAAGAGGAGTGGAATTTCCTCCCAGAGCTGTGGTGCTTTGAGGAGCCATTAAGGGCAACCTAAAGCATGTTCAGCTGCAGTGAAGCAGCAGCCAGCCCACAAACAGCTCTAGAGGGAAGGCTGCCATTGAGACCACCTGTCCCATTCAAGATAGTCCCAAATGTACTGCTGGGCTCTTGACTACACAGATGTTATGAAGATCACCTGGGGAAAACAGAAGATGTCTGTGTGCATACACAGTTATAGCCAGCTGATTGCTTCACTCTGTAGACAGGAAAGGCTTAGAATAACTCTCTCTTTGCAATGTTCCTCTGTCAAGTTTGACAGTGGGGTTTTTCTTTCTGAGCAGTCTGAGATTACAAAGGAAAATGTAAAATTAAGGTATACTTTTTTTCCTAAAAATTTCTGAAATCCAGATCTCCTCAATTTAAGCTCTGTTTTGGAGACTCGAGCCATAAAGTGGTAGATATTTCCTTTAGTACTTTGTGTGACAATGATCTCTATATGTAAATATCAATGATTATTTAATCGATTTTGTATTTTATTTGAAAGGAAATAAGCCTATTAATGTAGCAGTTGTTTTATGTCCTGCACAAAATTTACTGGAAGCTACTAAATATACTGATTTTATTGAGGCCGACCTTCAAAAGTTTTTAACATTTCTCTGTGTAGGGAGAAAAGAAGTAACATTTATCAAGAGTGTCTGAAGAAATATGTTTTTTCTATAATGAGTTTTCAAGAGCTCACAGAAAATCATAGAATATCCTAAGTTGGAAGGGACCCACAAGGATTATCGAAGCCCAACTCCTTGCCCTGCACAGGACCATCCCCAAGAGTCACACCATGTGCTTTAGAGCATTGTCCAAATGCTTCTTGAACTCTGTCAGGCTTGGTGCTGTGGTCACTTCCCTGGGGAGCTGTTCCAGTGCCCAACCACCCTCTGGATAAAGAAGCTTTTCCTGATATCCAACCTAAACCCGCCCAACACAACTTCAGGCCATTCCCACTGGTCACCAGAGAGAAGAGATCAATGTCTGCCATCACACTTCCCCTTGGGAGCAACCTGTGAACCACTATGAGGTCTCCCCTCAATCTTCTCTCTTCCAGTCTGAACAGACCAAGTGACCTCAGCCACTCCTCATACAGCTTCCCCTCCAGACTCACCCTGCTTGTGGCCCTCCTTTGGACACTCTCTAACAGCTTTATAACTTTCTTATATTGTGGTGCCCGAATCTGCACACAGCACTCACCAGTGGAAGAAACAAGAAGTATTAAAACTAAACCCACTGAGAATGCAGTTTTCTATTTAATCCCTTAACATGAATTTACAGTTTACACTGATTGTATGAAAAGGCTGACAGCCTTCAGGGGAAGAGGGAGCTTTTTTCCAGTAGTGAAGAAAGAGGAATAATAATAATAATTCTGTGGTGAGATGTAGTCAGATGTTGCATACAAGGCAAGCACTGGAGACAGAAGTAGGGATTAGCTTTCATAATGCTGCAGTTAAGCACTTGCACGTAGGAACAGCTCTCCTGGATAAGTTAAAAGGTCCATCCAGACCACAGTAATAAATGGTGGATGATAAAGAAACAGAAGTGCAAGACAGAACAATGAAAGAAATTTAGAAAGAGCAATGCAAGCATATATAGTTACAACTTGCCCAGAACAGTCTCTAAACTGTCAGAAATTTGATTGTCAAGGACTTGCTGGGCTACTGGTCATTAAAGGAATTTTTCTTCCATTGATTTTTCTAGCCTGTATTTCAATCCATGCTGATGTCTAGCACCTCAATGTCCCCTGGCAAGCAGACCCACAGCTCATCTAAATGTTCCATGAAGAAACACCTTTGGTTTGCTATGAAATCTGCCAGTAGCTATTTCACTGAGTGTCCCCTAGCTCTTTTCTAGGTCAGTGAGCACCTCCTCTGCCACTCATGACTTTAAAGACCTCCATTAGGTTCTCTCTTGTTCTGCCCTCTTTCATCTCACTGAGGATCCTCGCTCCCCTGCAGTGTGGTCCCCATTTACTTTCTTCATACTAAGAAACCCTCTTGACAGTTTTGGGTCCAGGCTGAAGAGAGAGCTCCAAGACCAGGTACGTGAAAGGTGCTGGGGAGGTAGCTGACCTACATTCAATCTCAGGAAAGCAGGCACTTCCACCCACCCGACCTGGGTCAGATGATCTTGCAGATGAGATCAACTGCCCTTTAGAAGAAATTCTTATAAATAAATAAATCTTTGAAGCTTATAAATATCTGCTTCAAAGGTGCTTGTTTACAATGTAAATGGATGCTTTGGTCAAATGAGTCCAGCCAAAGCAAATGCTTCTGAGGAAGTAACAGAGCAATGTCTAAAAAAATGTTCCCATCTTTCTTTTTTTCTTCCTCCCTGTCCCCAGGTAAAAAGTGTCCTGGGTATAGGGCCAAAACCAAACCTTCATATCTGAGTCAAATCTTATTTAATATTAAATGAGAAATGTTTGACTTTGTTTCATATACAGATGCTGTTATGGTTTCATTTGCATGCCTTTGCTTGAAAAATCTGTCCAAAGTGTGCTAGTTAATTACTATTTAAGGATTTCATTTTATGGTGTCTTTCAAATAAATCCCAAGAAATCTTCCTCTCAATGTGGACAAAAAGTATTTTCATGTTTATATGTATGCATTTCCTTTAGAAACCACACTAGAACGATTACAGATGGAGTAACTGGAAGCAGAATAGCTCAGAGATAATTTATAACCCCATTCAGCAAAGAAGTAGGGTTCACTGCCATAAAATCATCTGTGCAAAGTTAGAGCTGGTATGGCTTGTTTTTCCTTGGCAAAACTGCTTGTTTATTCCAAGCCACCAGCTCTCCAAGACACTATTTAGGAAACTTTACAAGAGTTTATGAAATTCTGTAATGAAGCAGCACAATGTTTTCAGTACTCCAGATAGATGAATAAATGTATATATTTCTAGGATACAACAATATTTAGGGACAGATTGTGATTACCCTTGCGTGGGCAGAAAATTGAATTGAGGAAGCTATTGTCTTGTTTCATCATGTGCAGCCTCATAAAAGTCACCCAGAATAATGGTGTAATTACTCTCTCCATTCAGAGGCATGGAGCAAGAGCCCTCTTCAGGTCACAGACGTCTCTCCTACATCTTGGTCAGCCTCATACTTCTGCATCTCTAGCTGTACATCATGATTTTGTACAGGCAAAACAGCATTATTTTTTCAATTTTTACTTATTTTTTTTCAAAATGAGCATTTTCTGGATGAGCATATGCTTTCTCGGGGTATATTCATCTACAAGTCATCAGTACTGAAGACATTGAAGCATACTTTTACTCTGTGTGACAAATGGTCTTGAGTGCAGAAAACTGTGAGAGAGCGCTACTCTTTAATTATTAAACTACATCTCTTTCTAATCTTATCTTTTACAATTACACTGTGTATTCCACTCAAGTGTTAACAAGACAGAAAGCTGGGTATAGCTCACATGGGACACCCAAATTGTTTAACAGGACTGATTATCTTCCAAGAGTGTGGTTACCACAGCCATGCTTACATTACAGATGCTGCTGAAAAGGCTGCTGTCTGTATAAAAAAATCTATTACTGTTAGTAAATCACAACTGTAAAGCACCTACCAGCCAGAAACTCCCACAAATTTTGCAGCTCTTCTAAATTTGGTGGATGAATACCCACTCAACCCTGCTCTTTCTGAAGCTGTCTGTCACAGAGTTAATTTAAAGCAGACCTTGCTTTCCTCACTGCTCATAAGGCAGAGGACCAAACCCACAAGTGCTGTGCAGTTTGGAACAGACAGCAGTGGACAGTCCCGTGTCCACAAAGAGTCCCAAGGGACGCTTGGGAAGAGCGCAGTTGCTCTAAGAGAGCCACTAAAGTGAAATGAAATGAGACTTAAAGTCCATAAGTTAACTGAAACCATTAACAACCACAGAAAGACAGGCCTCTTGGCCACTGCCAGACATGGGCAGCTGGGTGCTCCTCCCTGGCAGGGAGCTGAGTGTGGCCTCCAGGCGATCTCAGAGCACAGCCACCCGCTGAGCCGCCAGCTGTCACCACTTCCCCCCACCCGGCTGATGGTTCTTCAGCATCTGCATGGTTTGTGGGGCTGGGAAAGCTTTGTCAGAGAGCCCTGGGGAAGGAGGGACAGGGATGTGTGAGGAGTTCCTCCTCTGCTTGGCAAAGGCTAGGGCTGTGCTGTGCTGTGCTGTGCAGGAGGACGTGATGAGGTGACACCAGATGAGGTAGTGCTGGAGCTGCAGCAGGACCACGCCTGGAGGAGCAGCTCTGCAGCAGGGCAGGGCTCCTGCACAGGCCAACTCTACAGCTATAAAACCCCAGCATGGCTCATTACTGCTGGGACTCTGCCTCTCACACCCTGCTGCAACTCCCTGTTTGAGCAACACCTGCCCGAGCAAATTCCCACCTCCCCCGTCCCTTGTTGCACACTGTAACTATGACTTGAGCCTGACCTGGAAAATTCCCACACAGCTCAGCTTGACACCCGTACATCCTGGGCAACAGGGGTTTAAATTGTCATTGACTTTTGCTCAACTGATATGTATCCTTGGAATTACACTGAAGACTTTGACTTGTGTTTTGAAGCTCAAAAAGCAGCAGCTGTCAGATGGTAGTGAATCAATCCCATTAGGATAAAAAGCACTAAAGAAAGAAACACTGCAGATTTATAAACACTGGGTTTTTCTCCTACATTGCAACATACCCAATTAGTGAACCCAAAAGGATTTGGAAGATTTAAATTACACATCCTCATTTCATGTCTTCTTTTTAATCTAGTTATGAACACTGAGAACAGATTTGTCTATTTTGTTATACATCTCTCAAAAATTGTCACATATTAGTTCCAAATTCCAATATGTCAGCTGCAAATAAATACGGATTTACAATCTACTTAGGAAAATAGATAAATGTGTATATGTTGAACTTGTAATTTAGCTCACAGGTAAATTTATGATTGTCATGACAAATGAAAACACTTTGGAAATCTTATTTTTAAACATAAGAGGGTATTTGCCCCAAATTGACACTGTTAATAGCCATTCCAAACAGTACAGCTGGCTTCTGACAGCAGCTACCTAATAATAATTGAGACCCATAACAAGAAGTGCAACCTATAGCACTAAGCAACAGAGCAAACAGGCAGCATGAAGTAATTCATACCACAGGGAATGCTGGATTTTAATTTTAAAAATCTCCCATAAACAGGGAAAAAGTGGAAGCAAGAGCTGAGTATAGATGATAAGATGGAAAGTTAAAAAAAAAAAGAAGGAACAATCTCCTCACTAAGGCCAGCTGACAAGGCATGAGATTTCACTGCAAGAAGAATATGAAATGCTGGAGCAGCTGAATAGCTGTTTGTTGGCAGATGCAGACCATCATGATACTTTGCAACTCAGAATCAAACAGAAGAGGAAGAACTGCACATGTGGCACATGCATACTACCACGATGTGAATGGTGGCATCCATGTGGATCTTGAGCCCTTTGAAGATTCTCTCACTAAAGAAATTGCTTGTATTGTTATGTTTACAACGTGCAATTCTGAAGAAAAACAGCTCTAGCATTCAAACCACATTTCTAGGTCTCATGTAGACTATTACATTTGATTACTAATGAACCATCCTCTTTACTTATTGCACTGGGTAGTTCTACTTATGTCCTTTATTTCTTGTCCCTGATTCTTCTTTCTCTTCTCCATGTCCTGGTTTACCTGCTTTTCCTATTGCAGGTTTTATCAGACAGTTTCCAACAAGGAAGGTCAAGGGTCCTGTGTCTGGACTCCACTGGAGGCCCTGAATGGACTCAGAGAGCGAGTCACGCCAGGGATATTCATTTGTGGTGTCAGCTCATTTAAAAATATTACCCTGGTTACTATTCACTGCAAAAAGATATTTGTGATCTAGTGGCCCTGTAACAGTCACACACGCAAACTGTCACACAAGACCTGGTGAGCATTGACAAGTTCATAGGATTTTTATGGAAAACATCTTTAAAGCAGAATTTTTCTCTGAGCTGTCTTCTACTCTGACACATACCATCCCAAATCTGGCTCAGCAGCTGGAAACCACAGGTTCCAAAGCACCTATCAGAAATAAGAGCTCTTGCTGTGGTTTATCTGTCTCTGGGATCCATCTCACACTTCAGTCTGTTTAACTGGCATGAGTCTAAGGGTCCTTCCCTCTGTCCATAGCCAAATTAATCACCAAGTTAATAACACAATAATACAAAGAATGGCTCTTCCAACTTTACCAAAGAATTTCTTCCTCTGCTCAGAGAAATCATCCAGCAGGAATGAAAGATCTAACTCTGCACTTCTCAAATAGTTCTCCTTTGCTTTGAGAAAAAGAAAGCAAACCAAAGTGTCGACCAATTAATTACAGGCCCCTTAGCTGAGGTCATGTCTGCAGAGGGAATATATCTGCATTTAAAAAGAAGTAACTTATTAACCATTGTGGATAAGTGTATGTAAGATAAAATCTATTGAAGAGATTTAATAAAGCACATAAAGATCTAAATCCCACTTTGAAGAGAGATTTACAGCTTTACATTTTATCCCCACTGGCAGCATGACCAGAGACGAAACTTCCATTGATTGGCTTCAGTGAGAGTTAAAAATAAACTGACTGAAATCCCCTGGCTGTCCAAGAGCACAATAGGGCTGCTACTGCTCCAGAGAACAAATGTCTAACTTTGGGTTATCTTTTGCGCCTGTACACTGGCAATTTTTCCAAATTGGATGAACATTTCCATGGTACTACTGTGACAGTTTAAATTTCTGTGGAAAATTAACCTTCATCCATGCTGCGTTTGAGAAGCTGGCAGGAAAAAGCAACCCCAGATTGGGAAAGTGGAAAAAACAATCCTCAGGTTACTGCAGGGGAGCCACTTTATTGCCATGCCAAAACCTCCTAGAGACACCTCCAGAAACTGGCGGGGAGAGAAGTATTGGAAAAACACTTAGGAGGAGGGAGATCCATATTCCCAAGAGACTGTGCTGTGACTAATGTACACAGCTGGATTCTCAGGTCCTCAGGAGCATAAAAGTGTCACATCTTCCCCCTGCCTGGGGTCCAGGCCATTCCCCTGCCCAGCATCAGCTCCCATGTCATAACACAGGCTGTTGATGGAGCCAAGCCAGGCATATTCATGTGGTGTCAAATTTTGATCAAAGGTCACAGAAGGAGGATCTCTCACCTAATGGGCAGCAGGAGTGTCCCATTCACAGCCTGCAGAGGGAGGGAGCATCTTTGTTCCAGATGGCACACTTGCAAAAAGGATGGCTTAAACTACTTACACTGAGTGACAAAAATCAGATTATCTGGTAGCTGATAAAAGGTTAGTTACAGATCAGATCTATGAGCATTATTTATAAGAAGCAGTTTGACCAGGGGAACTAACTGGAAATTTCTGTGCTGAAAACAACAGAGCAAATGGGTAGCATGAAGCAAGTCTGACTACAGGATGGATTTTAAGACAAAATCCTTCTACCAACAAGAAAGCATCCAGCTCTGGGGGCCTCATCATAAGTGGACCTGTTGGAGCCAGTCCAAATGAGGGCCACAAAAATGGAGAAAAGGAGGCTCCACAGAAACTTTATAGCACCTTCCAATATCCAAAGGGGGTCTACAAGAAAGCTGGATGAGAGCATGTAGTGATAGGAAAAGGGGGAATGGCTTTAAACTGAGAGTAGGTGTAAATCAGACATCAGGAAGAAATTCTTTACTGTGAGGGTGGTGAAACACTGGAACAGGTTGCTCAGAGAAGCTGTGGATGGCCCATTCCCAGAAGTGTTCCAGGCCAGGTTGGGCAAGGCTTTGAGCAGCCTGGTCTAGTGGGAGGTATCCCTGCACATGACAGGGGGGTTGGAACTAAATGATCTTGAAGGTCCCTTCAAACCCAAACCATTCTGTGATTCTATGATTCCGTAATACTTAAAATTTTTACTCTAAACTGTAGCAATTACACCAGTTTCATATTTAAGCTTAGATTTTTACTTGCATTTGTACAGATTCTTTTAGCTAATGTTGATGACAAGTACATATCAAAAAACATCCCCAAAGATGAGAACGTACCCTGCAGGTATGGCCTGCAGCTCTGTTGGAATTCAGGTAGCAGGTCTGATTCTAAAAATGACACATTTATTTCAAAGAAGAGGGCAGAGATTGACTCATATGTTTTAAGAAACTTGTAGCTCATGATTTAAAGGCATATTGGTATGAAGAAGCCCTGCTGAAAGAAGTTTCTCAGCATTCATAAAAATGAAAACCTATCATTTTAATACAAAAGTACACTTGAATGTTGGGAGAATATTATACAATTCAACAGACTGCAGTGACCCATCACAGCATTTCAAAATTTTGTAAGGTTTCCTCAAGAGCTCTAAACTCCCAGAGGTCCTCAGTATTTAACTTTCAAAGCCCTATTCTTCCATGCTTCATTTTGAAACAATTTTAAAGCAACAGTGTTGTGCCTACATTTGTTTACAGTCATGTGTAGAGGGGGGTTTGTGTAGGTTTCACAATGTAGACATACGAGAAAGATAATCTTCTTAAGTCTGTTATTTCAGGAGGTGAGGGGAGGGAAGAACTATCTTCTGACTCACAGTGGAGAATGATGGGATTTAACCCCACGTACTGTCGTTCCTTCTGAAGCACAGCAAAGAGCAGAAGAAAGCAAGAGGCTGCTCAGCAGCACATCAGCTCCTCCATCACAACACTGAGTGCACTGTGCTGGTGGGAGCCCATGGAGCTTGTCAGGGAAGGATGTGAAAGAGATGGGTATGGACTGTGTCACCTAAGGGTGAAGGCACTCACCCTTGACTAGAAAGAAGTAGTCAGACAGGGGTTTCAATGAAGCTTGCCTCCACCTCAAATATATAATTCAAAACCCAGGCTGTTAGTGACTCTCCTCTTGCCTTTCTCCTGAGCCTTTCTGTACTCACAAACAAGCATTTTTAAGTGGTTGTTTTTAGTTAGCTCATAAATTCCCAAACAGCTCTTTCTCATTTAATGTCACCTCATTGAACTTCTTCAGAAAAATGCATCATACCTGACAGGAACAGAGTCTCACCTTATTATAATTAAAGAAGTGTAAATACTGGGGAAGGAAGAAGAGTCCCATTGTCAGAGCCCTAGCTAGGAATGCACAACCTTTCTCACAACCTGCTTTTGCTTTAGATGTCTTGTAAGAGCAAGATAAGCAAAGTTAAATTAAAGGCTCAGTCCAACAATATCATCTGTGCATGGGATAAAAGGGCTTCCTTTTATCTGCAGAACAAAGACTGAATATTCTGTGGGGACACAGCCTGTCTTTATAAGAAACCCTTTACATTAAGCCTACCTATTTGCCAAATGTTCACAGAAACATTTGGCAATTACCAAATACAAAAGTACTGAGAAGAGATTTGGTGGCCAGGCATCTCTAAAAAACAGTCTTATGTTTTATGAGGGCAGCAGTGAAGCAGGTGGTTTTAATGTAACTTTTAAAAAGTAAGTTTAGTTTCCCAGATAATCCAGGTGACACTCTCCCACTGCTGAGCCTTCTGGCTCTGTGGGTTGTAGAGCTAACAATGTTTGAAGCTGAGTTACAACTACCTACAGGCTGAACAAAGAGCTATCAAAATTATTTCACATAAAATTCTTGGTTTTATTCAAAGTAGATTCCAGTAAAGAAAATAGTCATACTTCTTAGCTCTCAATAAATCCATGTTTTTATACTTAAATGTCCTGGTTGCCAGCTGTGATCATGGTCTGTCAAACTTCTTACGTTTTTCTTAAAGCTTCAGGTATAGAAGACAAATAACTATGCAAGAGTTACATCTTTTCTAAGCCCTTGTGGCTGCACAGGAATCACTCATTCCAAAGGATTACAGCTGACAGTCTAAAACCTCAGTGCATGGAGACCACCCACAATTAGGAACACCTGAGGAAGGCAATCCTGGGATTTTACCCAGATGATCCAAAGGACCAAGTTTGTGCTGCTCTCATTCCATTATGCAAACGGTGCAGAGACCCTTGTTACACAAGGCCAGGGTGGGTACCCCAGGGGCTGATCTGGCACAGAGCCCTCAGTGTGCAGCTTGGGTGGAACTGAGAGGCCCCATGGCAACACCACTGCAAACAGAACTGGCTCTTTTCCAGAGACCCCTTCTTCCTTCAGTGCCTTCTGCAAAAAGCAAGACATTGCTTAGCAATTATGTCCTGCACATGTGCATGTAAGCACTAAACTACTATAAAGTGAACCTGTGCCTTCCATTCTTTGAGGTTAAAATTTGTTTATTAATTTCTTTCATGTTAATCTTTGTTTCATTTGGTCTCATTACCATACAAACCCCATCATGCACTGGGAAATGAATCACTGAACTTTTGTTGCCTTTTAGCTCCTCTCTGTGAGTTTGTAAAGCACTACACCAGATGTCCAGTGTCCTCAATCACAGTTTCTATAGATAAAATTTCACAGCAGGTGTAGACCATGGCATCCTTGAGTCCTAATCAGTCCCTCCATTGTCCAGATCATCACACAGCTGGAGAGCCCAGAACTGGGGGTCATTCTTGGGCCCACTAGATAAACTGTAGTGTATGATTAACACAGATTCCTTAACAGATCATATGCATAAAATAAAACCAGCATTTTAGCAATAGATGTGATTTGCAACCATGGCACGCCAGTCCCTGAGCTTCAAGTCTGAACGTCACCAACAGATGAGGACTGCCAAAGGAATTAAGGCGGTTAACTAAAGAGAAATATAAAATAAAGCCTTTAAATGCCTAATATTACACAAATGTTTGCCATCTAACATCCTTACCGCAGTGTCATTGGTGGTGATGTACACCAACACATCCGAGTTGTTCCTGCCATTGATGTACCGGTAACAGTTCCACACACAGCTTATCAAGTAACCCTGCAAAGAAAAGGGATTTATTATCCTGTGCAGAAAATAAACCATGGATGTTTTTCTGATAGAGCATTTCCATTCTTTATAAATTTGAACATCAGCATGATAGAAGCATGGGACAGTCAATTCCCTGGTTGCAGTGACTGTGAGTCTGGGGGCTCTGAGTAATCCAATGTCATTTCTCATACTGATAGAATTGGGGTTCTTTAGGACTGAGAAGGTTCTGGGGAGACCTTACTGTGGCTTTCCATACATAAAAAGGGGGCTTATTAAATCAATGTATTCCATGTGACTGGAATGGTCTGGGGTCTTAGTATTCTTGCCTGACTAGAGAAAATTGCCAAAGTAAAAGCTTTTACTGACATCCAAAGTTATTTCTGACATTTTAAACATTGTTAAAAATACTGAGGGTTTTTTCCCCAATGTAAAACAAAATCCCCTATAATAGCAGCAATAAACCTACTGCAAGATCATAAACTTCACCACTTTTGTTCTTGGAGCTTGGGTAGTGCTGCTTCCTGTCAAACAACTAGTTGTCTCCACTTTTTAAACTGGCTGGGCAAAATTCTCACAGCCACCACCTCCTTCACGAGCAGGAGAGATTCCAGTTTGGGCAGCAGAGATGAGCAAAGTGACTGGAAGGAAGATAAGAGGCAGGAAGATGTGGAGGAGCTGGAGTCAGATCCACAGGATGCCAGTAACACAGCTGGCAGGACTGAAGCAGCTCTCTCTGGAGCTTTCTGCTTCCATTGGAGGTTAGGGAGGTTGGGGTTTTTCCTTTTTTCTTTCAAACCAAGACACCCATGTAATCACATATGATGGTGATGAGGAGAACTTTGTGTTTTGATAGTGCCCAACTTATATTTTTACTTAGTAGGTCTGCACAGCAATTCTTTCACAAACCTAACACATGCAGATTAAGCTGCCAGCACTGAATTTGCATGTGTGTCTCACTGAGTGAGTCATGCTTTTGTGACTCACTTGCACTGACGCCTTCCAAAAGCCTCTTATCCCTTTGAGCTGCCCTGTGCTTCCTCTGTCTCCAGAGCTGACACACATGACCTGTGTTTTTCAGGATGCCATGTGACTTACTGATGGCTTGCTTGCAGATCAGGAAGTTTTCTTCCACCAGGGCTGAGCTGGCTAAAATCTGGTAAATTTGCTTCCTCTTTTTTCACAGCACCTTACAGGCCCTGGATTCACTTGCAGCTGTTTCAGACTTTGACAATACTTTTGGCCATCAAATGGGGAGAGCAAAAGGCTTCTAGAGTGAGCTAAGTCCCAAGGGAAGATTAGACAGGCTCTATAGACCAAGCTGTGGGCTGTGCAAACCTACCCCAGGCTACTGAAACAAAAAAAGGCACACACATGGAGAACTGCATCTTTTCCAGAATTAAGTAAAATGTCAATTTTTAATTGTTAAATTAAAAATTTTACAATATTGTAAAATATTAAAATTACAATTTAAATTACAATTTAATTACAATTTAATTACAATTTTAAAATTACAATTTTACAACAATAAAATTGTTAAATAAAAATTACCACTTAAAATTGTTAATTTTAAGTGGTAATAAGTAGTTCAGTAGCTTGCAGTGCTCAGATACTATAGCCTGTGGAAGGCATAAGAGGGAATGCAGAACAGGGATTGAATATTCTGTGGGGACACAGCCTGTCTTTATAAGAAACCCTTTACATTAAGCCGACCTATTTGCAAAACTATTTCTATACCCCTTCTGTCAAAATCCAAAATGAGGGAAGCCCTGTTTTGAATAATACAATCCTATCCGGGAGAAGATAGTGGGAGATTTATTTTTTAATGCTTCCATTCCATGTGGTGAATAAAACACAACCCCACAATGAACCTCTACAGCTTTCCCAGCTCTGCATGAATGGGCTGTTTCTCAGTGGGTGAGGTCTGTTCCTTGAATTAAGGAGGTCATCAGCCAGCACACACCAAGGAATTGGCCCCGAGACACCAACACAGGGCGGAGAGTGGCAGTAGCTCAGAGCATGTCCTTGTCCAAGTGCTTTGGACATTGCTGCTGGCCTGCAAATCATGAGTCACAGAAACTTGTTTTCCTCAACCTGTAACTTCATTTAAGCTTCATTCCTAATAATTATTTTCTACCAATACTGCTGCACTGTTAAGTGGGGCTCCTGATTCACTTACCAATTTTCTTTCCTGAAAGACTTGGCTGAGGTTTCAAATACTGCTTTAAAATGTGTGGCTGGACACACAGTATATAAAAATATTGATTTTCTTCTCAGGAGACTAATGTTCACATTTGAAATTGGCCCTAATAAAAGGCCTGAACTCCCTTGACCTAATCCACCCTTAGTGGATCTCCTGCCTACCACAGCATATGCTGGTGACAGACACCTTTTGGGAGAGGTGGCCCCAAGCAACCACCAGGAGAAAGGACAGGTGTGTAAGAAGGCTGAATGTAGAAACAGGCACTGTGCCTACTTCTAACCAGCTTTCAGTCTTCCCCTTTGGATGGTGGGAAATTACTGGAGACCCTAAGGATCTGAAAGCCACAAAACTTTGTCACCCTGCCTCTCGCTGTTGCAGCTGCAGACACACCTGTTAAGCTGCATAACAACAGTAATGAACTGCAGACCTGTGCTCATCAGATGCCTGACCAGAAGACTGACCAGCATCTTTGTGGAAATTAGAGGCTGTTGTATTGTGCTGCTGCTTGTAACACAGCAAGGGAAAGTCTGTGCTGCTCTGGGTCACAGCAGCCCTCTGGGTAACACCTCACTGCCAGCAAGTGCAGGGTGAACACCACAGACCCAACAGAGCCCTCTCAGGTTAGCAGCTGTCTGCATTGAGTCCCATTTGACTCCCCAGCTTCTTTGAATTTTCTGTTTACAGAGCTGGGATGGGCTTCCCAGCCCATCAGTTCACCAGTAACCAGTGAAAATGAGATAAAGATTTCTACACACACTGAAATTTATATGAAGATTTCAAAGGGATGCTAATGCCAGATCAGTTGACCACATGTATTTCCCATGTTGGTGTTACAGAAAGAGAAACAATGGGTTGCTGTGCTGATAAAATCTGGAATTAAATCCATCTTCTCAGCACACTAGAATGTGTATCTTGTAAGTATAAAGTGCTGTGTAAGAACAACTACTTAGAACTGAAAGAAATGCTATAATTGGAAAGAATTAATACTATTAAACCAAATCACTGGTCTGCAACACTTTATATGGCACCTTACAGGGGCCAGGACATCAGACATCTTTTGGCTCACAGTCACACACTCAGGTATGCAATTTAAAGCAACTGACCCCTGTTTTAGAGATGATTCTCCCATAAGTATCCTGTCATCATCAGTGCTGGGACTTGTCCTAGGCTTTTGTGGAGCAGGTGACAACCTCGTGGCTGTGTATTGGCCATTCCTGGGAGAGGGGACCAGAGCTTGGCTGCTGGGGCTGTGTTCATGGTCCCAACTACTGCTCTATCAGCCCTGCAGGAAGGTAGCAGATGCCAGGTGATGTGTTGGAGGTCAAGGCTCCCCCTGCCAGGAAGAATGCCCTTGGGCTGAGATACCAAATCTCTCAGGGTGAACATAGAACTTCATTCTTATCCTTTCCCATCTGCTGAGGAAACCACCGGGACATGCAGAGTAGTCTCATCTCCAGGCTTCATACCTCGTACATGCAGCTTATAGGCATATTATGGAGAACAGTGCTAATACTCAGTTTGCTGAAGACCAGCCTGTCTCACTGAACTGAACACCTTTTGGCTGCCCTGCTGGCAGCTACCTCTTCCTATCTCCCTTTCAGAAAGAGAAAGGCCAAGGAAGAGGCCATACTCTGAAGCTGCAGAGTGCTTGGGGCAGCCTGGGGAAAAGGTTTAATCTGGCTATGTTTGTGCTCATCTCAGCTCATTTGGGCATAAGGAGCTTCCCCATGATGGGGAGGTTGAAGCCTCATTTGTTCTGTCTCAGAAGCTGGGGTTGGCTGGAGGAAACCAAGACCCTCTTCTCCAAAACAGCTGCAGAGGACATGATTCAAAAGTCACTGTGTTGGTTATATGCAATTTGAAGTACTCTGTACATGTATATAAATACATTTGTGCAGAAGGATATCCTTCCTCAGCCAGATAGGAAATATCTATGTTTCATGGTATGCAACTCCAATTCAGTTTCTAGACAATGACAGTGAATGCAATAACATATTTTGGTCTATTCTGAAAAGTGATCTGTGTAAAACCACCTGAAATTCCCATTAGGTGCTTCAGATGCAAGTAACTGATAAGGACTAAAAAGACTAGTGCTTGTGTGTGGTTAGCTGGCTTGCTTCCTTACCACCTTCTCTTGTTCACAAACCCATGACTGCAAAACACAAACCCAGCATCTAATACTGCATAATCTTGCTTTCTGCTTAGTAATGTTCTTCTATGCATGTTCTTCTTCTTCACCCAAATCAAAAGTGTCATAACACCAAATATTTCTGAGGAATTAGGTGATCCTTTTTGGTATTTCCCACCGGTTGAATGCAGCTTTTCCTACTGTAGCGTTACCTAGGTCACAATGTTTTGGTTCCTCTCCCTATTTCTAGTTTAACTCCAGAGGGAGAGGAGGCATATTTATTTATACACAGTGCCTTTCCAGTTTCAATATATAAATGTGGTACCATCTGTTAAGTCTATCAGAGATAAAATGTGATGCATCTGTGTGTGTTCAGCTTTCATTTGATGGAGCAGATACTGTAAATCTGCATAGCAGCTCTTCTGGAAACATAAGAAATTAAAATGAAAATGCTAACTGGAATTTAGCATGTATTTCTCTGTGAATCACATTTTTTGTGACTCATTTATATGATAATATGTTGATAGAATGAGCATTATATGAGCCACATATACTCTTGGAAAAAGCATGTTTTACCACTTAAAACAAAAACGAGTCTTTGGCACTATTAATTTCTTAGGTTTCTTATCTCTGTAGCAAGCATTTTTGCCATTCCAATTTTAGTTGCCTTTTTTTTTTTAAATAAGCTTGAAGCTTTCTTGACATACTTAGTCAATTAAACACCAGACCCACGTGGGGTAAAAACAAGCTCTTGGTTGCATCAGAGAAATTTTTTAGAACACATTCCTTGTGGAACCTGAAAAATCTATGGATTTATTAAATGCACACATATTTCTTAGAAGTGCAAATAAAATCAGCTGTATGGTTGTGAACATATAAGGCCAGAAAGCTCAATTCTATTGCTAAATCACAGAAGAAAAGTGAGCACAGCTTCCAACAGCACTTTAATACACCCTGTTGGGTTTCTTTCCCCAATTTTGAAGTAGCTTCAATAACCTAATCTACCTCTTTTGCCACAGTAGCTTTCCCTGTATATGTTGTCAAATGTGTTGTCTTGAAGCAACATCTCTGGTGTCACTGTGACTCTTTGTGACTTCCTTAATCTAATGCAAAATTGCTTTGCAGAGAGAGCAAGACTAATGTGAAATAAAGTCCCACACAAGAAATACAAAAACAGCAGCACTGTGCTGTGAGAAACTTGTAGAAGTGTGCAAGAAAAGGGCAAATACACCAGCATATTTTACAAGAGGTCCAATGCTCAGGGTACTAGTTGGAGCCACAGGTGGTTGTTTTTTCTACATTAATTTATCTGATCTTATTCTGAGTTCCTTTTGAACTTCTGACCCACAGCAGGTGGGGGCTGCCACACTGGCCAGTCAGCCTGGATGTGGTGGTTTCACATGAGGCCTTTCCAGCTGCTCTGGGTAACCCTACATCCCTCCTTTGCCTGGTCCCTGCCACCTCCAGCCCTCTCACCCACTAGGTTTGCATAGCAGCAAATAAATTCTCATTCCCTGTGTCCTTCTGTTGCCTGGTCTGACAGTTCTTTTTGGTGCTCCTCCCAGGAGAGATTGCTTGCATTTATTTACCTGCTCTACAAAATTCTTTCAGAGACAGGGCACCAGAAGGGAAGTCATGCCTCCAGAGGTGGTGGGCATCAAAACTGGCTAATAAATTATACAGTTTATATTTTTGGTTTTTCTATTCCTTTCTTAATATTCTTAGCATTTGATTTACTTGTTTGACCAGAAACGAGCTAAGCTAATATTTTCACAGGTCAGTCTGTAGCAGCTACAAGATCCCTTTTATCATTCATTCTTACTTCAGAGTCATTCTTACTTCAGAGTCCCCTGCAGTGGTTGTGAAACAGGAGCATGCTTCCTCTGTGCACATGACTTAGAATTTTTTACCACTGAGTTTCTCTACCATTTCCTTGTTCAGTCAGCCCATCCCATGAGATTCTCCTGCAAAGATTTCTTGGCTAATTATTTTCCCTATTTTGAATGACATTGCAAAAAAAAATTAAGATTTCCTTCCCCTTCCCAGATCCCTTATGAATGCACTGAACTGCATGGGTTGCAGTGTTGGAAAGAGTGATAATTTATCTTTATTCCCTATGCCCTAGCTACAGTCAGTGAGATGATCTTTTCTCTTCTTCCTACACATCTTAGGGCAGTTTTTAAAGTTTTTCAAATGACACACTGCCAAACATGTTCTGAAAAAACAAGAAGTCTGTATCAACAGGCTCTCCCTTGTCCACTGCTTCAAAGGATTCATAAGCCATGAGTTCCTCCTAAAAGCATCACACTTCCCCACTGTGGACTCTATGTTCTTGTGTTTGTCTGTGAGATTTTTCACAATTTTTTCAAGATGTCTATAACCCTGTTTTGTATAGGTATTAGGCTGCTGGGGGAGCAGTTACCTAGAACTCTTCTAAAGACAGACCTCCCAACAAGGGACATTCCACCCATGACCAGAAGTGGACTTTATACACAATAGTGCACTTACCTTAAAAGCCAAAATGATACTTATGAAAAGGAGGATAATCACAACCAGACACGTAGGGTTCACAGACATAATCTCTTCCTTGTAGGGAAAATTGTTGGGCTGCATAAGCAAAAATAAGCAAAACACTGTGAGTCAATCTCACAAGTTATTTAAGAGCCATTCAGCTAGTGCATTCTATAATTAACAGCTTACAAAGCTTTCTGTGATCTACTAAATTGGGAGCTCTCCCCACCAACAACCAGTTTCAGTAAGTGTGGCCACAACAGGCATTGTGAACACTCAGCTGCCAAAGGCTCCCTGGAGGGCTGAGGGATTTGCTTTTTGCTTTGGATGTGGTGTGGACTCTCTCTTCCTCAGTGCACACTGGGTTTGTATCTGACACAAACTAGCAGAAGTCTGAGACCTTTGCAGCAGGAAATCTTCCACCATGGGAAATGGCAAGCAAATCTTGTACTTACTGAGTAATCATTACACTGGCACTGGTTGCCAAAGAACAGTGGCAGCTCTTTCCAGAAAGTCAAAGCAGGAAAAACTGGACAGCATAGCCCTTTCAACTAATATTTTATGACATTTCAAAATACCTTGAGTCTATTCTACTCCATCTTATTTTGGCTAAATTTGGACTACTTCTCTAGGAGCACTTGTTAGTGTTGCTAAGTGTGTGTCCCATGGAGTCACAGGTCCTGCAGGGGAGCCACCTCATGATTTCAAGTTGAAATGTGGAAATGTGCCCCAGGCCCTTCTCTTACCACATACATGAAATAGAGGTGACAAAATGAATCTTCCTGCTTAGCACAGGCTCTAGTGATTTAGAGATGTGAGATGCTTTAGGATCAGTGACTGAAAAACAGCCCTTAAAAATGTTTTACTGTATTTTTTATTGCTTAAAAACTCCATGCCCTTTAAAATGAATGTTCCAAATAGTTCTGAAATACTGCAAGACCCAAGTTCCTGTTTCAGTTAAAATAAACCATTGTTCATAGACAGAGCTGTTCTCCACAAAAGATAACTCCACTGCAACAGAAGCTCATTATATCTGAATGCAATAGTTCCTTCCACACAACTCCCTTTTCCCTTACAGGTCTAATTACTTAACGAGGCCAGCTCTGCATCCTTGTCAGGACCATTAACTAGACCGAGCTATAACTGTATTCTTGGCAATGATGGTGTAAATCCAGAGTAACCCCTTAATAACCCTTATTCCAGCACTCAGCCCAGTGCATCAGGAAATTATCTTTTTTTTGGACAGCTGCTACTGAGAATAGCTCTTTATTTAGCGCGTCCATGAACTGTTCAGAGTGGTTAACATCAACAGCAGCTGTAACTGTTTGCAGATAGATGTTACATAAGCACATTTTCTGCTTCTTGACAGCAATGTTTCTGTTCCTGTACTGAATTCCATCACTGAAGTTTTTATCATGTTATCTTCTTTGTCGAGGTAGAGCTGAGCTTTTGTAAGGAACTAGATTGCTATAATTCAGTAAGTTACTGCCTTTTTTTTTTTTTTCCCACAGTAGGTTATTCTAAATATAGTGGATGCAGTCACCCAGAGACCAGGAAATCAAGAGTATATGAGAAGAAATGATGCACTGAAAAATTAAACAAAAACTTTATATGCATAAAATTTAAGTATTAATGTCCCAACCTGCCCTCCTGTTTGCAGAAGGGACACTGTAAGTTAGGAAGTTAGATAGTCCAGTCAGTCAAGGAAGGTTACAGTAAATCTGTACCCAAATGATTTTTTTTCAGTACTGATCTACCATTTAAAAAAATAGTCCAACTAGTTAGTGAATGTAATAAAAAAATTCCTATTAAGACTTTGGCTCTCCAAAGAACCTGGTTTTTAGGAACCAGTCACTGGTCAAAGACTGGATGACTGCATGCTGTGGTCTTGCCCATAATCTAATGGGCTGTTTGTAGACATCAGCTCAAAAGGGATTTGCATGGGGGCAAGAGGAAGGCAGTCAAATGACCAAGAAAGTTCCCACTTCCTTGAAAAGCAGGAACATCTGCTGGAGCCATGAACCCTGGCCAAGTCTGGTGCAGGATATGCTGCTCAGCAGTGCCTGGCCTTCCCTTGTATCAGCACCAGTGTTTCAGCAAATATTTCAGCAAAACCAGGAGAGCACATGAGGAACAAATACTGTGGTTTGTCCCCTTCAGGCTCAGCTTTCTGAGTCTCTCTCCTGAAGAGATGAGAGGTGTAAGCAGCCCCAGCGAGGTGGTGGGTGCTGCACCCATGCCAAGGTCACCCCACACACAGGTGCCTGGGAGATCTCGGTGCAGGGTGTGAAAAATGAAGTCAGTCCTTTCTGGAGCTTCCAGGATTCCTCTGTGGGAGACAAAGCTTTCAGCTCTCTGATGGATAGCCCAGAAGCATTGGATCAGCATGGAAGAAAACCCTTTGTCTTTTTGTGCTAACTGGGCTGGGCCAGCCTATAAGCAGTCTGATCTTAAGTCACAACTACAAACCCCTTCAGTGCTGTAGAAATATCAATTTATAAAACCTGCACCGCTGGCAAATAAACAGGAAAGATGGTAGGAAGCATCTCAACTGGCTCCAGTCTCACACAGTACAGGGACCACACTGGAACTGCTGCCAGCAGGCAGCCCTTGGGGTCCCATCCCATGGCTGCAACTGTTCCCAAAACCTCATTAATTCCCACAGAAAACAGGCACCAAGAGTGGTGGATTCAGATTAATCAAACCACTGGTCTTCACTGACTGCAATGATGAACTCAAATACTGATGTGGATATGTGAGGTGGGACAAGAAATTCTGCTCTTGTCCTGGGAGTTTGCTCCCCTGTAGGAAGACCAGTAGCTGAAATCCTACTGCTGGGAAGGTTCCAGGCACCAGGCTCAGTGCTGCAACTTCTGAAAAAAGATCAGTGTCAAATGTTGTGCAAGGTTTGATGAAGCTGTGACTGAAATACATCTGGGTGGGAAAAAATTAAGCCTATCACTGGAAATACCGGAGTGATTTTGGAGCAGAACATGATGAAATTTTCTATACAAACAAAAGCTGGTTGCAATGATGTTGCACTGGCTTGCTAAAGTCATAATTAAAGTGTCATTTATAACCTTGTCACAGACATGGAGAGGGCTGTGTGTATAATAATATACCTGATACACTTCTAATGTAAAAAAAAATACTGCTTATTCATATCAAAGCCCTATTAGGCACTTTAAAAGACTCTAAAATGTGCATGGAAAGTACATTTCTACTGCACTGGTATCGTACAAATGCACAAGAATAAAATGACAAAGGCTAAAGCCATTTCTCATTCCCTCAGCCTCCTTGCATAACCTTTCATGTCCTCCTTCCCCCTGGATCACAAAAATTCCACTTTAAAATACAGTGTGGATTGCCATTCCAAGTTACAGTCCTCCAAGCATCAAAATCTTACTATCTTGCTATAGAAAATTGAAAGAAAACAGCAATGTGTCTGTAGAATTTGTAAAGCTCTGCTATGAAGTTAGTGGTAGTTTTTTGCAATTATAAAAAAAGCATTAAAAATGTCAGAAAGGATATTTTGGTTTTAAGCTTTAGTTTATAGGAGAAATTTCTTTAGGTTAATCTCTTTTATGTTCTCTAGGCATTTCTCCATAAATTTAAAAGCATGACTGATACCACCGTAATTGTTAGGCAGCAGCATTGCAGGCAGTCCCACAGTAAAGCTACTTAATATACTTCGAAATTTTGTTTAGATGAACTGTCACAGTCCTGCACTTCAATTAGAAAAACATTTGCATAACTCAGTTGCAGACCAGCCTGTTCTGCACCTCTGCTTCAATCCATTTCATATGCTGTTATCAGATGACAGAAGATTAAGTGTTTAATTTGAGGGCTTTAAAATGCCCATATATCATAGATTTAGTGAGGTTAAATGAAAGAAATGCGCTTTGGGTCAAACTGCTTTAGACCTCTGCTTAGACCAAGAATTAAAATGCTTTTTATTTTAGACATGTTGGATTTGCTGTATGCAAAAGCTTTTGCTTTTTAAATTACAATGATAATGACCAAGATATCCAGTGTAACTCTTAGAAACTTTGATCACATGATCACCATAAAACTTACTAAATCCAAAACTTGTAACATCTACTTATTTTACATGACCCTTCACCCTAAGACGCTCTTGCAATCTATGGCAATTAAGTAGCACACCTGAGTGCAGCTGGATATCAAAAGGCAACAAGAGGTTTCCAAAGGCACTGTTCCTAGGAAAGAAGAAGCCAGTATGGACTGGTATTACCAAACACCCTGTGAATTACAACATCCTGAAAATTACAACATTTTCAGCTATAGCCCTGACCAGATTATTGATAGGCACTCATCATCTTGCTCAAAGTACATGGAGAGTTTCCCAGTAGCTGTAACTCATCACCGACAGACTGAAATCTGGCAGATGTGCACCAAAGTAACTATATAATGATACCAGAAAATAGTAAAGTAGAAATGGTTAAAGAAACAGAGTTTTCCTCACCTTAGAGCAAACAAAAAGTTCTTCTGACACTGCTAAATGTATTCTGTTACCAAATGCACAGCTTCTTCCAGATATTCAATAATGGATTTGAAGAACAGTTGGGATTTTTTATTTACCTTATGGAACTGTGCCCCCTAAAATATCATTTCCCAAATGCAAAGCAGTTTTAGAGGAACAGAAACTATAAGAATGCCAGGAAGAAACATAATCCTTGTTTCCTGCCTACCCTGGCAGACCACTGCAAAGGGGGTGAGGGCAAGACAACCTTAGGGCTTAGGGTTTGCAAGCCACCAGGAGGGATCACACCCGAATGGCACTGCATTTATGGTGTAATTGCTTGCATCTTGTCCCATGTCTGAGTATCTGATAGTGGTGGATGTGCCCTTCACATCTCCCCTTTGCTTCTGCCCACTCAGACATGTATTTTCTCTGAACCAAATGTAACAACCTTATGCCAGCAGATGTAGTCCTTCCAGATAAACGGACAAGGGGCTCCAGTTAAGCCATTTGTGTTTGGGACCACAGCTAAGACACAGGAGGCATAATCAGCTTCAAAGCCGATGCAGAACAGCTTCAAAACCTTTTTGAACAGGTGACATTAACTGTTCAAAATTCATCACAGCTCTTGGTAGTTTTTCCCCATCACTAATCTCCAACAAAAATGATAAAATACAAACTAATCCTTGTTTCTAAATGAACTTAACTTGGACTAGCTTCCAGCTGCTCATTAGTGTTATGCCTTACATCTAATTTAAACAGTCTTTTAATACCTCATTATTTTGCATATGAAACCTCTAATTGCACTACCTCCTGGTCTTCTTTCTCAGTAAATGAAGTGGGAAAAGCTGATTGTCTCTCATCATACTACAGTATATCCAGCTTTTATATGGGTTTTTAAGGAACTTTTCTGCATGTTCTCTGACTTTCAAGCATTGTTTTTTTACAACCAGACTCCATAAATAGATGAAGAAAATCCACACTACTGACAGAGAAGGGAAGTCTCCTCTCTCTTATTATTAATTGCTCTTTTTTCTGTCCACAAATCCCAAGAGCAATTTTTGCAAACAGCAAAACAACCTAGGGACTTCAGTTTTGGCACTTAAATCCCTAGGCTGCTTACAAGGTCACTGCATCCCAGGCACAATTGTCGAACTGTATGCTCATCTGTATTGCTCAGGCTTTTACATTTCTTTGCATTTATCTCTGTAGCACACATTAGTGCCTGTAAAGCAAGTTCTCAGGCAGTTTAGCTCAGTGTCAGCCACGGATTTTATTAGAAGTGAATTTGCTGGGAAAAGTCACAAGTACTGCCACTGGGGAAATGCAGAGATGTGCTCACTCTGGGCAATGCAGGGGTCTTCCAGAGGATGACACAGAACAGCCAGATTATACTCCTGCTCACAACCTCCCAACAAAGGACTCAATCCCTCCAGACAATGAGCCTGGAGAAGCTCTCCCATGGCTGACATCAGCTTTTGTGAAGTGCCTCTTGGGGTCCAACATTGTTAATGGAAGTCAGGAGGAGCATGAAATCTACTGCTGATTCCTGGAGACCTTCCTCTACTCAAAATAGAAACTCACTGGCAGATGGTCGGCTTGACCACAACCCTTTGCAGTCTGCCAGCTAACCTCTCCTAATCCATGTGATACATCCTGTATTGATCTAGTGCTTTATTGTTGCTCTGAGCACCATGCTGCGAAGCCAAACATCTCATCAGAGTCCATTATGCCCCTGCCCATCTTTATTGATGAAGTCAGTAATCTTGTCAGTGAAGGAAAATGAGTTTGCCTGCAGGACTGATTTTTCATGAAACTGTGCTGGCAGTCATTAATAATTTTTCTCTGGTCTAATCCATTATCAATTGACCGTCCTCTCAGCCCCAGCCCTTCTGTTATTATGCTGCTTGGTAGCAATGTCAGGCTAATCAGCCTATAATTATCCTGGAAATCCCCCTTGCCCTTTTGAGCACTGACAGTTTAGCACTCCTGAAGACCTGTGGCATTTCATTACCAGTCCAGAATATGATTTACAGCAGCAAGACAAAGATGTATCTAACAAAGATTCAACACTCCAGAGCAGCAGTACAGTTCACAGAACGCTCTGCTGCACCACACCCAATCCCTTCCAAGGCCTGCTCTTTCTATTTCTGCTACAGAAGGACCTATTATTTTTTTATCTGCAAGGAAATAAAGGGATGTTTTAGCACACATTTCAAGAGGAACAGCTGGTTTTTGCCCTTCTAGTGAGTCAGATCCAAATGTAGCACCAGATTTTCAGCAGAAGAGCAGAGGCTTTTAAGCGCACATTTCCCAGGCTGTTTTTGTCTCCGTCATGTTCTTGCACAGTGACCAAGACTGAGTAAAATCTGCTTACAATGCATGCTCTGGGAGGTGGGGGGAGTTCTGCAGCCACAGAGATGCTTGTGCTGCCACAAGAGCAGGGCTGGCACCGATGCAGCAGCAAGGGTCTGTAGGCAAAGGACAGGCAGGAGGACTCCAGCAGTGGCAGTGCCAGCTTTAGCACTCCCAAACCATGGCTGTAATTTGCTCTTTTCCACTTGTACTTCTGAGAACCTTTTGATTTATTTATTTATTCCTATTTATTCCTCTGCTTCTCTTCCAGTGCACCATCAGCTGTGAATGCAGGTGGGTGTTAAATAAGATGAGGGATAACAGGCTCCTGATGCATCCCAGCTCTCACTGGCACGACACATTGCCTCTCCCTGCAGATTTGTGTGGCTACTTATCTGCCTGCTGTTTCTCATTACCTGTTATTTATACTGGCCAGCTTTCCATCCACACAACGAAGTTCACAGCCAAGCTAATCTGTATTCAGGTTCTCAAGGCAGATTTTCAGAGACATTTGCAGCACTGCCTTCTCCAGAGCTCTGTGGCTCCACGTGAACCCTGCTGGACATGGGATGTGGTCCTGTGATGAGACAGAGGCTGGTGGGCTCTTGTCTTTGCTCTAGGGGGTTGTGATCATATCTTGTACGCTTATGCAATACTGGCCATAGATGTTTGGCCAAAGCAGAACGAGAAGGGAGACTCTAAATGTCCCTAGGACAGAATCCAAAATATTTTCTAGCAAAACCAAACTTACACTCAATCAAACTCCTGCCTGATTAAATGTGTTATAGCTACCAAATAAATTAAAAGGAGCAACAAAATATCCTTGAAATAGTACCAAAAATAAACCACAGGATATGAACACAATAACTCTGAATGCAAAAGCAATTATTTATCATCCATGTCTTGCAATATGAGTCTCACTCTAAATGAATGGTGCTGAGAGCTTTCACATCATTGCAAAACTTTAGAGCTTCTCACAAATATCGCAGTAAGTTAGTAACGTTAGCCTCACAAGGATGTTGAATTCAGACTGGCAAGGACTGAAAGAACTTCTCAAGGACTGTATGAGAAGGATACCACTGGCTAGAAATACAGGGCAAAACCTGCACCTTACAGAGGTTTTTTCCCCCAAAGGCCTGTGAGCACCAAGTGATTTACCAGCTGACGGAGGTAGTCCTGGATTGTGCTGGGATAGACGAGTACACTGATGGCAACCAACGTGTTGAGAGCAAAGTCAAAGATCTGGTAACAGAAGAAAGGGATGATCCAAGCTGCATGTTGCTGAAAGGGAAATAAATTAGAAACTCATCAGCCATAAGTTTAAATAGAGGAATATATGTCTTTCTACAGGAATCTAAGGAATATTTGACATTACGGAGTATTAAATCAGCTAAAAGAAATATGACATTCAGCCAAAAGGTTTGGCCAAGGCAATTTGGCTGCTATACTGCAGTCATGTGTGCGGTGCAACTCCCACAGCTCGCTACACTAGGAGATTTAGAAACTACACAATCTTGGGACAAACCACAGGCTTGGGAGGTGAATGGGAAAAAATTCCCTTAACATTGATAGGTACAAGATTCAGTTCTCTGAATTCACCATTTGCCCAGAGCTTACTCATATTTGAAACTGCAGACAATCAACACAATTGCAGCAGGGGGCCCTGGGGTACCACTGATCTAAGCAATCACTTCTGCTGCCTCTTCAACTTCTTTTTTTTTTTTTTCCCTCTCTCAATTTTCAGCTAAACAAGTAAAGAAGCAATTGTTAGAAAACAGTTTTCTTAATTTTGTTTCTGTGGAGGTGTGTGGTTCACTTTATTTGTGTCTTCACCAAACGTAATGAATTACCTTATATGCGCCATACGTAGCCATTGCACAGATCAGAATCATAAGGAGAGAAATGGCGGTGGCAATGCACATATCTGGAAAAGAGACACATCAACAATTGCAGACAAATTCAGAGCTTGGTTCAGTTATTTTGCCACCTCCCTCGTGCAGAGCATCTCAAAGGGCAGGGTGGGAGATGGGTGGAGATGGGGTCAGGTGCATCGTTCAGGCATTGCTGGAGGAAATCTCCGGCTTTTGTGAGGAACCTCCTAAACACAAGAAGTGCAGACAGTGCTTCTGTCTGTGCAAGCCTGCAGCATTACACTGTGCTGACACACTAATGCTGTGCAAACCACTACAGCCTCTACAAGACTATGGAGATGCATGGTCTGATTTTCCTAAGGATTTTCAAAAACCAGGAGCAGTTTTGACAAGACTATTTTACTGGTGGTGCTGATATCTGTAGTCAGAATGTGTCTGCTTTTCTGCACTACAGATTGTTTCTTCACCAACAGCTGCTGCATACCATTGCTTATATATCTCTATACTGGAAAAGGAGCGAAACTGGCAGATAAAGTCATCTCACAGCAGAAATAATATCTTGAAAATTTTCATTTCAACCAATACTACAGAGATATATTTGTTAATGAAGATGTATAATTGTCAGGAAAAGGAGTAAAAAGCAGTAAAGGAAGGAAAGTAATCTTTAAGGTTTTGAGTGAAGGAATTACAGGACTCCCATCTTTTTCTTCTACTGCTGATAAGCTTTCAATTAACTTTTCATTAGATTTAAGAAGTTCCTAAGCCATAAAGAGTTGATAGAAGATCCTGGGAGAAAAAATTACATGTTTGGTCTTTTCATATGCACCTCCCTAGAAATCATTACAGACCACTGTCAGGAGATCAGAGGTGAATTTCTGAACTTGACCTTAGAGAGAGTTTGGGAGTGCAATGGAACATTGTGCCTATTTTTCTGAGGTAAAGCCAGTGCACAAAGAGGACAGAGGACACGAGGTATATAGGACATGGCTTTAGAGATCCCACCTCTGCTGGTATCTGTGAGGTACCTGCTGCTCACATGGCTGTGCCCAGGTGAGTTCAAACTACCTGCCTTGATGAGGTATGTGGAGGACCTCTGAGATGCACAAACATGTGACAGTGTTCAGGATGTTCATTACCCTGACTTTGGAAGCATTAAAATGTAAAGATGGCATCATTTCATCACAGAGCTGCCACAACATCTAACTCCAGCACATGATGAGGAGCATCCCACAGCATGGAACAGCCCTCAACTCAACTCCCTGCATGGACCAAAAGCAGGTTCTGGGTAAGTGCCCTGGAGCCTTCACCCAAGTCTTTGAAAGGATCTGGCAGCTGTGGACAGGTCTCACCTGCCACCACCAGGAAGCAGTGCAGGCTCACCCAGGTCATGGCTGAGAAGGAAGAACAGGCACTAAGTCTTGTCTGTCATTATTTCCAGCCTGCCAGAATGATCATCCATGTAGAAAACAAAAGATCCAGTCCTTGATCCTCCTGTGCCTGAGGGAACACAAACTTTGCCCTAGATGGCACTAAGCCAGATTCTGCTGGCCCTTGATAAAGAGAGGAACCTGAGACTTGTGAAGCTGGCAGAAAAATGAGCAAGAGGAGACTGCTGCTGGCAGGTTAGGGCATCTCCAGAGCTGCTTATGTTCTCTGGCTCCTTAGGCACTGCACCTACCAACAGCAGGATTAAGGACTTCAGAACCCAGGTCTCTCCTCTTCCAGAACACTGCCTGTGTCCTAGGTTTCAGGATTCTTGTTCTCTCTCTCTTGCCTCCAAAGTTTGTCCTTGTGATTGCATAGGAACCCAAATGCCACAGAAAAAGTCCTGTGGCAGGCTACTTCCTAATTTAATGGATTAAATTTGAGGGATAAAGTGCCCTTTCCTGGCACTTGGAGGAACACATTCAAACCACTGTAGTCTGACGAGGCCCTGGAGCACAGATGTCCTTTCTCACAGTACAAATGCTTGAATCTTTGTCTTATTGTCAAAATAAGCAGGTCTCACACAGGAGAGGGGCCTGCACCCAGCACTGACTTTAGCTGTCACAGTGCCTTCACAGCGGCTTCCTGCAACTCAGCTCATGGGTGCCACACAAAACCATTGGGAGGCAGCTGGGCCCTCTGCTCATCATCATCCAGGAGGGAATGACATCTCAGTGCATCCCAAATTGCTCTTCAAAGGCACCTCCTTCTCCTCTTAGAATGTGTAGAGAATCCAGACAAACAGTGCAGTGTTTGAGCTGCATTGCCTCAACCAGTTTCTAGGTTTTCAGGAGCTTTAAAGGCTGTGCTGTGCCTGTTAGAAGAGATCTGAATTCTGCCCTCAAGAGGAAGAAGTATCCACAAAATACACCTCTACTAATAAAAGGTACTGCAACCTCTTAAGACTCTTCTGGTTGCGTGGCCATTTATTCTGGCTGCCTACATACATCCTATGAAATCAAAATTATTTTGAATAGACCAGGTACAATTGAGGTAATGAAAGAAAAGGAGGGAAGTGAAAATGGCTGATGTAGCCACTAACCTCAGTTGAACCTCTTGTAAAAGAGGCTCTTGAACCAATATTTTGATTCTGACCATCAGTTTGGAGGCACTGCTTATGCGCTTGTTCTTGATCCCAACCACTTACTTCCTGCATCCAGGGGGAAGCTGATGTCATTGTCATTTGCAGCAGATGCAGGAGTCACAGGTTCCACTTTGCTGGTGACTGTGCAGTGCTGGTTCAGAGCCAGAGCCCAGCAAACTGTGATGAACTTGACACTGAAGATCTGGTCTGACACACTCATGCTCCCTGTCTCCAGTGTCTCCCTAACTGTGCTCCACCGTGCCAAGTCCTAGTTGGCTCAAGCTAGTTCTTTCTCATTTAAGGCTTCATTGGGTTTTTTGAGCCGTGTCAGCTTCAATTAATCAGAATGAAACTAGATATGCAGCACATTAAATGAGAAACTGACAGGGGTGTGTGATTTTTTTTCCAGCCATGCTGTGCTTTCTATGGCATTCATGGCTGGAAGGGCTGTACTTGGACTGCTGAAGGGGTTATCCAGCCTATTGTCCTAGATGGCTTTTTGAGTTTTCTCCTTGGGTTTAAAGAAACCAGTTGAGTTTTTTAATTCTCACACCTTGCAGTGACATCCTACTTTCCTGCTTCTTTGGGGAGAAGATGCTGCTGGGGCTGGGCAGAGTTTCTGCCATGGGGTACTTGTGTGCACAGCAAGCTGCAGCTCGAGCTCCCTCGAATCACCTCAAAAGTATTTCCTTGCCTTCCCCTCTCCTCTTGCAGAGGAGGCTGATGGTGGGTGCTGCAGGGACAGGGGGGAGCAGCCAGCAAGGCCAGTCCCTGAGCCAGGACTTGTGTGGAGTGATGAAGACCTCAAATTCTCATCACCTGCCCCAGCCCTGGAGTTAATCTGGTGCACAGCTTTGACAGCAGGGCCCAGAAAGCTGCTGATCAGCAGCCTGCAATCCTCAGGCAGTTTCTCCCACTCTCCCAGCCTTATTTATCCAAGAGCCTCCTGACTGCCAGCTAAGGATTACTGCCTTGCTCTCTCATCCAGGCTGCTTGTGCAAGCTTGATGCCACTGCTGCCAGCCACTGTGCAGCCTCCTGGGTCACAACATGCACAGCAGCAGCATTTTCTCCCTGGGAAAGAGAGGAGGGCAATGAGAAGGAAAGAGTATTCTGCACCTTTGAGCCCAGCACATTTGCTCCAGAGTATAAAATTAGAGGAGAAGATGCTGCCCCAAATATCCTTTACTGGGAATGGATCTAGTTTTTTGCCCCTCCCTATATCTGGGACTCGTACTATGTAGGTGGTGTTGATGGACTGGGACAGGAATGTACATACTCCACCACTTCCATTTGTCCCCCAGCAGAACTCCAAGCCTGCTGTCCGTAGATTTCTTTATAAATTGTTTCTTTTTGAATTAATATTTTTGAAATCCTGGGTGCATGTCATATTCAGCAGAGAGGTCATCACATTATTCTCCCCTCTTCTGAGATGTCTGCTTGTCCTGTCTGCGCACCCCAGGGCAGGGACACGGGCAGATTTTGACCTAAGTTGCTGATATCAGTGTCAAAGTTCTCCTCAGTTTCTGTAGGGCATGCAGAGGATTTCAATCCTTGTTGTTATGTGGCCTGTAAAGTATCTCACACATCTCTGACACTCTGACAGCAGTAAATAAAACCAAGCAACACCCACTGCTTGTTTGGGCTGTTGGCATGTCAGGATGATGATCTGTGTGTCTGAAGAAGCTGAGCAGAAGGCTCAGGCAAAACCCTCTGGGAAGTCAAAATGAATTATAGGGCTTTTCCATCTCCTGCTCTGAGATTATTAGTCTTTTAACAGCAGCAGTATTACATTGAGCAGCTCACACATTTCTAATTTTCCCTAGTCCAGCTTCTAAACTCCCTCAGGAAATAATAAAAAGAAAGATGAGACTAAATGGGCTCAGCTGAATATCCAGCACAGGAGGAAGCCCAGCATTTTACCCAGTTCCAAGATGTACATCTTGGACAGCCACACAAACCACACACACTGGTGTCTTCCAGTACCTCCCTCTGCCACATCATTACATCTTGGCAGACTTTCTTCCCCTTTGCTTCCTACTCTAGAGTAGAACGGAAAATAAATAGCCAAGAGCTTTTTTCTAAATGTTCAGGTAAATCCTTTCTCTGACTAATCAAACAGGTACTTTGGAGCCTCTGGTAATGCCCTTGGAACCACACTAAATCCTAGAATTAGAACCAATGTTGCACTGGTATTTTCAAGCAGTTTGCACTAGATTGGCTGTGGCTCTGCAGATGGCAGGAATTTTTCCTACTGCTGGAACAGAAAATTGAAAATCCTCCATAAACCAGGCACAGTTAGAAATAAATCTGAATACAAACATTGGGGGAATCCTGGTTTCTTAGAAGTCAAGGGAAACCTGTCATTAACTTCATTTGACTATTGTGACACAGCTGTTACATTTTTTTCCAGATGATGTTTTCAGATCTTTTATGAGGGATCCTCTTACAAGAGAGAGAGAGAAAGGGAGTGACAAATTTTACATGTAAACTCTGTGTCTTCATTTTTTTGTTGTTTGCTATTGATAGAAGCATCAATAGGAATGAGAATCATGGCTATTAATGTTTGTGTCATTATTATTTGTCAACAGAAGTACATACAGATAACAATACTGGGACCTTCCTGTATTTCATACACATGGTTTCAGTGCATGCAGCTAACCTGAAAAACACTTCTTCAAAAAAGACAAAAGTAGAAATAAAAGAAGAGTATGCGGACGTTTTTCTGATGATTTATCTCATAATAAAACGATTTCATTACATTTGAACAAATACAGTCATGCTTAAAGAATAGAAGTAAAAAATTATCTCCTGCCAGCTATTTCCAGTAACCATAAAAGTCAGTAGCTTGACTCAACTGCCTTTACTCAGTAAGACACCAAACCAGAGGGAGTCAAAGAATAAAAGGAGACATTAATTCAAGTGTTCATTCGTAATTTAACTGCCTGTGAAATGTTCTCTTTACCAAATGGAAATGAGGTTGCTTGGCCCATAAGCCATCCTTTCACAGTCTTGCAGGGTTCACTTCAGAAGCCGTGATAAAAACATACAGAAAATACAATTTTCAAGTGTAGATGGAAATCCCCAATGCATTTTATCTGACAGCTACTGCATTACAAAACAGAATTACAATTTTAAAGCCTTGGGCACTGGCAGGCCTCTGATGCCAGCTATATAAAACCACACTGACAGACAGTCATTACCAAGGTTAATCTCTGAGAATTAGGACAAGGCAGTCAGTTTTAATATGTCAGAATCAGCTAGGAGCCCATCTGTATCTACTATGGTCCTTACTTTCTTAAATCCAGTTATATAAAAAGATTTTTAGTCGGAAGTTGTAGGTGGTTTTTCAATGAAGACACAATAAAGTAGCAATGACCCCTTACCATTAATTCAATGTAGACCCTCAAGGCATATTTGCATTAAAGACCTTGTGGAAATAAGCATCCCTTAAATGATACCCAGCATCTCTGACACAACAATGGGCAATTTCTTTTCTCATGTGTGGGGCTACTACTTCTCCTACAGACATTTCTATTGACTTCAGTAGGAATGAGGAAAGGACTTAGAACCTTTAGCTGTGGATTCTGAGCAGAAAGACAGCAGTGTGATTAGCAACAGACCTTGTTTCAGACTACTATGAGAAATGTGGAATGTAACCATCTTGTGAGCAGAAATTAAAATAAACAGACATTTTTATCAAAATCACATTGAGAGAAAATTTTACCAGACATGAATTTAACAGTTAAATCAACAAACCACCAAATAATTTGAAGAAGTTATGGAACAAGGAAACATTTGCAAAGAACAGGAGGTTTTGTAGGAGACATAAATGGCCTAGCTTACCCTTCTCTGAAACTACACTGAAGATTTTCTACGACGCCTTTCAGTAAGAGAAGGAATTGCTCTGTGTCATTGCTAACACGTCTGTGACTGTACAGTTGATATTTGTATTTGCATCTATTTGAGCAGGTTTGTGCAAGTCATGCCACGTGCACAGGGGGGTGCATAAATACATGCAACATGAACAAACACACCCAGCTGTCTGAACAGCAGTGTGGGTTCTTGCTCATGTGCAGGCACTTGGGCTGTGGTGCTGGGAGGTGCAGAGACTGCAAATCTCCCTCTCTTCTGCAAAATTCCCCCAGGGCTTTCAGCACCATGCTCAGGGATACATCTCCCTGCCAAGGGCTGGCTCTGCCCCTGCCAAGCCAGGACACTGCAGAGCAGATGGATTGATTACTAATGGTGGCAGATAAGGTTACTACTAGGAAACAAGTTTGAATTGTGTCGTGACACCTTTCACAATAAAAGTGCACCTGTAAGATACAAAGGTGAAGCAATAATTAAAAGGACAGTAATTACTGAAATGATAGGACAGTTACATAAATGCTGGAGCAATGAATGCTAGTAATTAGGGAATTTGTACTTACTGGCATCATCCATAAATTCAAATTCACCCCCTAATTCAGCACTAGTCAGGTGGTACTGGTCAGGATCAGTCAGGGCGCTCAGCAGAATCAGTAAGACCACCGAATTTATAATCTACAGAGAGGAAAAAGGGAAAAGGATCAATCTGTGAAAGTAACCCATGAAAAACCTCTGGGCAGCACATTCCCACCATGTTTCACACCAACTCTGACAGAAACTGCTTTCCAACTGTACAACTGTAGTATTTAACTAACACTGCAATTATTTTCTCTAAGTTCATGTAAACAGGACTTACTTCTTCCCTAAGTGGCATGAAAATTAAACAAAATGTAGATTACCTCTTTTTATTCTGACTCTATTCCACACCAGAAAAGTTACTGCTGCTTTTTCAGACTATAAAACATGTTAGCACACCCACCAATCATTTTGAGATTATTACAAATGGGTGCTGTAATCAAGGACTATCAGCATGGCACAACTAGAAGTGGGGACAGACCCTGTAAAATTGCTAGATGATCAAAGAGGAGCTCAGTTACTGGAAAGGGCTGTGTTTTAAGAGGCCGTGAGTGAGGCACTGGTTCAGGTGAGCTGCTAAATGAGGAGGCCTGGGGGGTGGGAGGAGGTGGCAATGTGAGCCCCGTGTCTGATGCTCACATTCCTGTGTCACATGGCACAGATGGACATTCACAACCACCAAGGCCTTGGCTATGAAATGCAGTAAGTGAATTAAATGCCAAGAATATCAAGTGATTCAGTAGAAGCGGATTGTCAAGCATCGGCTATGAACGGATTGGAGAGGTAGCCAAGAGCTGTATTTTAAAACAAATCTGAACAAAATGCTCATATTGCTTTGAAGTGAAGAGAGCTAATTGCAGGAAAGAAGATTGCTCAGCATGAAATAATGCAGGCAGGCTAAAAGCTTATTCCACTGAACTAGGAAGATAACTGGTGAAAAAGAAAATGGAAAGAAGAAAGCTGAAAACAACAGCACGCTTGGAAAGATGCATTTTATTGCTTTGGTTCTCACTTCAAAGTCATCCTAATCTGATCACAGGTTACTAACAGCAATGAGAAGGTATAGAAACACAGGTTATTTTAAGACACAACAGGCTAGAGACTTTCTCAGGCAAGATAAATCCTTTTTGATAGGTGAATTCCATCAAGTCCAGCTGATACCAGATCTATTAGCAATCTTTGAAAACTGCTGAGAATAGATTGAGTTCACAAGACAAGAAAAGAGCAAGCACAGTTTATGCATTTTCAAATCAGGAAGGTCATGTAATGAATTTCTAGATAGACTGTGAGAACAAAATAAGAACAGATAATCAAGCAGCCTCCCCATTAACACTTCAAATTTGTATGGTGACAAGTAACAATCATCATGGGCTTGTCAAGGACAAACTGTAAGTAATGTATCTTATTTTCCTTATTTGACAGACTAAGAGGCCTTATGGACAGGGCATAAACAGTAGACAATATCTCTGCTTCTTAGCACACCTTTTGACATTACAAGATTCTCATAAATGAGCAAGGAAAACCTGGTGAATGTGCAGTAAGGTGAATGCACTGCCAGCTGGATAACTGCTCTGAAAGAACAGCTGTCATGGATTTAAGGATTCACAGCCAGCACAGAAGATATATTGATTAGGGCTTTCCAATATCATCAAGAGACTTTTTAACCGTCGCTTGTAACCTCTACCTTTCTCTAATTGTCAGGCAATGCCAAGTTGTAAGCACTTTGCAAAATAAGATTAAAATTATTTTTACCAACTAGAGCAGAATTCAAACAACAGAGCACAATTCAGCACCAAAAAGCATAGAGAAACACATTTGTGAAGAACTTCAGAAGAACGTGAGGCAAATAAACTGAGTAAGTGACCACTGCTCAGAAAGGAGTCTGGGTATGACAGTGAATTCACTGAACATGACTCAGTGGAATCCCATAAGCTCATCCTTGTGGCTGCATGGTGGTGGGCAGCGCTGCAGAAACCCAGGTATTAGGTGCATAAACTATCCTCCCACTTGCCCTCCATGGGCCTCTGCAGAAAGGATTCAAAGTCCTTCTAAAATGTACAAGGAAAAAACCCTGGGGAGGATCCTGCATCAGAACAGAGGCTAGTCAGACATCTGGAATGTAGGACAGATAGGGAAAAAACTGGGGCTCCTGTAGCAAGGAAAGGGTAGGGGGAGGTGCTCTCAGTCTTTTAAGAGCAGAAAGGTGGGGGAAAAGAATGAGGCAACAGATCCACTGGGTAAACAGATCTGAATTATAGCAAAAGAAAATTTAACTTAGACAGTGTGGTGAACAGTTAGAAAAGAGGCAGATAGAGACTATCTGGAGCAGGTTAGAGATCATCATTACTGCATTTTTGCATAGAATAGTTAAATAGCTTTGTGTTTGGAATGCTGTAGAATAATCTTGTCTTGGTTTCTCTTTGTTTTGAAGACATCAGATGACTATCAAAATTCAAAGTTACATTCCATAAATCTTACTGGGTTTAACTTAATGTATAACTCCGTACTGCAACCTAGTTCTTGCTTTATACTCCTTTGTGGAAAGCTAGAAGACTTAAAGCAGTAATAAATATGTTACCTAAGAAGACTACTCAAAATATCCAAGCAATCAGAAACCATAAATGTATAGAGTGTTGCTATTTAAAGACATATTTTTTGGATACTGATACACAGCCACGAAAATTCATAAAATACTGACCTACTCACTCTACTTTCTCCTTATGGATATGTCCTGATTCAGATTATGTGATTGCCAGCATTGCCTTCAATTCTGTATGAGCCATAGATTGTGTTTGCCTGATCTGAAGACTGCTGCAGTCAGTAGGAATCTCTCTAATGCTCTTTAGTGCATGACTTTTCCGTTCTATCAGTTTGTTCTCTTGAGATCCTCACAATCATCTGAGCACTTTCCAGCTGTGCTGTCAGCAGTGCAAGTGAAACACACCATGTGTTTGTTTGCTCCTTTTCTCCCAGAAATGTGTGCACAGTTGGGTGTATTGTGTTCATTAGGGTTTTCCTTTTGTTTTGAAAGCGATGTGACTGTTGAATTGTGAAAAATGCTTCAACGCATAAATTCTGCATGCCTAAAAACTTACTGATGTGATGTTTTCCAAGGACAGACAATCAAGGACAAGAGCATAAAAAATTATTCCCTGTTGGTATATGCAGTTGGTATGAGAGTTAAAATCTCCACTCTAGGAAAAGCAAAAGAGATTCCTGTGCTCTTTTGATAGGGCCAAAATTTCCTTCAAGGTGTTTTATACTTCTTCAGCAACAAATAGTGTAACAACCAATCAGCAATGCTTAGAAAGCATTTTAATTATGCAAAATTTCAGGAAGCCACTAAACCCTATTCCTTCCCAGTGAGACACACTGTCCTCCTGCTATGGATGGAGAAACTGAAGCATGTCCATGGCCATACAGCTGTGGGGTTGCAGCAGAATGCTCTCCCTAGAATGGGGTAAAATAATTGAACAGTGTCCTATTTGCAAAGCTATCAGTGGTAAATGAAGAAGGGGGATTGATGCTGCTGATATTGAACAATGGCTGAAGCCAAGTCTGACTCAATCCCAAAGTTAAACATTCTGACAGTGAGATGAAAATGTGGTAGACCTGGTAAAATACGTGGATAAAGGAACAAACAAATGACACTGCTGATAGCTTATCTAAAGCTGCTGAGCTGACACAGCTGGCCTGGAGACACAATGGCTGACAGTCAATCACCCAGTCCCAAAAGGCAGCAGCAGGGTCTTCTACCACACCCCTTCTTGGAGTGCATGTCTGGGGACTTCTCCCTTGACTGGGGATGCCCTTCAAGGTTACCTTTCAAGGCTGAGTGAAACAAACTGGCCCTTGGTCACTGATATGGGTGAGTAACATAGATCTGTTAAAAATAATTAAATATCAATTAATAAATTTTTTGCTAGCTTTAATACAATTGCTTTGATATTTCTTCATGGTGTACTATAATAGTTGTTATAGCTCCTATACTGTGTAGCAAATAATTCTTATTAAGACAGTTTTGTCTAATCATTGTAACAATAAAAAATAATATATATTTATTTAAATATATCTGGTTTGCTGTCCTTTATCCTGTGGGACAAAGTTGTATAAAGGTTCAATTATATATAATCCTTTAGACATAAACTGTTGACAGAGTCTGGGTTAAGACTGGATTCAGCCATACCCAGACTCCTCTATGAGGAGTTTAAAACCCTGTGACTCAACAGGAGGGCTTCTTTAATAAACTTTATCTGAAGTTCCCACTCTACCCATGACAGGTGTTCAATAAGAATAAAATGCAAGACTTTGCACTACCAAGTCAGAACTGGGACCACTGGTCCTACAGCTGATTGCAGCCCCAGTGCTGCCAGGGGCTCAGGAGAGGAGCTCCAGGGACACTAACAGGCCTTATGGGACCTGCACTGCCCTGCCCATGGCCCAGGACCCCATCCAGGTCAGCCTGGGATCATCAGGCTCTGTCCCAGTGGTACAACACGACGCCAGTCTCCAGNTGACACTGCTGATAGCTTATCTAAAGCTGCTGAGCTGACACAGCTGGCCTGGAGACACAATGGCTGACAGTCAATCACCCAGTCCCAAAAGGCAGCAGCAGGGTCTTCTACCACACCCCTTCTTGGAGTGCATGTCTGGGGACTTCTCCCTTGACTGGGGATGCCCTTCAAGGTTACCTTTCAAGGCTGAGTGAAACAAACTGGCCCTTGGTCACTGATATGGGTGAGTAACATAGATCTGTTAAAAATAATTAAATATCAATTAATAAATTTTTTGCTAGCTTTAATACAATTGCNCTGAAGTTCCCACTCTACCCATGACAGGTGTTCAATAAGAATAAAATGCAAGACTTTGCACTACCAAGTCAGAACTGTGACCACTGGTCCTACAGCTGATTGCAGCCCCAGTGCTGCCAGGGGCTCAGGAGAGGAGCTCCAGGGACACTAACAGGCCTTATGGGACCTGCACTGCCCTGCCCATGGCCCAGGACCCCATCCAGGTCAGCCTGGGATCATCAGGCTCTGTCCCAGTGGTACAACACGACGCCAGTCTCCAGCCACACTTCCTGGGTGGACCCTGGAAAGGCATGCAATGCAGCTTGTCTCCAGTTGAATCCCTGGTCCCAGCCCTCTTTGCCTTTGGTTGGCTACGCTGGTTTATCACCTGCCCCCCTGGGGCTGTTGGTGAGCCCCATGATCAGCCCCAGTTCTGGTTCTGGGCTCTGCAGGATGGTGTTCAGTGCCCTAACAACACACTGGACAAAGAACCAACAGAAAGTCCTAAAAATGCCCAACTGTACCCTTATTTTGATATGGAAATAAAAGACTTATTTTTTTAAAATCCCAAAATCTTATTTCTCTGGCGGCCAGATGGAATTACATCCACTTTTTTAATCAGTGAAGGGGAGGAAAATAACTGCTTTATAGAGACCACAGAATGTATGAAGCCAAGGGGAAAGAGGAAATGTTATGGAAGAGACATCCAGATATTGGAGCAGTAACTGGAGTTCCTGCTGTGGGCTTACAAAACATGCTGTGGGCTTAGAAAACATAATCTCAGATTTGAGTAGAAGACACTTTGAACAGCATCAGCTGTGTGAGGAGGGTGCATGCAGGCACGAGCAGGACAGGCAGCAGGTGATGGGACTGGGACTGGCACCAGCAGCCACTGCTGCTGCTTCCACCTGCACTGAGATAAAGAACCAGCAGCTCAAGCACAACGTGAGGCAGCTCTGCTGGAGAGAATGTCCAGTGTCTAGGATGTAAGGACACAACCTCATATCTTCCACAGGCAGCACCCAGCAATTAGAAACTACATAATGCCCAAAAATTTCAGACTTTTACCGTCAATAAGTCACGTTTTTTCCATGTCATTTGTTACAGAGGTCAGCAGTGAACCGTGGTGGGGATCCATGGGAATAAAATGCAGGGGAGAGGTGTCAGAAACCACTGCAGCAACAGGTGATCAGAAAACAAATATCACTATCATTTCAGACCTTTTGTAGAAGTGCAGCTGCAAAGTAACTATCCCAGCTTATCTAAAATGAAATTAGTTTCAGTAGCTCCTAAGAGCATGCCATTAACACCAATCTACTGATGATCCCTAACTCAAGCAGACAGAGAAATGCTTTTGCCAGCAACTTACATAAATGTCTGTAAGCCCTGAAAGAATTGCCAGGAGTTACAATGACTTTCAGTCAAGAGTCAAAATAAAATAGCTTTGATAAAGGAGTTCAGAAGAGGAAATATTATGCTCACTTTAAATCAACACACTGCATTAAAAATACAGTGATGTTTCTACTGAAGTCTGCAGGTTCCCCCCTACAAATATTCTACTCCAGTTCTCCCAAGACTTTCTAATGCAGTGAAGAGGGATACCTATATTTACAGGAAAAAAGAAGAGCCCCTCCCCCAGCTTTATTTCTATTGGGGGCTCAATTTATAACTGAATCCATGCGTGTAGCAGTCTGACTGTTACGGGTGGTGAAAGATGTTTGTACAGTTTTAATTCTGTGACTGTTTTCAGCTTCACTGAACTCAAGAGAGATCCACTTAAGCACCCTCCTTAAATCTCAGCATTGGTGGAGAGCTAGCTCCCTGCCTGTGCCCCTTTTTACAGTTCCAGAGCTGGTTTCATGACACTGTGAAGCCCAGTATTATGTAGGAACTGGCACACAGAGTTCTAGCATATTTTTAATATCCCACAAAACTGGCATGGTTTAGTTTGTTGTCCTCTACAGAGATACTAAGGAAGCAAATTGCCAAGGACATTAATTTTAGTAGTAAGAAATCCTAAACATTTTTAGTAAAACTTAAAAAAATCTTAAGAAAAGCAGAACCCACATACCCTCTCCTGTTTGTCTCCAAAAAACTCAAGGCAATTTTACGAGTCTAGGTACCTGTTCTCTACAGAAATGATAGAAACAAAACATCAGTCTTAAACTACTTTTGCTCTTTGAAACTAAACAGAAGAATATTTTCTAGCACTTGGATATCTGAAGTCAGTATCACTATCAGAAAAAGTAAGAATTAATGAAAAATGTCTATTTAAGTAGCTCAATGTCTAATTCTGCCTATTTACCTTTCCCTTCTCACTTGGCATGTTCTTTGCGTATTTTCTTCATTTTTTTTTAGGCATAGAAAATATTAATAAAAGCAAGAACACTTTTGTTCATCAAAAGGACAAAAGAACTCTACAAAGGAAAAAAAAATCAGGTTCAGGATTCAACTAGCTCAGGGTAGATTTGCACTATCTGGGGTGTCTTTCCCAAACTTCTGTTAGTGTAGATAATGAATTAAGGTTTATTGCCCCATATAGGAAGATTTTTCTATCTGTTCTCTGTCTCCCCCTGTTAAGCAGAGTTTTGTGTTTTTTAATGTTCATCGGGGTTTTTTTCTGAACTCTGACTGAATAAGAAACAAGGAGGCAATTTTATCAATAAAGGTTTTAAGCTGAGTGCTGTGAAGAGCAGGCAAACAGCACACGAAGAAACAAAAAACAACATGTCCCTTCTGTGTACCCAAGTTTCCTGACAAGTCTCTCAGCAGTGATTCAATCTCTTTCCCTCTCGGGGCACAGGAGCTCCATCTGAGCACACCACAGCCACTGGCTTGAACTCCAGGAAGGGAGGAGCAGGAGAGCCCTGGCTGTCAGGGTAGGCACCTCTCTCTTTCTTCTGCTATGTTAAGCCTTCTGCCTCACACTAATGAAAATGTTTCAACTTTCCAGTGCTTGGGGACAAGCTGCAGATGTGTCAGTGATGCACAATTTAAAGAGTGGTCCAAGTTAGAAACCCAGACACCCTCAATTATCTTTTCATCCAATGGGACAAAACAGCCTGAAGGGAAACAGAAAGAGGAACACTTGAACTTGGGTTAAAAGAGAATCCTTCACTCCTTTGACCAGTGAAACTCATTATCAGGCATTATTACTGAAGCCAGACAGTTGAAGGAATTCAGAAAAGGATGAGCTATTTATTAAGGAAATCCAAGTGTTTAGTCATATCACAAAAGATCTTAAAAACAAAATACAAGCCTTCCTGTTCAGGTGACTGCCCAACCTTAACATTACAGGAGAATAAAAGAAAATGTCCCTGAACAAGTTGTTCTTTCTCCCTGTGTGGTTTCTCAAAGCATGGTTCTGTCTGCTGTCTGAAATACTGCACTGGAATAGAGAGAGCATTAGTCAGGTCAGAAGTAGCAATTAGGTTTTTATATTCTTTAATTTGGAGAAGATAAGGTAGAGTCTGCAATTCTTGTCCCTGTTTTTCCATGCTACTTATAAGAAGACGAAGAATCAGCCAGGCAGGCTCAGACTAGCATATTATAAAGTCCATATTATAGAAAGCATGTAATAGAAAGCTGCATAAAACATTTCAATCAGGCTTTATATACAACTTCAGCTTTGACTGCTCTGACACTAAACACTGAACTTTAAAGACTATGCTGATTAAATTGATATAGGAAGTCCAGAATAATTTACCAGCACTCTTCTATACAAATGACTCAACTACTGCCTACTGCCAGCCTTTTAACCCAAACCACAAGAGGTCTGTTATTACTGAAATATGGTAATGGTTAAATTTATTCAAAAAATAGACGACAGATTGTGCAACATGCACATGAGAGATTTCTGCCTCCCGAGAGATAGTTTAATTTGTTATACACTTGTGAGAAACTGAAATATTATGGTTTGTGACTTAAATATTGTTATGAAGGATTTTTTGCCCATTATGGCAAAGAAGCTGCAAGCACCAAAGCCCTGAAGATGCCTCCTGCCTTATCTGTGAGTAAGCTGCATAAGAGAACTTGAGATAAGACAAAGGTGACACTATTGTTCACTCAGGTCTAGGGAGAAGGAAACAAGGCTGAGGGAGAATAAAGTATCCCCCAGAAAGCCAAACCCAGGGTTTGAGATGGGGGAGGTCATAGCCCACAGACTCATCTGCTGAGGCCAGGTTTGCACAGACCCCCCCTACCAAAGGGGGCAGGAGGAGAGTTTGGGGTGTGTGGCATAACCTCAGGTCACAGACAGGGAACACCCATCCTCCCTTACACCAAGTGGCTCAGCTGTGAAACATCCACGGGACATTCACATGAGAGGCAGCTGGGGGGTGTCATCATCCATCAAAGACCCCCCTCAAAGTGCTCCCCAGACTTATTCCTGAGGCCTTGCAAGCAGAGCACTGCACGTGATGCAAAGTGATCTGCAGAGCCTGTTCAAGAGACTGTGTCCAACTTGTTCCCTGCAGGGGAAGTCCCTGGGCATTCCCAGCTGGCCTGAGTATTAATATATATTAATCCATTGAACTCTGTGTTTTGTGGGACCCTTACCACCAAGAAGACCAGAAGAACAGGATCAATAGGATGCCATCAGGATCCATGGAGTGGTGATATTTTCTACTTAATCTGTCTCTCTGTCACTCTTTTCTTCTCCCATCTCGTTTGTCTATTTCTTTCTACTTCTTTCTACTTCCAATTTGCTGTTGAATAAAATCCATACTACTGACTTTGGCATATGGTCTGCTTGCACCTTAATTTGGGCAGAGGCCTCTCTTTTATAATTTTAATAACTGGATCATAACATTATTTAATCCTAGTCCTTTCCTGGTTTAAGGAAATAAGCTATTTGTATATAAATTTATCAGTGGAGTCTTTGTTACTTTTCCATCATATTAAAAGTAAGTTTAACCTGTATCTAAGGAAAGTCCTGAAAATGATTGCTGAGGTCTTCTGCCCAGCAAGACCTCTAGAGAAATATTTATGGAGAAATATAATGACATATACAATTATATCATTGTCAGATCAACTTACAATTTCTCCTAAAGGTCATCTTGGTTCAGGATGCGCTGGAGAACTAGCAAAGAATTGGTATGCAATAAAACCTTATTAGAAAAAGGGTTGTTCAACTGGGATTTGTTTCGTTTTTGCATTTGTCCTTGACTTCCAAAAATGCATGTTTGAGCCTTGCAGGTGACTGTGAAAGCTTGAGGGCAGACCTGCTAAAGTGTGACTGTGATGTGAGTTGTGGCAGCTCCCACAGATCCAGACTTTTGTGTGGACTTGTGACAGAGGATGGGCCAGGCAACCCCGCTGTAGCTCTTTCCTGGGCTGGACTGTCCAGGTATGCACTGGCCCTGGCCAGCACTTTGTGTGTCCTACACCCCCTGCAGCCCACAGTGCCCAGGGTCCCCTCCACCCTCCTTGGACACGTGCCACTGCACTGCTGAGAGGACTGTGCTCTGGATTTGAGAGCAAGCCACACACAACCACTCCATCAAAAAAACAACCTAACAAAAACCAGCACCAAAACACACCAAATCATTGATCCATTATTCTTACGTAGCCACCACAGGCAATATCCACAGAAGCCATACGAGTGACTGCACCCTTGAAGGGCTCTGCAACCCAAGGCAGGGATTTAGTTATGCAAGGAAGAAGTGGAAGGATGGTACAGTACAGATAATTACTGAAGTAGTAAAGAACATGATCACGTGTACCCTGTCTGCATGGCCACAGCTGTTTCACTGCTGGGAAATGCATCTCTCCAAGGTGAAAATCTCCCACAAACCTGTGTTTCTGCCAAAAGCATTTGTCCTGTCTGTTTTAAGCAGCTTAATTTATCTCTGGATAGAACAAGACCTTGCTCAGCACATGCCAGCAACAAAATGAAAAACAGTCACAGCACTCTCAAAACCCCTTTCAAGGCTGAGTACCAGGATGACAATAGTAAGAGCTGACTGCAGACACCTGAAAAAGAGCTGACCCACAGCAGGTCCAGGAACAGTGCACTAGGCTCAAGTCCACATTAATTCTTCAAGGATGCTTCCCTGGAAATTCACCTCACATCGACCAGGAGCACTCTCTCACACCTTCAGACACAAGCATAGATTTTTGCTTCTTACTCTGCTCTTTGGAGATTTGGGGCTTGAAACCTCCAGCCCCGCTGGAGAAGAGCACAGAAATTGCCCTGAACGTTTTCAAGCCTCGGCCACTTTAAACTTCCAGGGTTTTACAGTCAAAGCACAAGCCTCACAATAAAACAAGAGAAAAAGAAAGCAATCAAGGAAATTAATTCCTGGCTATTTTGCAACATCCGTTCCATATGTCCAAGAATATATAAGACTAATTGCATTTTCACTGACGTCAGTCTAATCAACGATCAGTTTAGGAAGCTTAATGTGCTCTCCTCTGGCTCACTAGGAGATACATATTAACCTTCAACAGAACTTCCAAACACATTTTACTTGATTAATGTAATACCTCCTCTCCTTTCTATAAATATATTCATGATTTTTTGTATAAAAACCCAAATGTAATTATAGCATACTGAACTCTTAATGGGATTCTTTCCTTCAACAAGCATTTATGTAAACTTTACTCCTCTTACAACCAACCATCTGTTTTCTCACTGGAGGGAATTTATTATCCAATTGAAGGCCTTAATAAGAAAAAAAAAGGGTATTTTACAAAGGTTTGCAGTTTCTGAGCTGATAATTGTATTGATTACATGAGACAACTGTGTCATTATCAAGACAACTGATGCAGATTATCAGCTGTCACTGCAATGATTGCATACTCTATGAAATATCGTAATGTGGTATTTGGGGATATAAGAAAAACTGCCTATGTTAGGTGATTAGAGCTTAAAGACATTTTCATAAATCCTTGTGTTGTGTCACAGACTAATAAACAGTTCAGTAAGTGCAAGGGCTGCCCAAAAGACATTTTCAAGAAATTTTATCCCTCCAATGACTTCAAAAGTTTTTTGCAAGAAAAAGCATTTTTAATGAATGTTTTAATGTTATACTGATGTATGACAGAGTCTGGGACAGACCAATAAAATGCTGCTTCTACTTCTTTCTGCAGCACAGAAACACACAAATCCAGCTGTTTTCACCTAGAGCAGAAAGCACAGGTAACTTGGGATATGGTGTACCAATGAACCCATCCTTTGCTCAGATAACCTTTTTGGCCTGTTCAGGAATAGATTCTGTCACACACAGGTGAGTGATTAGGCTCTTTGCAAGCTTATTGATTGTGCCATTTAAATTCCTCTCATATGTTCCTTTATTTTGTAATTCAATTGAAGAGGGCCTGAAGCATGAATGGGATAAAAAAGATGGGATAAGGTCCTACACTGCAGAAACCAACCTGGGCCTGTGCATAGCACTAAAGAGTTCTTTAAGGAGTGCTCCTGATGCCATTCTTGAAGCTAATAGCTGTTATACTATTGAACAATATATCTCTAGAGAAGATACAATCAGAATGTGGTTATTGAGAAGGTCCTTGAGATAAGATAATTTTCTTCATGGTAATGATCATTACTGGTCTTTATTCTTTGCTATGACATATCTAAAATTCATCCATGTGCTTTCTGCTTGTTAAGAAAATACCACACAGGGCCTGAGCAGGTATTTGTGTGCAGAATCAGTAATTTTTGCCCCCGGTCTTGAAGATAAAGAAATGGATGTGATCCAGTCCAGGAGCATATACCATGAACCTCCTCTGACTCCAGTCTCAGCTGGATATTCAACATGTACACCAATCATCAGGGAACCCTTTAAAAGTAAGGGTTCATATTCTCCTTTATTCATAATGAATTCCAAGTTTTCTCCCCACTCTCCTCAGCACCAAGCATGTGCATAGGAAGAGTCTAATCAGTTACTTGGGAATGTTACTGCTTTTTTTGCACAATCTTATCTTTCATCTTATGATGTACAGACAATAGAAAAACTAATGATCATTTTATAGACGTGGCACTTGGGACATAACTATTTAATCAATTCAGCCATTTCTATTAGAATAATTGGGAATCTCAAGTAATTTCACATTGTGACACTTTCACTTGCTAGTAGAGAAATTTCACGTACTGCTGACACTCCATCTCCTACCAAGGGATGGGAATTAGGAATGTCCTTAGCACCACCCAGCTCTTTCCCCTGAATGTACAGCCCAGGTCTCGGCCATGGAGGGGCAAGCACCTGGTGAATCCACAGCAGGCCCCATTCTGCAAGATTCCTTTCCCCAGGGCCACCAGGACTGGACTGTCACTGGTGGATAATCCAACCCCCAGCTAGATCACACAGGAAGCGACATCCCGGGATGACATGAAGGAACTGAGCCTTCAGTGAGCTGGCTACTATGACTCTTCATACAGATAGAAAGTTGAAAATCCTTTCTTTCTAGCCCACTTCATTCCATATAAAGACAAAGCAAGCTAATTTTCTAAGTAAAACACAAGGCCTCATATCTGTATTCATAAAAATTCCCACAACCTGACACTGAGATAACACATCAGGCTTTCTAACTGTGCAATTTTGCTCTTTTCACAACTTCAGTTCTTTTTTCAGTTTTCAAAATATCTTGATTCTCACAGGTTTGAAAATAATCAAGAACTTCTTCTTAGAATTTCTTTATTTTCCCTAAAAGGGCCTTTACAACCTGTTCAAGGGACCCTCTGTTTGCTGATGTGAGCAGTCTCAGCCAGAGTAAAGGTTGCAGGAGTGCAGATGGAGCAGCTTGGAAGGATCCAGTGCAGGGATATTTTGTTTACATGAGCAGTCACTGCTGATCTCTACCCCCTGCCAAGTAAGCCAAGATTACTGAAATCTTCTAACTAGTATTTAAGCACATTGCCATACATGCTGTCTTGCATGAGGCTTGAAAAATGCCAGGGCCCAAATGTGGCCTAGTCACAAAATATATATTTTCATTCTCCTTTGATCAAATGCACCCTACCAGTCCTGTCAGGGTGTTCAACTTTAAATCAGTGAGACCATAGCACATCGTGCTTTTCTCTTCCTTTACAATATAAGTCTACTACCGGTACATTTTTTCATCATTAGGATTCAATCCTTTTATTTAAAAATGACTGGGGCAGAGATAGATATTAGACATGCTTTCAACAGTATATTCAGAAAAATCCAGAACTGAAATGTCACAACTAGCGATTCATGCTGAGCTTTCCACAAATAGCAGCTCAAATATTTAACCTACCTTGGCTAAAAACTTGAGCTTGCTCTATTTATGATCTTACTGCACATCCTTCAATGAGAGCCACACAACTCAATAACTTGTGGTTATAAAAGGTTCTCAGCCTTCCATTAGTTTTTATTTTTACCCCTCACTGTCAGGACCTCAGGGAGTGCAGAGGGAGGGCAGCAGCTCCCCGGGCGTGGCAATGGTGAATCCACAGCAGGCTCCATTCTGCAAGATCCTTTCCCCAGGGCCACCACTGCTGGACTGACTGTCACTGGAGGTGGCAATTGTGGTGTTGCAGGGTCCTGGGGGACCATGGGGAGGAGCAGCCTGTGCCCAGGGCTCTGCTGCACTGAGGCAGGTAGCAGGAGGCACTGGGCACACAGAGCTCAAGAAAGAGGGCTCCTTCTTTGGTTGGTTTTTTTTTTTTTTTAACTGATACCTTACAATTTCATCTTCTCCCCACCAAAGTCAATCAGAAATAATCAGAATTCCTGCTATTCCAGATGGTGTCAGTGGATCCTCAGGGTGTGCAGAAACCCCATTGCCACTGTCAGAAGAGTGGAAAATCCTTCCATGACACTGTCAGCATATCTGATGTTGTTCCTTCTTTGTGTTTTAGACAAGGAAAGTGGAGTCCATTTCCTCAGGAAGAAGACACGCTGTGTTTATAAATGCTGTCACTGACAAGGGTGTTGTTATTCTGACTCACCAGCACTGACTGGGTCACTTGGAAACAGAAGTGCCAGTTTTTCCCTGGACTCCAGCACCCACTGGAGATCAGAACTGAAGCTGGCTCATTTCAGCATTGTCACTGCCCTGAACAGGACAGTGACAAAATTAAGCTCTTGGAAGTGACTTTCTAATTTCACTTGATTTGGTTTTTTTTTAATGCAACACTTGGAAGACTTTTGTGCCCCAAAATGTTTCTGTGTTACTATTGTGACCTCTGATTTCATGTTATTATGCAGAGAAGTTACAGTCCATCTCAGATAAAACATCAAAAATTAATAACCAGCCAAACCAAACTGGTCCTCAAGTTTGAAATAAACATGAACCCCCAGCCAGCCATATTACTGACGTTTTAATCCTCAGCATGTTTGTATTTAACATTGCAGCACCCCCTGTTAAGCTTTTCTTCCCAAGGCAGCATACCAGTTCCTGAAGTGGGAGCTATTCTGCAACCCCATTAGATATTCTTTTTAGGAAATTCCCCCTGGCTACTCCAACCTTTACAAGTTACTTTTTACACTGAAGTACCTCAGTGCTCAGTGACAGTATGAATATTGCATTATTATGCTATATTGCAATATCATGCAGTGGTGTGTTATATTACTCATTGGTAGTACCAATGGCTCTACCAGGAAGAAACTACTGAAACACAAGAGCTATAGAAACATTAGTATTCCGAGATCCATTATGTTCTAAAATAGAGTAAAGTTAAATATTTATTTCCCAGCTATTGATATGTTATGAGACCATTCTAAGTGTCTGTGGCTGCTGTGCTTGTGTTGGAGAAGCTCTCTGTTCCTGCCCCTTACTTTTGTGGGAAAACTCCCTCAACAGCAGCACTGATGACTCCACGCGCCCTCGGCTTCCCACTCTCCCCACTATTTGTAGGACTCCAAACACCCAGTTAAAACATTAAAACTAAAGAGCCTTCCAGCTTATTGATTGGGGGGGTGGAATGTTGAGCACAGCACTGATGCTGTGCCAGCACTGCTCAGCAGCAGCCAAAACATTGGTGTGTTATCAACACCTTTCCAGCTCCCAGTGCACAGCATGGCACTGGGAGAGTTGCTATAGGAAGATGAATTCCATCTCAGCTGCTATTTCTTCCACTTTTACTCAGACATGAAATTCTGCCTTCTGAAATTATGCTAACTCAAAACTGGTCCAACATGTGAAAATGCTCTGTTAAAAGTCTGCCAAAACTTCTAAGCTACTGCTTTTTACTCCTTCAGATGCCTCTACTACTGAATCATTGTATTCATTGTCATAGAATTAATAAAACTTACACTTCACAGGTAGTGAGAAATTAAAAAGCAACAAGAAAACTATTAATTCTCTAGGTTGATGTTTTTCCTCAAGTAATTCCCTGTAAAGAATAATGGCAAAGAGTATATAGAATACATGTTGGTGTTGCAAAAACTCAGAGAGGGTTTTTGAACTTTGAAGTAATGCTCATAGGTCATGTGTGGTTTGGAGTAACGCAATCACCCAAAATACATGCAGAGAAAAAAATGCCACCAGGACAACATCTATTTTTATGTTAACCCTCAACAGCACACAGTAACCAAACCATAATGGTTCTTCTGAGCCAAAGAAATCCATTTGTATATGACTTTGTCAACCAGGGCCATTCATTCAAGGAGCTACTCCTTCCTTTCTTATTGTTTCCTAACATAACAAGTGATCAAAAAGGTTTAGCATTTATTATCTACATGCATCTAAATATCTATTCTTAATGATTAAATTTAAAATTCAAATACTTGCAATAGCAAAGAAAACACAGAAAGAAATGCGTACTGTATCAGTTTGAAGTAATTTAGAAATCCACCCTGAAATAGTCATGAAAGCAAAAGAAGCAAGAGGTGTAAATCAGGAGACACCTGCTCATAGGAAAGAAAATTTAAGACCAAATTTTGCAGTAAAATACTATGTGAATTTGGCCCACTGGTATTTAAATGTTTATAACAGATTAGGTAACAGTCTAAAAAGCTGTCAGACTTTTCTTTGTATCCAAGCCCAGGTGATGCACTTCCCTCTTCCTCAAATAACTTTAGGGCCACTGAACAGCTAAAATATCTGTATCCCTGTCTCTGTGGAGCCAATGTGAAAAGGCTTCATTCAGCTGAAGGCAGAAAGAAATAATAAGCACCCTAGAAGAAATGTTCAAAAGCTTTCAGGTCATATTACAACTTAGCAAAACTTAACTGCAGCCAGGCAGAGAGGCATCTTTTACAATACTGTCAGTATTGTACAGGCTGTGGATGTTGCTAGTAGCCATATTTTATTAAACCAGGAGCAAGAAATGGTTTAACTAATGCACAGTTTTCTCAGTGGTGAAATATATATTTTACCGGACACAGAACATTTTATATGATTTCTAGGACATAAATGTCAACCTAGCTTTTTTATTACACTGGTTGAATTTATTTAATAAGCTGTCCTACAGTGGAGGCCAGCCCTGCATTTTTCACTTGCTTCTGCAGGGAATTTCAGTAGTTAGCAAATGAGCCCGGGTCTAATCTGCTTCCGTCTGCAATCATTTGAAAAATGATGCTTGGCAAACAGCTCTGCGCAGCCTTGCCATCAGACGGATTGATTTCTCACACCGAGAGACTCAGCAGGCTGAGAAGTGCATCTACGTTACCTACAACAAACAACCAGCTCTTTTTATTCTGAAAACCCTGAGACTATGACGGGACCAGCTCTGGGAAAACTGCTTTTCTCACATTGAAAAGGGTGGAGAAACAATTGTCAGAGAGGAACTGAGGGCTTAACGCGGCTCCTCCTCACCGAGTCTTTCCCCGGGGCAAATAACTGAGCGTCAAAGAGCCTTTGGTTACTGATGGTAATCCTGGTGCCTCCCGGGTAAATTCCTCTCTCACGTCCTATAATCCTGCCAGAGGGAAGATGTCTTTCTAGTACCTGCGAACAGCTGCCTGCAAGGTTTCAGCTCCCTACAAGCAGACCAAAACGCTACTGCCAAACGATTACCTGCCACACAGGGGACAGCGGTGGCAAGAACACCCGACTGCTTTAAGAAGCAGCGACCAGAGATGATAAAACATGATTTTCCGCGCAGAGTGTCCAGGGACCGGGCAGCCTTGCTGGAGCTAATGCACCGGCGGGTCCCGTGCGCTGCAGCCAGCGCCGGCCTGAGACCACCCCGAAGTTTGGGGGCGAAACCTTCACTCCAGGGGTCTTCACTCATCACATTTTCAACCCCCACACAGCTTTTGGGTTGAGGCCCTGTCGAGCCTGCCCGTGCACTGTGTGGCCTGTCCCGTTGCCCCGACCCCCGGACACGCTCCGTGCCCCACTTTCGGCAGAGCCTGTGCCGGGCTGAGCGCCGGGGACGCGGCGCTGCCTGCGCATTTCGCTGCTCTGACAGCGCGGCTCCCTCCGAACCCCGCCTGGGCTGCCCGGGCGGCCTGAGCCGCTGNCGGGCGGGGAAGCGCTGCGGCCCCTGTGGGCACCTGTACCCGCAGCAACAGCCCGGAGCAGCCGGGCAGAAGCCCGGGAGGGTTTGGGGGTGCGGCGTGCAGGGCGTTCAGCCAGCTGGCAGCCCGGGCCCAGCGCTGCCGGGCCGGGGCCGTGCTCCGGGGGATGCTCCCCGCCGCGCTGGCTGCGCCGGGAATGAGCTCGGTGAGGGCGAGCCGGCTCGGCGCTTTCCTTGGCAAGGCTTGTAGTTCGTCTCGCAATTCTTGAGTGGCAAAGCAGCAGAAATAAACTCCGTTTCTCTATAAGGAAAGGTAATATCGGAGGAGATCATGGAATGTTTTGAATTTGGCACAAATTCCGCAGCCGTGAGCATTTGTTTTCTCTCTCAGTGCCCTCCTAACCCACTCCCAAAGTTGCTGCTATTGGGGTGGCTGGAATTTCCTCGTGTAACTGATATACGAGGTAACATTAAGCTCGTGGGCGCTACCTGTAGTTAATGCCCTGATGATGGTGGGGTGTGGGGGGGATACGCATCATTAGGAGGAAGGACTCAGTCCTGCATATTCAAGCACCGATGCAGATTTGAGCTGAACTTCCTACCAAGCAGCTGACTTTTCGTGTTTTAATATTTGAGGCTTGCATTGTCCTCCAGATGAAATAATGAAGAAAATACTATCAGGAGGTCTGTATGTCTACCCTGACCCTAAGCATAATTTATTTGCTGCCATCCATCTTGGCTTGCTACCAAATTCCACAATTTATCATCAAAATATAACATTGAAAATACTCCAATGCTTCCCTATATGGTTGCTTTGGGGCTCTTCATTATTTCATACCACATACATCTGCACAGAACAGGAAATTTAAGATAAAAGCTAACTTGGCACAGATGAACGTTTCTAACTATGCTTTATCCCTACTTATAAAGCCACTATAGTAAATTAAATTAAAAATACTTTAAGTAGGAACTTCACGTAACTTCTGTTCTTAGGTTGTCCTTTTGAAACTGGCAAGTGGTTGGCAGGGATTTTTGTGTATAAAAGGAAAAGCCACTTAGCACTGAATTTATAATTTTGACTAGATTCTATGCATAATCCAAGTATTTTCAGGATTCATATTCAAAAATTAAACTAAAATTCTTGTAAAATGAAACATCAGTATTGACAAATATCCAAGAGGTGAAAGGAGCATCACAAACCATGGGGTCTGGGCTATCTCACTGGTAACCTTGAGAGACCTTGTCCTTTAGTACCAGAGAATAGGAAAGTCAGAGGTGAATCCCTTGCATGCATGCCTTGAGTAAGGTAAGAGCATCTGCTTCATGAAGGCTATCGACCAAGGACCTGACCTTTTCAAAGCAGAGATGGCAATAAATTAAGGGGGATTCCATAAACAAGGACACACAGATGCAAACCTGGTGGAAAAGGGTCAAGAGAGACAATGACAAAACCCCAAAGTGTCAGGTTACTGACTGATGGGCCACTGAAGAGCTTTGGACAGGGTCACCTGGAGTTTGTAACTGATAAGAAGGGGCAAACAAGAAGAACGGGAGGGTTTGGGATATTTGAGGAGGACTCTGCAAAACTTTGGAAGGAATAATTAGAGGAAGGGGATTGTGAAGGAGCAAAGGGGAGGGAATAAGAGGAGGGGGATCAGGAAGGAGCAGAGAGAGGATCAGACAGAAAGGGGTATAAAAGAGGTCAATCGTGTGCAGAGTCTGGCTGAACAGACTGCCTGCTCACCCTCACTCCTGATAAAACCTTTCCTAAGTGTCTCTCTGTGTAGTTTCCACTCTCCACACTGTGTGTGGGCTGTAAGGAGCAAGTGCCAGCTGCTGGGGGGATCAGTGATGATCAGTGGGTGGCTGGGTGTTATTTGCTTGCAAGCATCAAGCTGGACCAGCTGGCCTGCACTTGGGTCTTCTGTGAGTCCTACGTGTAGGAGGCACAGCTGAAGGCAGCACCTTGTCTGTGGCCATCTGTGCAGCTGTCCCCGCTGGGCTCCTGTGCCTGCAAACGGGAAAGCAGCAGCTGCATCCCTCAGCCTGGGATGGACACAACAAGCTGGGCTTTAGCAGCCAGGCAGGAGGAACTCAGGTCCTGGAGCTGTGAGAGGCAGACGCTGTTTATAATATCCTCCAGCACAGCCCTGGGCTCTGTAAAGAGAACTTAACTGCGTGTCTGCTTTCACTTATGGTTTCCCATCAGTGGCTTTAACCCCCATACTCTCAGAAGAAAAAGGAAGAATGAATAAGCAGCAAACACTAATCCCTTCAGAGCAGTTTCCTGTATAATTTTTAATTTTCATTCAAAAAGCCTGATGGGAAAGAGCAGGAAACATCAGGCTTCACGTCATGCTCTGATTCATAATTAGCTGTGTTCGGTTTGCTTGGCAAGATTTTGGTACTGGGGAGGCTTCAGAGCCTGATTATTGCCACAGACACAGACCCTCCTCAACACAGCCTCTGTAAGTAAAACTTCCGTGTCTCTCACTTTGAACTGGATGACACCTGAGTTTTGTNTGCGCTCGCCATCCCCATCCCCGGAGCAGCCCCCCAGACCGCCCCTGCAGCCGGTGGCGAGCGCCCGGAGCGAGGGGCACGCTTACCAGGTACCAGACGCCGAGGATGATGGTGCCGGTGCGGACATGGCAGCAGAGGCAGCAGCTGTTGGAGTAGAAGCGTGCCCAGGGCGAGCTCAGCATCTCCGCGGCTCCTCGGGGCTCCGCCGCTCCGCGCCTCTGTCCGCGCCTCTGTCCGCGCCGTTCCGCGGGGCGGGGCCGGGCTGGGGCCGCCCCT
>VXAX01004331.1:1281087-1328353 GCA_013399835.1 Leptocoma aspasia
CAATTCTTGAGTGGCAAAGCAGCAGAAATAAACTCCGTTTCTCTATAAGGAAAGGTAATATCGGAGGAGATCATGGAATGTTTTGAATTTGGCACAAATTCCGCAGCCGTGAGCATTTGTTTTCTCTCTCAGTGCCCTCCTAACCCACTCCCAAAGTTGCTGCTATTGGGGTGGCTGGAATTTCCTCGTGTAACTGATATACGAGGTAACATTAAGCTCGTGGGCGCTACCTGTAGTTAATGCCCTGATGATGGTGGGGTGTGGGGGGGATACGCATCATTAGGAGGAAGGACTCAGTCCTGCATATTCAAGCACCGATGCAGATTTGAGCTGAACTTCCTACCAAGCAGCTGACTTTTCGTGTTTTAATATTTGAGGCTTGCATTGTCCTCCAGATGAAATAATGAAGAAAATACTATCAGGAGGTCTGTATGTCTACCCTGACCCTAAGCATAATTTATTTGCTGCCATCCATCTTGGCTTGCTACCAAATTCCACAATTTATCATCAAAATATAACATTGAAAATACTCCAATGCTTCCCTATATGGTTGCTTTGGGGCTCTTCATTATTTCATACCACATACATCTGCACAGAACAGGAAATTTAAGATAAAAGCTAACTTGGCACAGATGAACGTTTCTAGCTATGCTTTATCCCTACTTATAAAGCCACTATAGTAAATTAAATTAAAAATACTTTAAGTAGGAACTTCACGTAACTTCTGTTCTTAGGTTGTCCTTTTGAAACTGGCAAGTGGTTGGCAGGGATTTTTGTGTATAAAAGGAAAAGCCACTTAGCACTGAATTTATAATTTTGACTAGATTCTATGCATAATCCAAGTATTTTCAGGATTCATATTCAAAAATTAAACTAAAATTCTTGTAAAATGAAACATCAGTATTGACAAATATCCAAGAGGTGAAAGGAGCATCACAAACCATGGGGTCTGGGCTATCTCACTGGTAACCTTGAGAGACCTTGTCCTTTAGTACCAGAGAATAGGAAAGTCAGAGGTGAATCCCTTGCATGCATGCCTTGAGTAAGGTAAGAGCATCTGCTTCATGAAGGCTATCGACCAAGGACCTGACCTTTTCAAAGCAGAGATGGCAATAAATTAAGGGGGATTCCATAAACAAGGACACACAGATGCAAACCTGGTGGAAAAGGGTCAAGAGAGACAATGACAAAACCCCAAAGTGTCAGGTTACTGACTGATGGGCCACTGAAGAGCTTTGGACAGGGTCACCTGGAGTTTGTAACTGATAAGAAGGGGCAAACAAGAAGAACGGGAGGGTTTGGGATATTTGAGGAGGACTCTGCAAAACTTTGGAAGGAATAATTAGAGGAAGGGGATTGTGAAGGAGCAAAGGGGAGGGAATAAGAGGAGGGGGATCAGGAAGGAGCAGAGAGAGGATCAGACAGAAAGGGGTATAAAAGAGGTCAATCGTGTGCAGAGTCTGGCTGAACAGACTGCCTGCTCACCCTCACTCCTGATAAAACCTTTCCTAAGTGTCTCTCTGTGTAGTTTCCACTCTCCACACTGTGTGTGGGCTGTAAGGAGCAAGTGCCAGCTGCTGGGGGGATCAGTGATGATCAGTGGGTGGCTGGGTGTTATTTGCTTGCAAGCATCAAGCTGGACCAGCTGGCCTGCACTTGGGTCTTCTGTGAGTCCTACGTGTAGGAGGCACAGCTGAAGGCAGCACCTTGTCTGTGGCCATCTGTGCAGCTGTCCCCGCTGGGCTCCTGTGCCTGCAAACGGGAAAGCAGCAGCTGCATCCCTCAGCCTGGGATGGACACAACAAGCTGGGCTTTAGCAGCCAGGCAGGAGGAACTCAGGTCCTGGAGCTGTGAGAGGCAGACGCAGTTTATAATATCCTCCAGCACAGCCCTGGGCTCTGTAAAGAGAACTTAACTGCGTGTCTGCTTTCACTTATGGTTTCCCATCAGTGGCTTTAACCCCCATACTCTCAGAAGAAAAAGGAAGAATGAATAAGCAGCAAACACTAATCCCTTCAGAGCAGTTTCCTGTATAATTTTTAATTTTCATTCAAAAAGCCTGATGGGAAAGAGCAGGAAACATCAGGCTTCACGTCATGCTCTGATTCATAATTAGCTGTGTTCGGTTTGCTTGGCAAGATTTTGGTACTGGGGAGGCTTCAGAGCCTGATTATTGCCACAGACACAGACCCTCCTCAACACAGCCTCTGTAAGTAAAACTTCCGTGTCTCTCACTTTGAACTGGATGACACCTGAGTTTTGTCAAGGTTCCCAGAGGTACAACAGATACTCGAGATTGTCATCTTTATTCATCAAAACTTGAACTGGGCCAGTATCGCTGTCTTGCTCAGCAAGTGAGACAAACTCAAGAGAATTAACAGCTTACTTACAAGCACTTGTTTCAGCTGTGCTGAAAAAGTAAATAATCTTTGCAGTGGGATCCATATGGAATTTTTCCAAAGGAACATTCAATGCTGAAATTAAACACAGGGTCAAACTGAGCTGACACACCCTTGCTCAGCCGCTGGTCAGCGTGACGGCTGTGGGATGTATCCAGAAAAGAAATGCAGGCTCATGGCTCCTGCCTGCCCTCCTTAGCACAGCAGAGCTGTAGATCACTAAACTCCGTTCATGCAGCCAGTCATGCCCCACAGCACACCCTGAGAGCTCTGCTAGCCAGCCGGGACGGGACACAGCCCGGCTTTGGTGCATTGCCAGCTGTTCTCTGTGCTGTGAGCTGTGTGACAAAACCCAGTGTACTCTGTGCCCTGCTTCTGCTCTGTATTCCCCATGTCTCCCTCGTGAAATTCTCACTGCAGGGACAACTTCTTCCTCCTGCCAGAGGATGCTCTGGTCCATTTGGCATTTTCTTGCGCTTTCTAGTGCTCACTAAAATCGGTTACTGGTACTTCCCAACCCTGTTAATACCTGTCTGAACCAGATTGCTGGAAGAGGACAGTCTGTACACACAGCCCACAGAGGTGGTGCAGCATAGTTCAACTGGCTTTGAATAATTCAATTACACTGTTGCCCAGCATTGCCTACGGCACTTAAACAAAAGGGCAGCTCAAGAGAATCACATCTTCTGCTTGCAGGATTAGCCACGTGCTCCAGAGTGAACAAAGGCATTGTTAATTGTCTTGGATTTGGCAAGTTAAGATAAGAAAAGGGTTAAACATTGTCCAGAAACCAAGGTCTGGGTATTGGCCTCAGGCACAGGGAGGTGACGACTTTGGAAAAGTGACTCTCTTTGTAGTAAAGAGCCATTTTAAGAGTCCTTTTGTTCAGCTTGCTTCAGAACCTGTGTTTCAGGATGGCTGCAAATGGTCCAAGTATTCAGAGCTGTAGGAATATTTAATACAATGAAGTTTAAAAAATACCTGTACTTTCTAAAAGAAGTAAGCCTCCAATAAAAGTCTGACACTACCCCTCTGCCACAAAGACTGGCCAGCATGCAATCAAATCGGACTGCTGCTACGATTCAAATTGGGTTCAAGAGGTCATTCATTCCTCTGGTTTGCGAAAAAAGGATCAGAGTGAGAACAGTATTTTTCTCCAGCACGTTACAACTCAGAACACAGAGCCTCTAAGAAAGCCAGTGCAATGACACAGCTTGATGTGCAACTGCTTGCAGAGCTAAATTTTTGTGTTTCAGCACCAAACGATAGACAACAAATGGTTAGTTGGTTGGTGTTTGGTTTTTTTTAATTTCTTCTTTCTTTTAAAAGTTCTTTTTAAATCTTTAAAATTTGTTGAGAGAAATGCCTGGAACTTTTTAGCTCACTACTGGGATATTTTGTCATGATTTGTCTTATAGAAGATAGTGATTCTAGTATCTTAGGAAATTTATATACTTACACATTTTCCTTCCTGATGGTAAAGTGTATTTGTAACTCTAGCTTCCTTGGGCCACAGTTTCATAATTCTACTTGAGGGTGGTGCTTTTAAGAAACATGTCATTAAAATATTTTGATATATTGCCCTGCCAAGAGCTCAAATGTTATCCAAGGAAAAGCTTGCTTTACTGCATCCTTCTTTTCCCCCTTTTCTTGCTTGAAAGCCTCTCAATTTTGCTCTGAAGATACAGGACTCACAAGAAGGCTAGTGAGTTCTAGAGTACACTGAGATCCAGCTCTTTTTCCTTCTGGCCTTCTCATTCATGCCAGCCTCACAGATTAATTTTAACGTTTTGGGTGAGATGAAATCATCTGTGCTACATTTGTAAGAAACCTCAAAAATAAGCTGGGCAATTATCTAATTATTTGCTTGGCAGCAGATTTGCAATTTGGTAACATGTTCTTGAAGCTTTCCCTCAGATACAGTTTGCTTTCCATGGGCTGCAGTCTCCTCAGAGGAGATCTGCTCCACATGGAGTGCCTGCTTCCAAAAGTATGCGGCTCTTTTGTGTCCACTTTTGCACAGGGCTGCCAGAGGCTCACCTTTTGCCTTGCAGAAGATGTTTACACTGGAGTTATAGCCTGGCTCTGCCAGTACCTTAACAATAAAGAACTCTCTCCTTTTGCCTTTGGAAGTCTGTAAATTTCTGTAATAGCTTTAGTTCTCCTGGTTTTTCCCCTGCTGGCTCAGCATACCTGAAGACACTGAAGTGGAGACATCACCACTGATTGCAACTGTTATCAACAAAAGTGGTAGGTGCAGGTGTCCTGTGTCCAACTAAAACTCATCACCTCTTCCTCCACCAGGCTAATGAGCCCTTTACCACCTCATATCCTAATAATTTCTACTCTACACAAATTCTTCTCCAAGTTGTTTTGATAAATTAACTTTCTGCTCATCAGACACTGCTTTCAGTCCTTTAAGTATGTTCATTGCTTCCCTCACTAGTGTGGGGATCTAGACAGTTTTGTACAAGCTTTTAAAACTGCAGGCATCAGACATAACAGTATTCATTTAATCAATGGACAGAGTATTGGGATTGTACCCCCATTCCTCTTCACTACTCAGATCATAACACCCCCAGATTTACACTTGACTTTTTACTACACCAACCCAGTGGAAGGTCATGCTTGGAGCTTTGTGGTCTTTTGGCCTGAATGCTTATGCTGGACACAGTATTAAACTGACTGGGACATTTTATCCATAATCTGTAGCCAATTATAGAACATAAAGTACAGCATACAAGGATAGGACAGGGCTGTTGGATAAATTGGTTGTTGTGTTGCCAGCAGTCTCACTGGCTGCCAGATTGCTTGAGCAAAGGAAATCTCAGTGGCAGTTTTTAATACTGTGTTGAATTTGCAGAGAGGTCACGGGTCTTTGATTGATAGGAGAGGCAAACCTTCTAAGAAAAGCTAATATACATCAAACAGCATTTATTTCCCTTTAGTTCCATTAGTTAGATTAGTTAATGTTTAATTTATGGATTCATTTGAGTATGGCTCAACACTGGGAATGTTTCCAGATTTAATTGCCTTCTTCATTATGCCGTTATGGCTTTTCCTCTTCNGCTCAACACTGGGAATGTTTCCAGATTTAATTGCCTTCTTCATTATGCCGTTATGGCTTTAAGAATGTAGATATTCCCCCCCACCAAAGCCCCCACTCCCCCACAATTTGATCATCAAGCATCATTTGTTTACATACCTGTTCGGATTTTTTTTTTTTTTTTGTTATATCTAGTAGAAGTCATGATCATTTTGTCTTCTGTCAACAATCTCAGTCTAGTGATAAATCATGTCCTTCCATTCCATTGAGAACCAATACTGATTTTAAGTACAGTCAAGAAGAATTGAAACAACACATCTTCCATAACTGTAATTTATTACTGCCTGTAACTTACACAGGAAACACTTCCCAGTTTCAGATTTTTAGATGCCAGTCAGGTTTCAAGCAGTAACTCACCACTTGTCCTGGAGACCTGCTTAGACTTTCCCCCAGGTGCACTATATTCTTTAGCATATTAAGCCAAATGTGCCAAAACCTGGAGCTTTGAGCTAACTCCAACTCTAAAGCAACTGAAAAGCATCAATGTAATTATTTTGAATATCTGTGGAGTTATCCCTCTTTTACTGCTCTCTTCCAAGTCTGCTGGACTCTCGAGCAAGCTCCAGGGATTGCCATCCAGTTCTTCTCAGCAGTGTTCACTGCAGGCAGAGGTTTGCCATGGAACATTACAGAAACTTTTCAGTCTCACATGTGTTGTTTCCTAAGCTAAAAAAAGTACTTAACTTTCTGATCGTTTCTCATAAACATCCTCTGCTTGTTTGCCCACCCAGTGTTTATTAGGGAGTCACCAATGGAGATCAATTGCTTTCCAGCCAAGCCTGCAGAGCATGCCATAGGAGCTGGTGGCATCAGCTGGGTTTGTCCCCTTCGGCCATCTGTCCTGAATCCCCTTGATGATTGATTGGCTGAGCACACGATAGCAATTCAAACCCAGTTAGCCAATATGTGCCTTCTTCTGCAGAGGCAAACTGCAAGTACTGTACATGCAATGTAACCTTTTATATATACTATAAGTAATTACAGGTCTGTGGTATGTCCTTGATGAAGTGCAGAGATACAGCACTGATTATATTACTACTTCAAGAGCAAGGGAAACACTTCTGTACAGTGCTGATTTTGCAAAAAGTTTAATTGGATTAAGTTTGTTCCAATTTAGAAATCATTTGTATGTATTAGGAAATGCAGCTAGGAAATCTAGATTTAAAGCTACATGAGATGGAGCCACCAGTACCATGTGTATGTGTGTGTGGGATGAGACTGAAGCTAATACTGTATATTTTATATTGTTTCTTCTAAAGAAAAAAAAAAGATCAAGTCTGCTAATATTCTCCTAATTAAAAAAACCAAAGATACTCTTAGCTTCTCTTCATCACAGTCTCCTAAACGTCGTCCTAAGATATCTAATGCCAGAAGTAACAGTGACAGTTTAAATCATATCTTCATCTTTTGTATAGCAAATCACATAATAAATGCCAATATAATTCTACTGAAATAGCATTACTTGCCAGCTGACCTCCAGGTGCAGTATAAGCATTGTTTCAAAAGCATGTCTCACACTCACACAGCTTTCTGCTGTGTCCCAATATGGGTTATCAATGTTTATTACTATACTGTGCCTGTAAAGCATTTCATAGGCGTGCACATCTGAACACGTTTGATTATAGCCTTAGGCAACTTTGGGAAATCCTGACTGAGCCAACATTGCAGAGCTGTCCCAACTCACAGTGGTATTCAGCAATGGGCTAGTAAAGGCACAGAGAAAGTGGAACTGCAGTAAGACACGATTGTAACTCATCATCTCCACTGCAACTCATTTAGTGTCAAACATCTATGCATAAACCTTTGGAATACCAGAGGTTTAGTCTCAGCATTCAGAACCCACATCTCTGCAGACCAGAATGATTTGCCACTTTGGAGAGAACTTTCTTTTCATTTTTAATGCAAAAATCACCGAGCACCAACATGACATTCTTCAAACCTAAGCGTAGTTTGAAAACGCAAATCTGTACATTTCCGCCCTTCCCTTTTGATGTTTAATGTATATGAGCCTTTAAACCACTTAACTCTCACATAGGACAGTTTTGTATTTGTAAGACAGCACCCCTCACTGTGAGTTTTACCATGCTGATGCTGATGGACACATCCTTAAAGCCCTCTTGGTATCTCACTTCATTTGGAGCAGGGCTGAGCTGCTGATTTGCCGTAAGAAAAAAAAGAAAAAAATTTGCAATTAGGAATTCTTTCTTCAGTTATAATATCTTTGAGGTGGACTGCTCAAGAAATATTTGGAATGATTAAAGAGTTTAAAGCCTCAAACAGTATCATGTCCTCCACACAGCAGCAACAGAAAGCAGAAATGAAACACTGTGTGAAAGATAACGTGTGGTGCTTACAAGCAATGTTAACATTACATTAAATGTTCACATAAGAAAATGTTTTCCACCACAATGCTCTCTGGCAGCACAAATTCCAGTGGCATACTTGTACAAATTCAAGATTTTTAGAGATGGAATTGTTAATGTAAAGTGAAGCACTTGCAATTCTGCTTTCCCATAATGATATTGTGCTGCATAACTGATGTTCTGCCTCAAGGTAAAACACACAAAAAATTATTTTCTAATGTGACACATATGACTTCTGACTAAATTTGACCATAGTCCAGCATTCACATAATGTGATTGCAAAAATCCAAAATATATGTCAATTTTTGGGTGTGTAAAACCTGCCTCTCCCAGTCATCTGTGTGAGGCTTTGGAACCCTTCGATTGTGCATTTCTAGAAAATATTTTTTATATTCAAGGCAGTACAAGTTAAAGTGTTTCAATCATTACAAAAACAGTCACTAAATTTTCTGTTCTGCATGCCTGCTAAGGGCTCACAGAAAAAGACATGCTCCTAAAACATCACAGAAGTTCCACAGTTAACAGCAGGCTGCATGAGTTGGATGACTTTGAACTGCATGTCTGTAGTATATGAATATAAAATAGCACAGTATTGATTTGCCAGCTCAATTCTATCAAGTGCTGAGCCCACTCCAGAAAAGCACTTAAATACTTTTTACTACTAGTACTACTATTCAAAAGTGTTCAATACACAAGTGAAGTCCGAGTAACATTATTTTTGTTTATTAAAAAGACAGGTTTTCCTTTTTTTTTTTAAATTAAATAAACACATTTGTTTAGAGCAGACTGCTGTTTGAACCTCCATCCTTGGAAAATGCAGAAAAGAATTCCAATAAAAATGGAGAAAACATTGAAAATATCCACTGATTAAGATTTTTAAATTTTTTAAAAATAACCAGCCAGGCATGATGGTGACAGATGTTATCTATGAAGGCGGACCCTCAGCTGTTAAATACAATTGTGAGAGTCTCATACTTAATGCAACACCAATATTGACCCTACTCTACACAGGCCACAGACTTGACTTACAGCAGAAATACCAGAGAGCCAGCTGGAGTAAGAATAACTCTCAAGTATCACCACAGCCCTCACCTGATTTAACAGCTACCTTTGCCCCTGCTGGAGGTGAGGCAGAGGGGCAGGGCAGGCACGGGTTAGGGTGAGCTGGCATTGCTGCTGCTGGCTGCTGGCCACAGCTCTGCAAGAGTCACCTTGCAACCTCAGATTTTGCTTTTCTTGAAGTGGCTACTCAGACCGTGCAGGCAAGAGTTCATGGAGAAAGGGTTTAACCTGAAAAGGTTCCAAAGCAATTGAAAGACTCCAACTTTGCAGCCAAGCTAAAGGGCAGTGTAACCAAGGCCCAAAACTGGAACAACATACTTCAAAAGTCAAATGAAAGATGATGCTGGCACAGCAGGGTTACTTGTAACAGATGACTTGAGACAGACACCTGAGACAGCGGCCCTGTCCTAAACTGCCCCTGACAAAACTCAGTTGGGCTAAGACTACAGCCTTTTTTATCACTGAATTTATAGGTTTTATTCCTCCTCACACTATCACTGATGGATTGCATTCTTCTGTAATTCAGAAACCACATGGTGGTGGTTATGAAAAGGATACTGTTTCACACTGCAGTAACCTAAAGCAGTAGAGTCTTTGAAGAACACATGGACCTGTCAAAGTCTCAAACTTCTGGAGAAAATCACCTTGGTAACTGCAGAATTTGATAGATAGAAATACAATTCTTGAGATACATTTTATGTATATCACAGGAAAAAAACCCAAACCACTTATGGAAAGACAGGTAGCAAGCCGTGGATGTAGAATCTTATTGTAGTCTGTTTTCTGTTCATAATTTTACTGCACTCAAACAATAATGTATCTGGCCAGCTTTATGGCATTTGGTGGTGCCATTGTGGTTTTTTTTTCAAGTACAGTACAAGGATCATCTGATCCAACCTTTCTTGGCAAAAGCACAGTTGAGACAAGATGGCCCAGCAATCTATTCAGCCCAATCTCAAAAGTCTCCAGTGTTGGGGAAATCCACAATTATTTCAGCGGCTGATTGTTCTCTTTGTGAAAAAAATTCCACGTGTCCAATTGGAACCTCCTTAGGAATAACTTGTACCCATTATCCCTTGTCTTTTCCATGTGACTTCTAAAAAGGGAGTCTCCATTTTCTCTTTAAATAGTGGAACATGGTGATAAGGTCTCCCCTAAGCCTTCTTTTCTCAAGGCTGAACAAACCCAGCTCTCTCAGCCTTTTCTCCTGTGACAGGCTTCCCCCTCTGTGGCTCTTCTCTGGACCTTCTCCAGCCTGTCCACATCTTTTCTGCACAGCAGGGACCAAAACTGAGCACAGTATTCCAGTGTGGCCTGATAAGCACTGAGCAGAGTGGGGCAGTGACTTCTGGATCTCTTCTGGTGATGCCCTTGTGGATGCAGCCCCGCATCCCGTTGGCTTTCTTTGCCAGCACAGCACTGTTTGCTCATGTTGATCTGATTGTCCACCTGGATCCCCAGGTCCCTTTCCAGAGAGATGCTCCCCAGCAGGGTAGATCCCAGCCTATACTGCATACCTGGGTTATGTTTTCCCAGGTGCAAGACCTTACATTTGCCCTTGCTGGACTTCATCAGATTCTTGTTAGCCACTCTCCAGCCTATCCAAATCTTCTTGCAGGGTGGCTCTCTCTTCCAAAGTGTCCACTTTCCCACTCAGTTTGGTGTCTTTGGGAAACTTCATTGTGGTACACTTGATCCCATCTTCCCAATCACTTCATGAGGATATTAAACAGCGCTGGGCCTGACATTGATTCTGGGAGCCCCACTCATGCCACGCTGCCCATTTGAAAAGGAGCCATTTCCCAGCACCTCTGGGTGCTGCCTCTCAGCCAGTTCCCACCACCAGACAGAGCACTCATCCACACCACAGCCTGTCTGTTTCTCCAGAGAGAGGCTGTGCAAAGCCATACTGAAAGCCTTGGAGAAATCCAGGAGGCAATGTCCATCACCCACCTCACATCAACCAAGCAGCTTTGTCTCAGAGGGTGACCAGGTTTGTCAAGCTCAGTTTGTCCTTAGTCAGTCTATGTTGGCTTTTCCCAATCCTGTGCCTTATCTGACTTGTGATAGCTACCAGAAGGTTTTGTTCCATAATTTTCCCAGGGACTGAAGCAAGACTGATGGGCCTAAAATTCCCTGGATCCTCCTTTAAGCCTTTCTTGTGGATGGGGGTACATGAGTCTTTTTCAGTCTTCTGCCATTCCCTGAAGTCCACAACTTCCCAAAGGAGATGGAGAGCAGCCTTGCAATGTCAGCTCCTGCAATAGCTCACCCCTGCACTCTTCCTTCACTGACACTGCTGGATCTGTTTGCAGCAGCCTGGATTTTTGGTCCCAAGGCCAGGGGCCCAGCAGTGCTGGTGCAGACAGAGGTGAAGGAACTCTGCCTTTTCAGCATTACCAGTGACTAATTCTCCTGTCCTGTTTATCAATGGGACAGTAGTTTCCTGCTGTTTCTGCTTGCTGTTTCTATACCCAAAGAACCCTTTTTTGTATTTTTTGACATCTTGCCCAAATTCAATTGGAGTTTTTTCTTTTCTAACTGCATCTTTGCACACCCTGGCAGTATCCACATAGTTCTCAGGGGGTATTTATCCACATTTCCATCTCTGGTATGCTTTGCTTTTAAGCAGACTCAGAACCTCGCAGTTAAGCCAAGGGAGCTCTTGCTCCTCCTACATCCCTTATCTTTTAAGGGGATGAACTGTTTTTGTGCTTTCAGAAGAGCATTCTTGAGAAAGTCCCAGCACTCATTAGCTTCTTCACCCTCCAGGGAAGCTTTTCCTGGAATCTGTCCCTTTTTGAAAAAAATTAACACTGTGATTTCAGACATGGCTGCAGGTATTTTCACTAGCTGCCTCTGTGAAGAGGTGAAATGCAAGGTTACTGATCTCTCAGTGCCACAGCCCCTACTCGTTTGGCTAACTGGCTGCAGCTCAGGAGGGCACTGGTCTCCTGGGTCCCATGCCTCTCCAAAAGACACACTAAAGCCTGGCTGTCCGAGAGCAAGTCCAAATCAGAAAGGAATTCTCTCCCATCCGGAGCTTTGTCTGCAGACATAGCTCAAGGCATGACTTTATTTGTTAGCTACATAGGTAAGGTTGGCCAAGGAAAGAGCAGTCACGAAAACCAAACTGTAGCAGCCTTTGTCAGAACAGCCTCTGAAAAAACCCACCTCGGTAACAACAATATTTGGTTTATACTTCATCAGGTATTTGAAATAAGGAATCACTGAGAGTCCACTGAACAGCTAAGCAGAAATACTGTTAGTACAGGACTTGTTTTCTGTGAGGAAACAGGGAACCACCTCATACTTCATCAGTTTTGACTTCATTGTGGCAATCCGGTTCCAAGTGATCCATGACTCACCCTCTGCCATGGACTGAATTAAAAATACTAAGCCAAGTTAAGGGATCAATTAATGCTATAAATAAGATAGCAAATGTGTTTATAGCTGCAGATGTTCCTAAGCATATTTTTTTAGAGTATTGTATGAATTCCTGAAACCATGAGTTTCATGTTAAGAGTTTTAAATGCACTTTTCAGAATACACCAACATTAAAGACATGACAGTTTCAGTTAAAAAACCCATTTTCAGTGAACCAGAAACCTTCAGCTTGGTAGCAATAGCCAGAAATTAAAAGAGCAGAAGTTGAATAGTTTCCTCAACTGAAGGACCCACTATGGAAAACAGACAATTTTTGTAATTCAACCAAGTTTCAACAAGAACAACCCATGAGTCATTAATAACATGATACAGAACACAACCAACAATAATTCCCACCCCCCACCCATGAAGAAACAAATCATCCCATCTTGCTCCAACATCCATCCAAACTAACAGCAGTTCTGTCAGTCCTCCAGCAAAATCCATTGTGTTGCCACATTACTTTCAAGTTAAGAACTACCAGTCATGCAGCCCTTCCCCCCCAAATTAATTTGGCTGATGCTCTTTATTCTTAAATTCACTCAGAATTTTAACAGTAAAATATTTTTAGCAGAGTATTTTAAGAAACAATTAAAATTTTCAGGATTTTTCTCCTACCATGAAGAAATCTTTTAGTACTGGCCTGAAAAACCAGAACTGCTCATTTTTACTCAGTGGTCACTAGGAGGAGACTCACAGGTACAAGTGTCTGTGAGAGACCTGCAATTTTTAACAACTGAAATCTTGACTGGCAACCTAGTTGACTTAAAGGCACAACAACCAATAGATGGAAGTCTGCTTAAACCATGTACTCTGATGTATGCACTTTTCAAAAGCCTTATTCACAGGAAAATCCCATGGCTAGGAACTATTAACAGGGCAGTTTCAGATGAGATACAATTCAGTTACAACACAACAGTACTATTAATATTTCTATAAATTTTGAAATGCTTTTAATATGTACATTCTTTCTTAGTAAATATTAAAGTAGTGCTCTTCACTTGCACTTTTTTCTTTAGACTTCTAAAAGGGCATCAGAAATACAGTTTTCACCCCCCTCCAAACCAATGCACAGTTAGTTACTTTTGTAACAAGCACATATGAATTCTGTACACCTTCCCCTCCCCACAAAAGAAATAAAAATATGCCATGGCTATCCAATTACACATCATCACAAGTTTAAATTACACATACAAATAATTCCAGAGTATTTAGAAAAAAACAACATATTAGATTTATGAAACCATTCCATGCATTCAACAACAACAGAAAAAAGAAAACAAAGAAAAAAGAAAAAAAACTATTTCTTTAAAATGGTGTTTTTTGTTCTATCCAAGTACCAAAGTCTGGATACAGTGTATCATTAAGACTAACCACTGCTTGAATCATAGAAACATGACAGTACATAGATAACCAAGTTTCTATTTATAGACAGTATGATATAGAGTTACTACCTCTTCAATGAATGTCAAATAAAGCAAGATTTGCTTTTAAGACATTGAAACTGCATATTAAGAAAAACAGTAAGAGGTGCTGCTAAATAGGTAACAACATTTTGAAAGGAAGGCTATGTATTTATATGACCCTGCTTAGCAGTAGCAGTTAGTTAGCAGGGTTCCTATGTTTTAGCTAGTTTGTTTCTTCTTCCAGAATGACAAGCTATTCGACTAACCCAGAAATATCACCGATTCTATTTCAAGAGAAAAAAAAAAGAATTTATGCAGTGAAAGTCCTTGGGGACAGTCTATTTCATTACATAAAATCTTTGTCTTTTTTATAAAAGAGGCTCGTAGCATAACACACAGATTGGGAACAGATTTCAGACATACATTAAAAACCTGAATTCAAAGGGTATTTTTTAACCTTTACCATGAAGTCAAGTAAAATTATAATATTATTTAAGTGCAAAGGACTCTGCATGATTTCATAGGATCCTATTTTTCATGTTTACCTTAAGATACTCCTTGAAAAGCTGTACTTCAGTTCTAAATTTATTTTACATGAATCATGACAAATACCACTCTTAAACAATACTCCCTCCCAGTAAATAAATCAATACCATCAATATGCTCAATTTATTTTAACAGATCAATTTAGAGTGTCATGTTCCTGATATACAGGAGTTAATACCTGTGCAAGTTAGTATCCATTTATTAGGAAATCTCTCCATTAGCAGATGCATTTTCAGTACAATTAAACCCAGCTTGCTGCATTATCTGCTCTTGCCTTGCAATACTGTCAAACTGCAGCTGAATACAGTAAAAGCACAAGACTGTTGATCAGTACCACATGTTACAGCTGTTAACAATTCTGTTTGTGCCACAAAACCACAAGTCAATCATTTGAAAAGAATCCTGACTCTTTAACTGAACTTACCAAGTGATGTTAAATACCATCCTTAGCAAACCAAATTTTTAAAGGCTATTTACAGTGTACATGGCTGAGCATGTACCTTACAGACACAAACACATCTCCAGTTTAATACCATGTCATTACAGTGCCTGAAAATGACAACACATCTTCAATGCCATTTTAATTAACAGTTTCAAGCGGGAAATGGTCTTTATTTTACAACTGCTTTACTTGCATAATTTAATTTTTTTTTTAATATAAAAACACTAACTCCCGTCCAGAAGTCTAGACACATTCTACATACTACAGGTTAAGGCAGTAAAAAAATGTGTTCCTGATAACTGTGTTTGACAATGTCAATTAAAGCTGTCTGAAGCTACTCAAGTTCTCCAACAGATCTTTGAAATCCAAATAATTTGTGAGTGAAAAATTCACTTTGCTTTGTTCAGAGTTTTAGTAATATAGACAACAGAATCAGGTATGGTAAGTCAACAAGTGTTAGGAGAAGGAAAAGTTTGATTTCAGTTCATTTAATGAGTTTAGAAGCTGAAAGAATACAGTTTTTAGATGGGATCCTGAATCAACCAAGAACTGTAGAGAATGAAAAAGATAACCAATTTTATGCACATTACTGCATTCTTAAAAATATACTGTTATCTTCAATAATTCAAGTAAGGTAATAGACATTATAAAAAATAACTTCATGAACCATACTCAAGTTTCAAATCACATTCTCAAACTTTTAACCCAAAGCAGTTTTATTGTGTTAACTTCATATAATAAACCATGAAGGTCTGACTGTACAAATGGTTAATGATTTGCACTTGTGATTCCTGCAGTAGCTAGCAGATTTGCTAACCAACTTACTGTAAAGATATGGCAGATTATGTATTTAATCAAAGCACTTTGATTTAGGCATGAAACAAATTCAAATGGTTGACATTCTGTGCTTCTAATGCATCACTCGTAAGAGAGGCAAGAAACACCCATTATTGTACAGACGATTATTTTGTACAGAAAACCCTTCCTTGAAATTAATCTTTTATCCGCAGCTGTAGATGAGAGTATAATCTGTTGTAAACAGGGCACTGTGTTGTAAAACCAGTTTTTTTAAATTAAGATCTCTCTCCAAAAGTTGGAAAAACAGACTCTTCAGAATGTCTTTCAAATGTAGCATGTTCTGTTTGCTATATCATAAAGTTGCTTTCAATTGATTCCTTTTTAAAGATGTTTGTGTTCACAGCAGTTCTGTTTTTAAAAATTGTTTGAAATTTATATAAAATTCTGTACATGTTCACAAATTATTGCATAAACAGCATAATCTTCATCACGATATTCAGCAACACATGTCCATCTCAGGAAGTTCACGTTTCCCTTCTTGCTTTTTTCTTCTTTTTAACTTGTTTGGGAGATTCCCAGCTTTCTTCAGACTTTGCTAAAAAAACAAATCATAATTATAGTATTAGGACTGAGAACATTTACACAGAATTGGCTTTTAAAATCCTGGATAATACACACTGTATTATTACAAAGTGATTCAGATCAATCAACTAAAAATTTTATTCACCTGCTTCAAATGAAAATAATTTCATTTGAAATGCATCTAAAACAATGCTTGCCAGGTGTATCCTACTTTTTTACCCCACAAATACTTAGAGTGATACATGTCAAAGGTGATTCATTTTGCAAATGTATTATTTACAGTAGAGTCATTGTTATTTTTCTGGCCTAGATATAATGTACATGTACACAATTGACATGAAATGCTCACTTTTACTAGATTACACTGCTCTTAACCACTACATATGTGACATATCAGAAGAACATTTTTGAAAGTATTGAACTATGTAAAGATGTGGTTACATGGAGTCCATAATCCAATACAGAAGCACTATGTTCTTAATAAAACAGACTGCCTTAAAACATGCTGGCTGCCAGAAGTGTTAAAAAATGTTAAGTATTGTACATACTGAACCTAAGAGATGTTCTTTCAATTGCTGAGGCATGAATCAATCACAAAAGATTTCATATTTTAGAACCAGAACAAAAAGCTCTAAGTTGATACACTGACTTGAAATATTCCATTGTTTCATGTATTCAAAACCAAGAAGCCAATTAATGCAGCTGAATGAGATTTTGTAATTTTAAAGTCATCATGTTTCTTCTGCAGTGATTAAAAACTCTTTTAGTACTTCAACACTTAGCCAGCAACTTACTACAGATTGTCAGTATTTATTAATTTTATTGAAGAATCTGAATCAAAACAACTTTTTTTTTTTTTCAAGCAATAGCTTTCACATCCTCACTTCCCTTCTACATTTCCTATTTTACTGTGTGAATGCTTTTGTCAAGTACTCAAAATGCTTTTGAGTAGGAACGCTTTTGTCAAGTACAACGGAGCGTACATTTAACATTTCTGGGCACAGCATATTTTCAAAAAACAATATACCTGCAGCAATTTAGCCTGATCTATGTGCTGTTAGACTACAAAAAAACCCCCACCCAATACCTTTCTACTCCCAAATAAGCAACTGTTTCCCTCTATGATTACATGGGAGCATATGGAAAAAGATGCTAATGAGCTAAATTGAGAAATCAAAAGACCTTAGTAGGCTGAAAATTGAATTATTTGTATTTTTTCCCAAATTTCTGGTAGCTAAATATTCTGTCAACTGCAATGTCAGTAACCATCTATTCTCCACTGAAGACTTGCAAGCAGCCCTTTGAAACAGTGTTGGCAGAACTCCTTAGTCACAGCACAGAGCTCCAGTCCCAATGGTGATGAGTACATCCAAATGTCTGTTAAGGACTGCACAAGCCCAGCAGACATTTTCAGTCATCCAAGCATATGAAGCCAATTTTTCCTCACAATGAAAAGAAATATATCAAGGTGCTTTTAACTTTAAGGAAGTTAAAAATATGGCAACATGTATAAATAAGGCACAGAATAATCTGATATGGCACTTTAAACTCAAACCCCAGGACAAAGCATTCTGACAACACTCCATAGGGAAAAACATACATCCTGAGTTCAGACAAATAAACTGCATTGAGAGATACTTACTCTGTGGAGGAGGCACACTGTTTTGCTTAATATTGGGACTAGAAACATCTGTCTCTTGCAGCATCTGTGGCACTTGGGAAGTGATCTTGTCAGAATTGCTCTCTGATACAATTACAGATGGCTCAGTAGAAACAGCAAGTGAAGGAGCCCCCTCAGACTATTTGAGAAACAAAAATAAGAGTTTCTGTAAGTTTTTAAAATAATACAAAAGTAAGAACCCTTAAATGGTGTTATTTTGGCAGTACACTTAGCAGCTGCTGAGAAGATGGCATTGAAAAACTAAGCCAATATTAAAATACTTTAAAAATTTTAAATTGAGGCTGTAATACTGTGACTGCCATCTAGTGCCAAAATTTTTAATTGCATACAAGCAAAGATAAACGTCACAAATTCTTAAAATACAGCATGTGCAATGAAAGGGAGACCAATCTATAAATCAGCAAGACCCTCAAAAGATTCTAGAATATTAAACAGAGATGTAAAACAGTGACACATATGCATTTGGTTGCAAGGTAAGCAGGCAAGTTAAATAGGACCAAACAGATAACTCGAACCCAAAACAGATCAAACAAAATGCATCTCCAGTCATTCCTATAAACCGCTCAAAACACTCTGTATGCTTACAGAATAACAAATATTGGCTAGAGCAGTCAGCAAGTATTTCAGTGGAACTTACTGCAGAAATAGCTGCCAAGTAAAAGGTACTTGTATTTTTCAATTATCTAGTTGATTTTGAAGCTGCCCAGTACAGAGACAAAATGTAGCTGTACCCTAGTGTGTAGCACTTATTTTAATTAAAATGACAGCAAAACAGAAATAAAACATTTTGACATTCCAATAGGAAAGTCAGAACATAAAAAACATAGGATCCCACACCAAACAACAAAAGGCTTCAAAAAAGAATGCATTAGAACAGTGTCGCAGCCAAGCAATAAACCCCAAATTTTAAGAGTTATCAAGAAATCACAGCTGTAGTTGTGCCACAACAGCCAAGACCTGGAACTATGAAAACCAAATAGTGAAGCCTATGTCCCTGGATGGAGATGTACAGATCCTATGCCACAGTCACCAGTTTGTACCGCTTCCATCACTATAATATAAGCATCTCAAAATTTCAGTCAGAACATTCAAGAGAGCAAAAAGATACCAAATTCTTTTTAAATTGTATCATACTAAGCAAGAAATTAAACAGCTTTAATTGAAAAAACCCAACATATTAATTTAAAGGACAGCAATTCTCTGACCTTCCATGAATAGTTTGGTGTGTTCTTACACATCAACTGCAACAAGTTTTTTTACTATCCATAATTGCAGTATTTCTCTCAATCTACTGAAAAATTAGTAATCTCAAATGTTTTTATACATCAACCCTGCTGATAAAATAAGCTTCCATCCTACAGGAATTCCAAGCTTAGCCAATTCTAATGTTGTCTAATAGTTAGCAATCATCAGTTACATAAATAAATGAACTTAACAAACTGTGATTTCTAAAACAAAAGGAGGACATAAAGCTTCTAGTGCAAGGTAAACAATTCAGGTTTGGTATCACAGTTTTGTTAGGACAGTCACACTTGACCAGCAGGTAAAGCAAGTCAATTAAGATTTTAATAGCTCAGCTGTCTCAAGTTGAGTAAGAAACATGTTGCAGCTTGAGTGTTACAGCAGGCAGTATTTACTGCAAATGTAATGATACAAATACATACAGCACTATCTGGACATTTTTCCAAATACTTCCGTCTGAATTTTGGATACAGGAAAGCGGGTAGTGATGAAGACATTAAAAAACAGGTACTACTCTTTGCTAGGATATTTTCTGCTAATTCAGAAAGGAGGCAACAACAAATAAAGCCTATTAGATAATATAAATAGTTATGTGCATAATTCTATGATTCAAGAATGAAGTAGTGACTTGTCAAACTGTTACTTCTGTTTCCAAGTATCTCTCTTCATTTAAAACTTCTGCCTGCTGATAAAATGCAAAGGGTTGCAATGCAGCCCAATGTATAGCATGGGGGAAATACCATCACCAGGTACTGTGAAACAAGGCTCAACATTCAGCTGGTTCTGAGGATATACTGAATAATAACTTGTTTGCACTCAGTTTATTTTTCCCTGTATTTCATTCTCATGTTTTGGAGCATTTGCTTAAGACTAAACTACCTACCTTGGAAATTCAAGTCATCGATTTCACACATCAGTCACAGTTAGTTTCTAAAACTTTTTACAAAAGCCAAGTCAAACAATATTGGAAGGCATCTTTGTGTATGTGAAATTATAATGAAGCCAAATCTGATGTCAAGGAGACTTGATAAAAACTGACAGACCATCTGCACTGTCAGATACAACAGTTCACAAGCTGTCCTTCATCAATTCCAGTTCCAGAGAATGTGAGTAATAGCTTCGTTTGTCCTTTGCCCCCACACCAAGTTTAATACAGGACATGTCTGGTTTCACAATTACTGCTTACACTGCTATACATAGACACATATATGAACAGATTAAATTTAAGATTCAAGAGTCACAGAAGCCCTCAAGCCCCTCAAAAACAGTGCAGTGTAGGTTTACATGAGATGCTGATGCCATCATATCACCCAGGAAGCTGGGTGTGATTATAAACAGTAAAGCACTGAACAAAGTCTACTGAAACTGGGCTTGTATTTTGGCAGTGCCGACAGCTTGTGAGAAAAAAAAATTAACTGCAGATATTTTTCAAATCGATTTAGATTTCCAAACAGCAGAAACTATAGTCTTCCAGGATGCACTATTATGCCTTTTTCTAGAAGTCAAAAACCTGCCACCTTGATGTCACAATCCGAGTTTTTTGTCTACACATTTTCAACTACAGCCTCTAAAATAAAACAAAAACTCACACCTCCAGGAACAAAGCCAATCCATAGATAGGCAGATGTCTTCTCAAACAGAGTTTCAAAAAATCACCACAAATCCCAACAATACACTAGTCAGATAGAATAGCTAGCTGTTGCCAACCTTGATTAAAGGTTGAACTGATCTAAACTAATCAGTTGTAGTAAATAACTGTAGTAAAGCTCTACTCTGATGTAGGGTATTTAGAGTAAGCCCTAAGTATGTCTGAATGTGCTTTTCAAGACATTTTCAACCAAAAAAGTACTTCTATACTTTTCATTTGGCAATTTGTAGCCCCTTGTAAAAGATTTCATTCTGATGTTTTCACTTGACTCTTGAGACCTCGTTATTTTCATGAAACGAATGCTTATCAATTAAAAATTAAATCTCAGTATTCTGCACATATTCTCTGGTACTGAACTGCTGTGTCACCAGTGTTGTTCACTCTTTATGGAAATAAACAAAAATCAAAGCCACTAGAAATATCAAATATTTTACACCTTCCTAGAATGTGATGCTTCATAGGGTAGCAGTATCTAAGAAAGCTGCTATTTGGAGAAGGATTGAAAGAGAATTTGTATTGTCTAGAATATGTTTCAACTGTGAGCTGAAGCAAACAGTTTGTGAATTGGCTCAAATAAAATCTTTTCTTATTCAGCCATTAAGCTCAGTACAGCTACAAAAAAAAAAATTTTAGACTGCATTTAAGTAAGAATGTATTAAGTTAGTAACACTTCATTCTGTTGCAACGTAACAGTAGAATATGCCACTAGTCTTATGCTGAGACCTATTAGTTCTTACATTTCTACATTTTCAAGTTTTAAACCATTTTGCTTGAATATTCAAATAAGAAAGTAACTTGCCAGTAAAGAAAGTGACTACTGATTTGGAAGATACTGCTTTACAGAGTAGACATGCTTTTTAAAACTCTTAACTGACCTCTACCTAAAATTCAACTGTTCAATTCCCTTTATATTCATAACCATACAGCCTGAAACAGTATTCCTACTGTAACCTTATCTACACAAATTAATGTGTCAAATGACTTGAGCACTTCCAAATCAAATTGTAATATAAATCAAATTTTGCATCCCTACCTTAGCTGGTTCACTAGTACTTATGGTCTTCAAAGAAAAAGCTCTTTCCTGCTGTGCTTGAACTTTTGAGGTATCCGCCTGAAATTGCACTCCAGCTTCTCTATCCAGTTCTTCAGCATCCTACAAAAAGGGGAGTGGGAGGGGAAAAAAGAAGAGCCTGTGTTTGCAGTCAAGTCCTGACTCTTCTCCCCTGTGGATGAGTTTTCTCGCCATAATCAGCTTCTATAACTCAGAAAATCTATCAAAAAGAATAACTGAAGTAGTGGGCTCGTACTAGCCTATGCCAACACTCAAAATGTATAGAAAAACAAAATAAAAAAATACCCGCAGAATCCAATAAAGCCCAGAAAGCAGGATACTTCATGCAATTTACTAACAAAAATCCCAATCTTAGAATGAAATGGACTTCACACTCCTGTTAAATTATAAGAATGTGAAATTAAAATGAATTTACTCTAAACACTTTGCAAAAGTATCACAACAACACTTGACTGCTCGTGGTTCTGTGCTTTGTTACAAGTTTTTAAATGCAAGCTGTATAGTTTTCTATCCTTATTATACTTTAATATTTTTGCAACCCAGTTTAGTTTACCATAATGCTTGTGAAGTAAACCTCAGTAGAGAAACTGAAAACATATCCAAAGTACCCAAGAGTCTCAATCTTTACTCCTTAGACGATCTAAAGTGCAAAGTTTTAATTTCAAATGTGGAATTAGAGTAGATACACTTGTTAGTGGCACTAGAAGAATCCTGTGGTTGTGAAGAGGTCTCTGAGTTTAAAATGGAAACACTGTTCCTTCACTTATTTCCTTATGAAAATGCAGTCACAGCCTAAGTCTGTTGATTCCTGACAGGAAGGAACACATACTGGCTTACTCCAACTAAGTTACTTCAGTTAGCTCTTTACTGCCTTGACAAACACTGAAGTCAACATGGAACATATTCATTTAAACATCTTCATCTTTCTCATTGATTATACTTAAACGAGTGTTTAAGTATAATCAATGAGAAAGATGAAGATGTTTAAATGAATATGTTCCATTTTCAGAGGATAAATATACAAATTTTAAATGAGTTTGAAGTAGGACTGGTAAGTTAAATCACTAAACTGTTATAACAAGGGTAGCTTCTGTGATGTATTAGCAGCTCAGTCTGTTCCTATCAAGCAAAATTCCCAATTCTACATAAAAATTTAATACAAGTAAGTTCTTATCTGTAAACTGATGACTTCAGAGACTGATGTATTGAAAGAAAAAGTAACAAAATTGGAATGGTCAGAGACCAGTGAGTAGAATAACAAATCTGATTATGTTAATATAGAAAGTAGGACTCTACTTGACATATATCATTTCAAAGACAGCTCACAAGCAATGGGAAAAAAATCCGAATGCCCTCACTGACCTTAAGATTCACACAGGACACTCACAAACACCTGTTAACCATAACCTACTTCGAGTCATAGCAGAGACCAGAACAGATTTCAACTTAAAAAAAAGCTGCATCCCTAGTGCTCCCAGACTGAACTTGCCTCAAAAGAAACCAGGGAAATCAACACAAGCTCTACCTCCACATAGACAACTTGAAAATAATATTTCCTGTAACAGGAATTTAATGTTTTACAACTTTTAATAAACTGAATATGTGATAACCATATAAGCAAATCCAAAGCAAGTATGACTGAAGTTTTTGCTTTCCCTCTCTAAATTCATCTAGTCAGATTCCACTGAGCATTGGTCATTTTGTAAAGAGTGTAAACTATGAATGGCTGTCACAATAAACACAAGCAGGATGCATTCTGATCATGAGCTATTAAAAGCTTTCTCCCTTTAGGAAAGTACTTGTTTCATCTATTCAAACATGATTCAATTGCCCTGTGAAGTGCAATCTGCTTTTGCTATTTTTACAAATCTGTTTCAATGCAATTCTTCAAAAGCTGTTTAAGTAACACAGAAAACTCCAACCATCCTCAGTTTGAAAATATTCTTTCCCTCACTGAAATCTGACTCACAGAGCAGTTCCACCAACTGAGTTTGAAGCATTGGCACTTAGCATTTCACATAAATCAAATTAAAACAGTACTTCAGAAAACCATTCTCACACAATTGTACTTCAAGACAGCTTAAGAGAAAACTTCAATTTCTTTCATTCTCTTAACTAGCTATATTCACCAAAGCAGCTGTCTTTTAAAGGACCTGAGGAGAAGGCTTCTCATGAAGAGGACAATTCCACCTGGAAGCATCCCTACAGTACAGAATTCAGATTTGATAGTTAATAAGTAATTCAGGATAAATACTTTCCATGTACTTTGTCCTTTTCATAAATCCAGAAAAACTACAAATTATCCCATGTTCAACTTGTGAATACAACAAATTAAGGAAATACTAGTAAAACAAGAATGACTTCAACTCTTGAGAAACAATTGTAGACAATCCAATCCCATCAAGAAATTAATTTCCCAAAAATAATTTTTGTTCAAGATGCTAATATTCAAAGATTAGGCAGTTTTGTGAATTCCTTGCAATTCTCTTTTAAACCATTCAGATTTTACCTGTGCAGGCGAGTTAGCTTCTTCACCCTGCTTCTTCTTTTTCTTCTTCTTTTTCTTGGATTTGCCACTTGTAGAACTCTGAAGAATTTGCTCTGCTTTTTCTCTTTCATTATCTGAAATCTTCATGTGGGAACAGAAAGTATTTAGCATTTAAAATGACAAAGAAACATACCTTCTATGGACTAAACAGAAATCAATAGCTATAAGGAATTGCATATACTAGTGGAAATGAACAGAGTCTTATCTGTTCAGCTCATTCTAGAAAGACCACATTCTTGACGTGTTATCTGGTAATACAGGTAGAGGAGTTGGGAATGGAAAAGCCAACAGACCACCAGGCACTAGTTATAGCATAGAAATGCTGTTTTTCATACTGAGAATTAAATATTGTCAAGAAGTATTTATAAAAACAAATCTAAACCCTCCCAGTCCATACTGATAAAGTAGTCCTTATAATTATGGCAGGACAGAAAGGTTTAAGATGGAGCTAACTGATTTCTCTCTTCTCAGTAACATTCAGTGTTTTCTTTCTCTGTGTACAGAGCAAACACAGTTGTGCTACTCTTATCAGTGTGACCGTGATGAGAGATTACCTTGAGCATCACCCTTCAAGTTACTTTAAGAAATGGCAGTGGTAAGGCCAAAGTCTTGGAGCTAAGGAGGAAGTACCCCCTTTTACCTTCTGAGTATCAGATCTCTCTTCACGCTGAGGAACAGAAGCAACTTTTTCTTCATCTACCCAGTTTCCCCATTCTTCTGCTGGTGCATTCCAATCAGAGCTTGGATCAGCTGAAGAAAGTCCATCTACAAAGATTAAAAGGTTTTTTCAGGAATATTGCCTTACTCTACAGGTGCTCATTTCCAGTCCAAAAATGAAAAAAACCCCTACACATATATCCACTTCTTGATATCAAGATATAAATAGTAATTTCCTGTCTTTCTGAAAAAAAAAAGGAAGACTTTATCAATAAGTGGAGGACTTTTTAAAGTAATGAGTATGAAGTGATTTTACAGAGCTTAATCACGGCAGCAGCTAGCTAGACGCAGTTGCTTCAAGATATTTTTCTAAACTATGTGAAGAGGAACAAATTTAAGAGTTGTTCTCTATCTTAAGCTGTCCTCTGTATTTTCTTTCTAGCTTGTGAAAAAATTAGGATGAACTGTAACACTGATCAATTTTACCTTAGTAAGATTACTTTAAAAGTGACCTATCTGAAACTGTGAATCTCACTGATTCAAGTCATCTTATAACACTGCCATTTTTAATAATCTTTTTTTCTAAGACTCTTAAGTCCATACTCTATTTTGTTATTATTCATTTATGATGGAATGATAGGTTTAAAGGGTCAGTTACATAAAAATTAAAAATACCGCAAGGGAAGAGCTAAGCCCTAGACTCTCTGTTTAGTAGAAAGTTGCAGCAAGCCGATTTTAAAACAGAACATGTTGTAAAAGATTGCATTTTCATTTCACATTTATATTAACATCACAAATATTTCTCCCCCCAAGTCTATACCAAACTGAAGGACAGGCAAATTTGATCTGCCATCTATGGTGGGATTCAATTTAAACAACTGAAAATAAAGTCAAAACAAAAAGCAGTAATAAATCCAATTAAATTTACTGGCAAACATTATGAAGCCAGAAATACACTAAGAGATCTTAAGATTAGTTAGAATATTAAGAATAGTTAGAAACTTTACTAATAAAAATATTATCTTAATGACACCTACTTCAGATGCTAAAATTTAGTGATTCGAATAAAAAAAATATTACTCAACATAAGACTCAGTTTATCAACTGCCCTCTCAGTAGTTGCTTAAGAAAAAAAATCTATTCTTAGTAATAATAAAAGCTAGTAGTACTTGTACTACAGTTAATTTTCTTGTCCTGATCATGATAAAGCAGTAGGGTGTATCTCTGTATCACTTTGGCCTAAACTTGCATTTGCCCACTTCTGTTAGTGTACTCTTAGTTGACAGCTATGACAAAATCCTATTAACAGAAGCTTCAGCCATAAACATTCTGTGCTCAGATATGTGAATCAATTATGCTTTTGATAAAATGTAAAATTGATGACTTTCAAATGATTAACTGAAATGTGCTTTCCTTATCCTCAAACTAGATAAGGCACAAAAGGTAAGTTTCAAAATTATCTGGTAACAGAGCAATCATGCCAACAGTGGTGAAGTCGAGGACTGCATCAATCTATTCCACTTTTCCAGTCATTTAACTGCAATAAGTTGTTCTTGGAGAGAAGGTAATGTGCAAGGCTGCTTTTGTCAACTTCTGGAACAATGCTTCAGGTCAATGACTAATGAGATGCACTATGCTTTTTCATAAACAGGGAGGAGAAAGTGGGGAGTAAACACCAACTTTACTAAAACTCCCACGTAATTTCAGTTATTTCTATCCTGTATATGCTTCCTATATATGTAAGAACTTCCTGATGTTTGCTAAATGAGAAAGCAAGTTAAGATTAAATACAAGAGTCTGATGTCATCTTAACTTTCTAGTAAGGTACAAACATGTAAAAACAAATTGACTCAAATTCTATCTGCTAAATACGTATTTTGCAGACTTGCAGTAGATTTTTCTGATCACTCGCAGTAAGACTGTTTTATTACAAAGATTTTTATACCTTAAAATAAATGAGCTCTCTCACTTGAGTTTGAGTATCTAATTATTTGTCCTAAAAATTAACCATTTTCTATCAGAATTTATCAAAATATTTCTAATTCCTTCAAACTGTCCATTAGCTTACAGAAGTCAAGCATTCCAGGTTTTTCCTCAGATACCCACCACCATCTAATACAAGTAGCTAATATAAATAACTACACTTTAATAGTAATTAACATTTTGTTAATGAACATTTTAGAGGAACATACTTAACCCAGACCATTCGTCATCAACAGGGGGTTGAGCATGACTTAAATCCCACTGAAAATCAGAAGTACCAGGCTGAGAAACCGATTCACTGTTGGAACCTGAAAGGGAATAAATAAAATTGTAACTTGTAAGTTAGCAAGTTTTCTGAAGTTTTCTTGGGGAAGGAAGTCCAATCAAAGTAGGAAAGAAAGACAAAAGGCTCAAAGAAAAACATCAGATTTTAAGGACTGCAGAAGACAGGAAAAACTAGTAGGCTCTTGTGCATAAGGTATTTTCAGAAAACAAGGAAGCTGAAGAAAGAAAACAAAATAAAGTCATGAGAAGAACTCAAACAGGTAAGAAGGGTGAGTAAAAGCAGTCTCCTCAAACTGAAAAAACACAAAGAAATTTTATGGGTAATAAAATTGTTACACTGTATCAATAAGATCTCTTTCAGGGAGAAGCTTAAAAGAAGAGATCACTAGAAAGAAAGGTCATTAATTATGTTGCAGATCAAACAAATTATACATCACTAAGAATCCACGTCTCAGTTAAGGCAAAGGTTTCAAGAACATAAAAGCAGCAGGAAGAACAACAGTAAGGCCAATACCAGTCATGATAACAGAAAGTGTTACACATCTAACATAACTGTTTTCAGAAAAATAAAAAACAAGCAAACCCATTTCATAAAAACAAAACAAACAAAAAACTAATTGTAAGAATGAAATAAATTAATATTTTACTGTATGATGAAACTTCTGAAATTCAGTTTGAATAAAACCTGGGTCTCTATTTTACATACACTTCTGCAAAAGATACCTCAGATGACAGAAACATGGACCTGTTTTCATTTCTTTTGCGGTCACTTTGCATTACAGCATTGTTGACTAAGGGGCATAAAAAAAAAACTAATATACTTCACTTTTTCTCACTTCTCTTGAAGCTGAAATGGTGGTATTGCAGCTGAATCTTAGTTCAGTGTGCCATCATACTTTATTAAATAAACTTTCATAAGTTTTAGCTTAGAGACTGAACTTGGATTCAGGTGGCTGCTTAGGATTTTTTTTTAATTAGAACTCTCTGTACAATTAAGACACTGGACACTGAGCCTAAGTTCAACAGTTAAAAGCCTGTAAACTGCAATGCAAGCAAATACAGCCTAAGTGCATAAGCACTTGGCCAGCTACTTCTGAAAAGAAAACTGCCATGCCAAGCTCATGGCATAAGCAAGCAAGAGCAGAAAACCTGACATATGATCCCTTAATTGTATAATAAATCATTGTAGGACTTATGCTAGTTGTTTAACACACAAGATTTATTATGAAGACAGGTTTGTACTCTATAGCACATAACACTTCAAAAAAGAAAACTCCAGAGCTTCAGCATTTCCATTCATCATTCAGAGAAAAGACTCAAGACTTCAAATCCTGCCTATGGACCATATTTTCAAAGTAGTGATTTAGTTTCTTGATGGGAAGAACTCAATCATCAAATAACTAATCTCCCTCAAGACTGGGCTAAATGGGCTTTCCTAGAAATAAATCTTCAGATCTCTAACTTGAGACATTACAACGCTGAGCGACCTCTTATGCCCATTACTTAGACTTAACACACAAACAAGAAGGCTAAATAAGACAGCACAGAATCATAGAATGATTTGGGTTAGAACATACCTTAAAGATCACCTCATTCCAACACCCTCTCTAGTTCCAACCTTCTTACTAATATTCTGTGATTGATCTAGCTTTTGATTATCAACTTAAAATGGTTACTTTACTGCATAATTTCAGCATAACAAAATAGCTTTTTAAGTGTCTTCCACCTCTTTGCAGTACTATTTTCAAAGAAAAATGAGAAAATGCATATTAGTAACACTTGGCAAACTCTATTTCACCTGGTGGAGTAGGAGAGAGTGGAAAAATCTTTGGAAAGGCACACATACCAGAAACTCCAGGAGTTAATCCAAATGAGGAGAAAGAAGTAGAGTTCTGTTCAGAGGTATTAATCCTTGCATCCACATTCCAAGCAGCTGTGGGGGAAGGGGAGAAAAAAAATAAAAAGAGCATTACACTCTGCTCACAATGTTGAAAATTTAGCTATTTAATTATGAATTGGATCAGAAAAATACTGGCTAGTCCAGCCATGATGACATTTCACACAACTGAGGGCATTAATTAGTGCTGATAGAGATGTGACTTCATGAACACACAGCTTGAAACAATTTTCAAGCTTTCCAAGACCATCTTCCCTTTACAGCCTTTTCTATATATAAACTTCTCACAAAATAGAAGTCAATTGTTTTTTGAGCCCTATACTATTATTCCTCCCATTACTGCAATCATTAAGTTTTGAAAAGTACATGTAGATGAAACACAGCCTGGAGTATATATTTTATATATATATATGTGTGTGTGTGTGTGTTAAGGAATGGAATAGAACATGTTAAAGAATGGAATGGAAAATTCAGAACAATTTTTGATGAATAGGAGATACTGCTTAAAAATGAAGACATACTAGACTGTTATATGTAAGGCAGAAAATAAGCAGAAATAGCCAGTAAAAACTACTAGTGGCTTTTATCTAGAATTACATTTACTTAACTGGTGGAGAAGGGGCTAAAAATTAGACAGGTATTCCAGATGTTGTCCAAAAAGTAGACAGTCACTAAACCCCAATTTACTGACTCCTGTGTTAATGCATCCCAGCATATTGTTGGTGTCCTTTGCTGCCAGGATCTGTGACTGGCTCATGTCCAACTTGGTGCCCACCAAGATCCCTTATCCACAAAGCTGCAATCCAGGCAGTCAATATCCAGCCAGGGCTGCTTCCAACCCAGATCCAGCACTTGTCATTTGTCCTCACTGAACTTCCTCGGGTTCCTGTTGGCCCATTACTCCCATCAGGATTAGGTCCTTCTGGATGGGATCCCTGACCTGGACTGTTTCAACTGATTCCTGCCCCCACATTTACGTGTGGTGTAATCTGGAAACTGGATGTGAATGACATGGTTGCCTCCTCCAGGTCACTTATAAAGATGATAAACAGGACATTTCTAAGTACTGCCCTGTGACATCCCCTTTTGTCACTAGCCTCCAGGGAGAGTTACTGACCATTACCTTGGACCTAACCAGTTTTTCACCTGTTCTAGTTTGGATACAACACTGTGAGGGACAGTGTTGAAAGTATCAGTCAAGTCATCATGAAAGACTGTCACTGCTCTCCTTCACCCACAAAATTATTCATTTTACCAGAAGCAAATCAGCTTGGTAGACATGATGTATCTTCAGTAACAAAACCAACAAAAAGCTGGTCAGTCACTAGGAAATGCCTTATTAGAATACACAGCAGAACACATCTAGCCAGAACATGAAAAAAGCCCTTTACTTCTACTTGCTAACAGTAAAGCTTCCACGGGTATATCAGATCTAGCCTCAGGAACTTCATTTCAAAATATGCCACAGAAACAAAAGAAGGTCCTGACTTCTGCAGATTATGGCTGGGGTAGGGCTGTGTTTTGGATTTGTGCTGAAAACAGGGTTGGTGATACAGGGATGTTGCTGAGCACACAGAGTCACACAGAGTCAAGGCCTTTTCCACTTCTTGTATAACTGGCAGCAAGGCAGCTGGACCTTGTCTTCCCAACAAGAAGTTAGAAGAGACACAGCCTGGATAGGTGACCCCAACCGGCCAAAGGAATATTCCCTACCATGTGGCATCATGCTCAGTATATAAAGTTGGGGGAAGAAGGAGGAAGGGAAGGACATTTGGAGTTATGATGTTTGTTTTCACAAGTCACAGTTACATGTGATGGAGCCCAGCTCTCCTGGAGATGGCTGAACACCCGCCAGCCCATGGGAAGTAGAGAATTATTTCCTTGCTTTGTTTGCATGCACGGGTTTTGCTTTCCCTATTAAACTGTGCTTAGGTCAAGCCTTGAGTTTTCCAGCTTTTCTCCTTCTGATTGTCTCCCCTGCTGGTGGGAGAGTGAGCGAGCGGCTGGCTGGGGCCTGGCTGCTGGCTGGGGTTAAGACTCGACAGCACTGAAGTAACACTGCTGACTACAAAGCAACACTGCTTTCCAGGAGAGATGAGGATTGCTTAGACTGAACAGTGGGAAGTAGCATTTACTGGTAAGTTGATGATTGTTGCCCAGAGAGAAATCAAGAAATCTCCGTCATTACTATGGACAGCACAAGTAAAAAAAGCAGAAAATTGTACTGAGCACTAAAAAACAGTATATAATGAGAAAAACAGTGTAACAGTAAGTATCACAGGAGTTGAACAATGTTTATGCCTGGAGCCTAAAAAACACCTGCCAAAACCATACACTGTTGATTTGATCATGTTAGACCAACAGTATAGGCTTACAACCTGGGTTTTAAGATATTATTTAAAAGAAATTACACTTCAAAATGGCTTAGTAATCATCTTCAGAACCTTATGAAAGTGACATACAACATTACATTCCTTCACAGAAAATATTTTATGTCAGACAACCTCAAAAAACCCAGTTTAACTGTACACAGAGACACTAAGCCATCAGAACTTACAGTAAACAGAAATTGTTAATATTTCACTAGACCACGTCAAGATTTTTTTAATATATAAACATAAAAATATTTCAGAGATCCACTACTAAAAATTACATTTATGTAAAATTGCTTACGTGAAGCAAGTTCTTGGAAATAGCTTACCAATAGGAGTGAACAAAGAACGCTCTTTCCAGGGCCTGCCCACCAGGCTTACACCCCAGTCCTTTCCATTTCCATTAGCATCTCCAGTGTCTTGGCCCCAAGCCAATGTCTCAGTCTTCCTCTTCCCAGCTGCAGTTGAAGGAACAGATGTCCATTTCTCCTCCCCTACACCAATCTGTGAGGAGATTTTTACAGACTTCTCATTCCAGCTTCCTCCATTTACTGTATGGCTTTCACTCAATCCCGGAGAAACTTAAATACAACAATAATAAAAGGATTACTTAAAGTAAGAACTGGATGAAGAATTAAAATATCACTTCTGTGCACATTCACTTAATAAAAATCCCCAAATGAACAGCAGCTTTGCTACACCAGTGTGATACAGACAGGGCTGCTGCTCTGTCTCAGCTGATTTTCCAGTTCAGATGATATGTACCATCTGTCTACTAACTTGAAGAGGGAGGAAAAAACAGCACCAACTGCACTCTCTTTCCTCATCCCTTTCTTTATAGGACTGATGCATTGGTGAACCCGTGCCTCTAGATCAGAAAAAGGGTGGGGAGAGTACTTTCAACACTGTCAGCTAATTTCTCTTAGAGAGTATGAGGATGACTACTTATGGAAAAGCCCATGCACTAAATGGAGAGTATTTTTTGTTTCATAACTGCATGCAGCAGTTCTCCAATCAGGATGTAGACGAAATTACCAAGTATTAGAAAATATTTCCCAAACACTACACAGGATTTTACAAAGAGCATGGATATCAAACTGACCACAGAGTCCCCCACAGTGAGAGACAGAAATCATAGTAACACTCAATTTGTAAGTAACACTATGTTACACTAAGGTAAAAGACCACAACACTGCAAGAGTCTCTGTTACATGTTACCCTGATGAGAAACTACTAGCCACTGCAAGTTTAATGTATACTTTGAGAAGTCAGCAGTACACTGAGACAAAGATCATAATAAAAGTTTTTAAAATTTATGTCCCTATAAAATATAAGGGCTAGTGCACCCAGCCTCACTTCCTATATATCACAAACCTTTCTCAAAGTGCTTTGTATATCAAATCCCCTTTCTCTTTTTATATATGCAGTGGAAAAACCAGAAAAACTGTTCTTATACAAGCAATTAAGAAATATTTGCATATTACAAGTGTAACTCTTAAACAGTAAGCCAAACCCTCATGCACAAGTCAGTATCATATGCCAACAAAAAATACAGACAAAACATTTTATTTTTCAAATGAACTTGTAACTCAGGCAGCATGAACATGTCCAATTCAAGCTGGCCTCACTGACATAGAATTTATTAGGTGAGCTATGCCTAGACTTTCTCAGACAAATCAATTCCAAACACAGACATCTGTAAGGTCACCACTGCTGTACAAAAACCACTGCCCTTCCTCTACAGCACTAGCACTGCTCCTGTCAGTCAATGTCCTCCAGTGTAATATGAAGTCCTAGGGAAAGGCAACAAAAGAATACTGAAGAGTCAGAAACCAAACTGAAGTTGGTAAAAAAAACTTTTTGCAACTTTGCAAAAAGGCAGCTGAGGTCCTGAAGCAGGAGCTTGATTATTCCCTGTATATTATACTGCTCTCTTGTCAAAAACTTTAACTTATAAATGACCAGCCAGTTCTTACTGAATCACAGAAAACTGAAGATTGAAAAGGACCTCTCACAGTCACCTAGTCCCACCTTCAATGCATAGCTAACTTCAAAATTGTACTACATTATCAAAGTTCTGGAAACCATAAAAGGCTGACTGCCCAGAGGTGCTGTGAACTATCTCATGAAAAGGTTTTTTTTCCTCATAACCTGTCAGAATTTCCCCTTACTGAAACTTGATTATTGCCTCCTGTCCTCCCATTTGGCCTTTCCGAAGAATACAGCTCCCTCCTTCTGTGCCGCGGTACAGGAAGTTTGTGTGTGAAGTAAAGCTCTCAAAAACAAGTAGAAAGTGACTCACTTTCTGGGTCTGTGTGCTTTTAATAACTCATTTGTTGACTTGCTTATTTACACTAGTTACTTTTGATTAAAGCAACACAGCTAATGTTGGCTATATGTAAGTAACAACCATCTTGATTTCATTATGTCAAACTAATTCGCTTCAAGTATTATTATAGCAGTATCTATTATTAGAAAACTGCTAAGATTCACTAGTCAAATATTTTAAGTTACATATATGACATATGTCAAGTATATTCTTTTTATAAACATGTATTTATATGTAAGAACCTTTAAAACTAATGTATTTATGCATCTCAAAGGAGAATATAAAAGAACTGAATAACTTGTATATTCAACCTGAAACAAGTATAAACAATAATCAGGACTTGTGAGCTTTCTGCAGTTATCTATGCCAGGGTTTCTTTGAGAAAATAATTCATTAACACAAATAAGTGAGTAAGTCTGAAAAGCTAGCATAAAGAATTTTTCAGGAGAGCTGAAAAATAAATGTTACTGTTCTGTACATAAAGATTTTTATAATAGGTAATCTGTCTGAAAACTCAAAATACTGAATTGTATTTCTACATATAACAGACACTGTTTTCATCTTCTTAAGAAATAACTTCAACTTTTGCATAGCCGAAAGAGCCAGATGTAAAGTTCCATGTCAGTAACTCAAAATCCTGCACCAACAGTTGCTGTTTTCACTTCTGCAAAATACTTCTCTAGTTACTTAGGATGACCAATAATGAAAACTTTTTACCTTGTGGAATTGATGACTCCCCCTTTGCAGGTTTAGAACTGTTAATCTGTGCATTCAGAAGTGCATCACCTGAATAAGAAGCAAGAGGAAACAAAGCTAGATGAAGCTTTTTTAAACAGCAACACCTGTAAAAATCTTCTAACAATCCATTACTAATATTTTAAGAAAATAATATATTAGTACCTCACAGTAAATTACGACAATTCCAGAACACTTAAGGATAAAATTAAAATGCTCTGTTTTTTATTCTTTGTGTTTATGTTGCAGACAGAATGCACTCAAAGTGACTTAAGATCCATATACCAAGTAACTGCAGATTTCAAAGAACTTAAACTACTTTCCCAATGAACGAAGAGCATAAATCTAAAACACAGGTTGTTATTTACAAGCAAAGAGTGGCTATAAGTATTTCAGACTTGTAACTATTTTTTACTTCTACCTCACCATGAAAACACTAGATACAGCTAAATTCTTTTTGGATTCATCTTGTACAAGGTGATACGTAAGATACATAAGAAGTATGATACATAAAGGATTCTGACTGGAGAGGTTACAGTAGTTGCGGTTAGCAACAGTGCATAGAGACAGTTGGAACTACCATTTCTTGAAGCTCTGTGTAAAGGGACAGAAAAAAAAGGCAACAGGAAACAACTGATCTAGTCCTCAGGGCAACAATTATGCACTCAGTCAAGGTGCAAATGAGTGTCAATTAAACAGGAGGATGAGGCATACAAATGTCAATAAATTATTTCAAGGTACCAGACAGTTGTTAGGCTCAGTCTTTTTGTCACTTCGCTAGAACATCAAATTTCATTTAATTAAAGCACCTATTTTTCACCCAAACAGGAATTCCTGGGCCTACACATACTTTAAACCAGCCCATGCAATCTTTCGTTTCTGTAACAGCAGCAGCTATATCCCTTGAATCCTCAGCCACATGTGCTTTACCATTATGAACAGCTTTAGTACAGGATACTACTAAACCTATGTTGGAAAAAAATGCCTACATGTTAAGCAGTGAATGATACTTTAGAGAACTTCAGCGACATAACCTTCTCACAAGGAAGCACTCAAAAAGTTAGAGTGGATGCTGCCTGCAGCATTGCTGAGGATGCCTTTGAAGTCTCTGGAAACAAAGGGCAGAGTCACACAGCACAAGTGAAGGAACAGGGACGGGCCTACTCAGCTGTGCAGCAACCAACAGTGCACCAGTGTGGATGGAGGCCAGCGCCTTAGCCACTTGCTCCAAAACATTCTCTCGAGCTTCCCCAAAAATATGGCTAGAAAAGGGGGAGTTTTGCACAATGAGGAAGTACTTTTACACAGCTTGAAATAATTGCCTCAAGAGTTTCACCTCCAAATACACTGAACATACATCTGAAACAGAGTCAATATTTAAGCATTTCTAGGACACATTCACAGACCTATCAAGCATCATACCTTTATTTTTTCTGAGACCAACTGGAAGTGATGGTGTAGGCATCAGCTGTTCAATGGATACAGTAACTGTGTTTTCTATACCCGGGAGATTTGATTCTCCTGAGCCACCATCATTCAGCACCTTGTCTCTCTTACGCTGCTGACGTTTCTCTCTGTTACTGATTTTTGTTTCCCAGGCTCCTAAAACATCACCCAAATGAAAACATAACCAGGTCAGAGAGAAGGAAAGATTTTTGGCTTGTATCATATCAAACAGAAGTCTGAGGGCAGTTTAACCAGTCAGCTTCAACCTTAGGTTGAAAACACAAACAAATGGCCAAAGGTAAGTTTTTCTGTGATAATACTTGGCTTCACAAAGCAAAACATGAATAGCATGAGCACCCTACTATCCATAACTTCTCAGTTTTTATAAGATTACTTTAAAAAAAAATCAGTTGAAGCTACTATAAACACTGCTGTTTCAAAGACTAGATTTCCAGATATAACATGTGACTATGGAATTATGAGTTTCTTATGTTTCTTTCTGAACCAAACACAAGTAAATCTTGAACAGGATTTAAGCCATAAAGTTTGCATTTTGTATATGTTTGTGTTCAGTACCTTCATCAACTTCCTTTCCATCTAGACGAGATGTGTCCTGAACCGTTTTGGAATCTCCCTTTGATTTCTTTTTTTTCTTTGACTGCAATAAAAATAAAACATTATTTTAATGACTACTTACTGATCACTTGGCATAGTGGTTCAGAATTCCCTCCCTTCCCCCCAAAAATTCCAGGAATAAATTTAATAAATTTGGCTTCTTGGATATAAGAGCTAAGGTAAACAAATAGGAACAGGCATGACTGCTTCTACAAATAGTTTTGGTGCAACAGGTAGCAATATAGAGTCTTGAAAAGATAGTACTAAGAAAAAAACCCCAAGATATTGGAAGAAAATATATTGCAGAAAGCCTTGGAGCAAATTGACTTGACTACCTGCTTAGAAAGAAAATGCAGAACTGAAAAGCTTTTCAACCTAGTGAAGAAAGGTATAGAACTACCAGATGAACATGAATGAAAAACAAGACTTTAAAAAGAAATATGGTTATCTACTCAAATGTTATAAGGGGAACTATTCATTTATTCACTGTCTCTGAAATAGTCTAAGAATGCTGGATGTCTTTCTGGAGTACATCTGCCAGAGTCAGACTAGTAATTGCCAGCTGTATACCTAAGTTTCCACAATTTGATTTTCTAGTCTTAAATGTCCAAGAAGTGTCTAACAATCTCTCTAGAATTCAGAATTGGTAACACCTAAATTATTACTACAGCTGCTGCAGATATTCTGTGGGCCCCCACAATGGCATGCAGCTCATATGCCTTAGAGTTACCACATCTCAAAAGTAATCTGTAGCTTCAATAAGGTATTGAGAGCAGTACAGCTTGTTAGTGCAGCAGAGATGATAAAAAATTCACTGCTTATATGCAATGCTGCATCACCACACCTATAACATTTAGGGAATTGATTTGAACAGTTAACTCATGGTTTAATGTACATGGGGACCCAAGCTACAGATGCACCCAAACTGAATTCTCATTTGCTCAGCAGACTACCTTTGCCCACATACCAGCTAACTAACTTCTGAAAAGCCTCCAAAAGAGAAGGGCTGGTTTCAAAAGCAACATGAGAAGAATTGGTTCCAAATATGAACAAGTCAAATTATTTTCTAGGGCAACTTCTAAGGAAAGAATTAAAAAGTGAAAATGAGCATTAAAACTAGTTATAAATTGCCTCTTCAAGCTTGAACAGAGAAAGATTAGTAAGTTTGTACCTTTGTCTCCCATTTGCAGCTACACTGAGACTGGAACTTGAGGTCCTAAAGTTTCCATCCACAAAGCCTTAACTACCCAACTGTCCTTTGGCACTAAGAGAACACCTGCAATTACTTCACAAGTCTCCCAGACAACAGCTCAAGATGACTACTCTTCCAAACTGTAACTTCAGTTTCCTTAAATAACTAGCTCCTATGGAAGTATTGCCATCAAATTTTACGCTTTTCAGGAAAACGTCGAAGTTTAACAGCTGAAAAAGAAGTTTGTGATTAACAAACACTGTTTTTAAAGAGATCAAGAACGCGAATCTTGAAAATGTGTTTACTTTCCTAAACTGTGTTACCCTGTTCTGAAAAACCAGAACCATCCTTTTTTATCTAATTAACAAACCACCTGCTAAACTTTGTACTGTAAACTTTGTACCACTGGCTATCTCAGTACCAAACTGACGGAAACAGCAAGAGATGCTAAAGCCAGAACAAGCAGCCGGTCATTTTGCAGAAGTCTATGCCTTCAGAATGTCACCTTCTGCAACACACAAAGATGCCAGTGTTGGCTCTGCCAACAGCCAAAGAGCACATGAGGAATACTGCAGGCCTGCCAAAAATTTTTAAGTCTTTAAGATGCATTGTGTCCCATGCAACAACAATAGAAAAAGAAACCTTTCTTCTTGATCCCTAGCTGAGTAATCATTTCTAGTGCTCAAGACAAAGCAGTTACGTGCTTGCAAACAGAGTGGATGATGACATTTTTAACTTCCCACAATCTCAGCCACAGAGTCACTTCTTAGGTAACTGCCCCTTACACTAAACACTAAAAAAACCCTGTACTGTGGCAAGTCACTAATCGCAGAATCATAAACCCTGTGAACAGCCAGAGTCCAGCCATTACCCAAAGCTTCTCCTCCCAGAAAGCAGAAAAACATGTATGAAATTCACAACCCTGAAGCAGCCAAGAAATACAGAAAAGGATATGTGATTTTCACTGAACACATGTACTGAAGCACAAAAAAATAACCACGCCCTTCAGGCCATGATTATATGCATTTATATAGGTGCACACATGCACACACAACTTCAATCACAGCCATTGTCTTATACCATCCATCCCAAAGACGGTACACGAAGACACTTACACAGGACCCCCTACAACCTCAGAAGGTTAGTAATGTTAAAAATGTTACAGAGGCCCTGAGAAACCTTACCAAATAATTAGAAGCCTGTACAGTTACCTGTAGCTCAAAGAAGTGCTTAAGTATGCTTTTAATTGAAGGGTAACAAGTTATTCCTGACCCAATCATTTTTTGCCCGGATTCCCCAAAGTGATATGAAAACACAATTTGAATAATCATCCAAATCCATTTAGTGGTACTCATTTCCTAGAGCTGCAGCTTCAGTTTCACATTTTGAAATTCAGGTCACTATGTTTGCAATTTTAAGGTGAAGTTGATTTTAGGATTTAAACACCTAATTTACTTGAAAACCTGCAAATAGAGTTATTCATTCAGGTTCAAATTATGTTATGTTCTTGGAAAAAAACCCAGCAAAGTCAATCTCATGTACAAAACACGGGGAAGAGAAAGAGCCACACAGTATGGAATTTTAAGGCAATCCTATTTCACAGAAAAGTCACTCAATTTGTCAATGGCAAAAACATTTAAAGCCCTACAGCAAACTAAAAGGTTTGCTAAAGACTAAAAGAATACAGTCTTCTAGCCAAAATACTAACTGCAAAAGAAGTTATTGGAGGGTAATCAAGCCTATTTATTAAAGCTTGAATGAGGTAAAGAAATGACAACAATCATGGAATGGCTTGGGTTGAAGGGACCTTAAAGATCATCTAGTTCCAACCCCAGCCATGGGCAGGGACACCTTTCACCAGACCAGGTTGCTCAAAGCCCCATCCAGCCTGGCATTGAACACTTCCAGGGATGGGGCATCCACAATCTCCCTGGGCAACCTGTTCCAACAGGTTTCCACCAGTATATTTCACCATCCTTACAGCAAAGTGTTTCTGACTGTTTATACACAATCTTTTGTTTTTCCTCAGTATAGTTACAACAAAAGCATTTTATTGAAGAAAAGAAGTCAGAAAACAATGAGAGTGGGAAAACTTTATGCACAATGTTAGCAAAAGAACCAAGCAAAAAAATGATCAAAGGCACAAGCATCTCCACATTGCCCATGAATGACAGCATATATGATAAAACAAGATTAGTCCTCACAGTTCAAAAAATAACACTGCCAGTAGTAAGGTTACCTTTTAGATTAGACATTGCAGATCAATGTTTAAAAATATATTTTTAATGTAGCTGTTTATTTTGCATAACAAAAAGCTCACACCAGACTTCAAAGCTCACATTTATCATCAAAAATCAAGAACTCTAATTACTAATGGACACATCTGGCAAAAGAAATAAGCAAGCACATGGTCTAAATCCTTTGAATAGTAGTCCCCCAATTGGTAGACCATTTACAAGGCACTTAACAATACTACCATTATGCTGCATCACCATAGAAGCCATCAAGATGAAACAAACCTTATTTCTGTAGGCTTAACACTGTCACATGATGAACAGAGATATCAGTGTTTAGTGGGGGGCTGGGAGTGGGGTTTCCTTGAGAAAACATTCTGTGATAAGGCATGTCTCAAAAGTTAAGAAAATTTTACTACTTTACTACTTTAGCTCTTTCCAACTCCAAATTAGATTAGTACTCTTCACAGTCAGAAATCTGCCTCTTCATTCATATAAGTAACAGGATTTCAAACCAAAACCAGAGGTATTAGATATTTAAATAATACAATCAAACTTCGACATTTTTGCTTTGTATCCATAACTAACTTTTTCATTCTTCTTTTCTGTGTCCACAGGCTGCTTTATATTGTCTTTACGGACAGTTTGTATTACTTCATCTTCAGATACGTCAAGGAAAGACCGTCCATTAGGCTGTGAAAACAATGAACAAAAATAATAAAAAAATTAGAGAAAGCAGATGAAGCAAAGCTCAAATTACACTATTACTGAAATGCAATTACTTGTTGATGGAAAAATGCTTGTAAGATTATTGAACAGACCAGACCAAATGGTGGATTGTTGTTCAAAGGATCTACTGCAATTCTGTATTTACCAAACATAGAAATGAAAAAGGAAAGAGAACAGGTCTTCTCATTTCATCTCACTCCTATTCAAACCAGGAATTTCATAACAAAAGGTAAATTTCTGAAATTTACCAGCCTTTAAAATTACCTGTAGCTGTTCTGAAAATGATTCAGAACAGCTACAGTTGTATATGCCATAAAGTATCTAATTAAATTAACGCAATTACCACTTTGTAGCAGTGCAGCAAGAGGACTAATTTTTAAAAGTAATTTCTACATTGAACAAACATCTGCAATTTCCATCTATGTATATCCCTCCCAGCTCACTTCCTTCACAAGTTAAACTTCATAGTAGAACAGAAATTAGAAATCAAACATGAGGCATGACTAAGCATGATACCCCATTGTTCTTTTCAGACAGACTTGATTACAGGTGTTACATTAGTCTACAATTTCCCCCTCACACAACTAACGAAAGAAAATTAGCATGTATCGTTCAACATATAAAACTCTGGACGATCATTAAATTAATCTTTACATCACTTTCGACAGCAAAGGCATACACCGTAGCCTACATATTCCCCATACAGAAATGCAGTAATTTAGAAGTCATTTACTTCTAACAAAAAGCTATGACTGAAGTTACTCTGCTTAACTGCAGAAAAGATGAAAATATGCATATATTATATAGTACAGTCAGCCATTAATTTCACTGCATGAAAAACAATTGTTAAGAATAGTAATTGATAGAGTCCACACAAATGTCACTGGTTCACGTACAGAATGACTTGGATAAATTAATGACTGAAAACTAAATAAGCATAAATAGCTACTTCAAAGTTGTTTTAATTCCTGCAATTCTTTCAAAATAAATTTCAAGCTCTATTACCTTTAGTTATTCTTTTTGCTATTAAAAACCCAAAAGCTATTTTAACTCTGCATCACTCAAACCTAATTGCTTTCAAGTAAAACAAAAGCCATGTTACAACTTAGTGTAGCCTATTCCTTCAAATATTAGATCTGATCCTCAGTTTAACTGTTACAGGCATTTAAGTCTTGCCACATTGTACCATGCTTACAAACCACCCTTGGCGTGATTTCACCAGTGCATAACATAGTATTACTGTAGTTAGCAAGCATGCCAACTTCTTCAAAGTAACTATAAATAGAAATTGAAAGATCAGGTCACCTAAGCCCTCTTCTCTTTCAACAACCAGTTTTAAACTGGACTTCTCATATCTAATATGCAGTACATTTCCCTCAGCATTCTGAAAATGAAGTATATTTCACAAGTCTGGTCTAGGAACTCTCTCTAAAAGTTCTTCGCAACTAAGTCCACCTTATTGGTATATTCCACAGGGATACCAAAGAACTGATGTTTAATCTTGAAACTAACTCATTGCCAAAACTCAGTTCTTGTGCCTCTCTATTTTCTCCAGAGACTGTTCAGCAGTAAAGTTAGATAACATACCTGATGCATCTAGTATTGGATGTGTATCAAAAAAGTTTACAGCCAAATAACTTTTTAAATTCTGTATCTTCCTTTGCTTCTTAGCTATTACATATATACCTTAAATTGAAAACTACTTTCTTAATTCCTCCCAACTATTCAATAAATAGAAGTTTTAATCTTTAATTAAAAAAAAATTCAGCTGTTTCTCTGAACTAATAAACTAATTCATATCCATTAAAAACCCTCTGGAAAAATTCAACCACATGACTGTTCAAAATGCTGTCTGATCATCTGATCATGTAAACAACAACCTTTAGAAATATGTTAGAAAACTTGTACTTTGAAACATTCAGGGAGAAATACATCCCTTAATTGTAATACCCTCCTTTTCAGTGGAAGCTTTCCATATTTATTTTCTGCCCATAGATGAATCATAGAATTTTAACCAAAATCCATGTGACCATTTTTGGACATACCAAAGAAAGCAACAGAAGCGAGAAAGAAAAAAGTTTTTCGACAGTATTCAGAAATGTTTCATTTTAAAAAGACAACCACAGCCCAAAGTTTAAAACTTTATGGGTAATATATTAAACAGCCACTGACAAAATTAATTAACTCAAAATTGTGCAATTTATTATTTCCCATCTCTTCTACCCTCATCTTAAAGCTGGCAGGCATGATGCAACAAGGCAGAAGTAATGCTGTCAAGTAACAGTATTGATTACTGAATGCTTTTTTTGCCCGAGGACCTTAAATTCCAATAGTTAAATAAACCTTTTTCCACACACATTCATGTGAGGGTGCTAAGATATACCAAATGTAGAAAAGGTTTTGTTTAGACTGTCAAAACAAAAAGTACTCTTTAAACATGGTAGTACAAAGGATAACTCAGTTTCATACTTCAAACAGTATTAATGAAATTGCTATCACCTCAATCTTACAAAGCAGTATTAGCCAAAGTCCTCAGTTACACATTATAAAGATACCTCTGCTTAGAATACCTTTGGCCAGTGAAAGAATCTGTTCACCAATGTTTTCTGTAAGCTTCTCCTGAGAAAGAAGCTAAGCAATTTTCTTCATGAGGCCTGAAGAATCCTACAGCCCTATTTTTGCCATTTGACCACACAAACCAACACATGAGTATCAGCTGGGAGGATAAAGTCTTTACACAATATAAGTTCAAATAAGCAATAAACAGCCATAGCCCAGAAAGTTCTTTTAAGCAGACCAAATATGAAACTTCCTCAAATGAATGCAAATACTTTTACTAGATGTGTGGCATTTATTCTCCAGGTGCATGACAAACAATAGGAAGTACATAGACAATTTGGTATTTTCCACATCTACAAATAGATGGTGAGAATGGCTTCCTAAAGTGGTAGCAGAGCACAGAAGACGGCTACTCTCAAGTTTCTGTGGTGTTTGGCAGATTGCACAGGAACCATGTAAGAACAGCTTCACCTTTTTCTGCTGAAGTAGGGGAGAGAGGCATAGTAATTTTTCAGAAGGGGAAGGAATCAAAATTAAAATCTTATGGACAGAAAAAAAAATTGTTAATGAGGCCAAAGAGCTCTGCCTCTTCCAGGAGTTAAAAACAAAAAAAAGAAAAAAGCAGCTTCAGGTTTACTGCACAGATTCTGATGTACAGACACCATGATACCTTGCTCCAAGCAGCCTGAGAAAGCCAGAACTGGCTCTGTAAACTTTAGTGTTAATGAATGCTAAACAGTTTCAGCTCCATTTTTTTCTCAGTCTGTTCACAGCAAGTAAATAAACAGAATCTCATAGGTACTACTGTATTCAGTCAACGCAGTGTTACTCTAAGAAACCTATTTTACTAAGAACATGAGGTAAGTTGTACCCTACTCACACAGGTACTGAATAAAGCCACATGCAAGGAAAAAAGCAATTAATACTCTCCCTCAGAAAAGCTACAGTGAAGAACATTTCTGATCCTGACTGATGAGTGTTACACATCACCTGCCATACAGTGAGTTCCGTAATTCTGTATTAAAGTAACCCTACAGCTTTTAATTAGACATCTGTAGTGTGTTCTTAAAGCCACAGACCAGTTGCCCTAAGCTTTCTGAAACGCCTGCAATGGAAATCTAGACCCTGGCATAGCAAGCCCTGCAGTAAATCTACTGGTAATAGGCTTACTCTTTTCCCCTCCCAGCACTCAGTATTAGCATCACAGCACACAAACCACACGATGAAAATGACCAGGCAGCAGTCTGTAAGATTTTTTGTTGCATCTTTAAGTTTCCATTGTTATTTTGAGAATTTTTCATATGGAAGTCAGAAAACACTGGGACCTGCTAATATTGTCTCTCTAAACTTATCTTGGAAAATGTGCAGGCCTGTTAAACTTTGTCACTGGTATAAACTTATTTGCACTGAAGTTAATGATTCAGTTTCTGCATTTCCTTTTGGAAGAAGGTAAGATTTTTTTTCATCTCACCATGGAAATAAGGAATACAAAGTACCATAAAAATAACTTTAAAAATCTTAATGATACACAATGACAGCTTAAAAACTACTTAGCTCTTTTGATTACAAAAAGATTTGGTCCTACATTGCCTTAACTTTATTCTATGCCTATGTAAATGAAGCTCAACAGAATCCAATTATTTATATTCCTGAAAAATGCCAGGTTTTATATAAAATTACTAAAGTTTGTTTTTATGAAGCTGTATACTACAAAGCATTGTCAAGTCAAGAGTGATATTACCTATTCACTCAAGTCTTCTGTGGAGGCATTTTTTAATGTCTTAGGCAATGACTTGCAAGAGTTTATGATTTGTTTTCATACTGGAGTTTCAACTAAATAAATGAAGCAAAATCGATTTAATTTCTAGGATTAGTCTTTGTTGTCAAGAAAGCACAACAAATTTATTTAACACTGAAGTATCTGCTTCTCAAGATGGCAAAAAAATTACATCTTTAGCATGCCTTCTCCAAAATGGAGAACCTAGCTTCACTGGAAGGATTCCGAATCATGTTTCCTCTTCTTGGTGCTCAGCATTCAGTCTCTTGCAACTTCCAGAAACAACTTCAGTAGTTCAGAGTTCAAAGACAGGTTGGTGGTATATGCAGGCTTTTTTTTTTTTCCTGTTTAAGATGTTCTAGCCTTACATTCTCATTAAAAAGTTTCCCAAACTTCTCAAATCTTAATGCTGCCACAGACCCAAATGAAGATACAAACCCATTGTCTCTCCTTTCTCTCGTCATTAGGGAAACAATTCAGGTTTTATAGAGCAAGATATAATTATACAACACAGTTGTAACAGGCAGGGGACATCTGTTACACTTTCATTCCTATAATCCATTTGGACATAAATAGGATTACAAACATCCTAACAATATAAAAGCTATAGAAGCAATCCCTTCAAGCCCCAAAACTGTGACAACTGTAAGCTTTAAAAGGAGAGTTGACAATTTCTGCATTCAACTAATTTGGTCTTAAGTGGACGCATAGTGTCAAAGATGGAAGGTTCCCACACCACAGGATTTAAAAAAATATAAATTACAGGAATGATCTCTTTTTAAGGGGCTGCTAAGACACAGATTTCCTTATTAAAGGAGATGATCCTTACTGTAATAACTAAATCAGACATACTCCTACTGAGGCACGCTCGCAGCAACATTGACACTAACACGTTCCATTGAGAATACAAAGCAAAAAGCTTACTCAAGTTTGAATCATCACAGCATTTATAGGGCTTAGAATGCTGCTTTCAATGGTCTTTACCTCCCTAGACTACAACTCCTGGCTTGAAATTCTAAGCCATGCTAAGGTCTCCACTACTGGTTGCTAACCCCGTTATTCAGTAACTAATAGTAGTAATAGCAGCTTTCATATGATTTTTGTCTACAATAAAATGCTTCCAAAAAGCCAGCCTTTTCTCACCACCCAGCGCTATGTAGTTTACTTGTGGCAGCGCTGCTTCTCCAGGTTTTCAAAGTAACCAAATAACCCAGACGACATGAGACGGCTCCGGAGCAGTCAGGACCCCCCCATCCCTTCCTTCCACAGCCAAATATCGCACGGCGGCTCGGGCAGAGCTCTATGGCACCCAGATCCCTCTCACCGGCGGCAGGGCCTGGGCAGCGGCAGCCGCGTTCGGGGCCGCTCGGCAGACGCGATCCCCTCGCCTCCGCACCGGGAGCCGGCCGGGTGCCACCGCCCGCCCGGTCCCGTCGCTGTCAGTCCGCCTTTCACACCCGCCGCCCTCCCGGCCCCCACACCCCTCTTACCCGCGCCGCTTTCTCCGGCAGCTTCTTCCTGTTTTTCTTCTTCTGCTCATCGCCTTTGAGGTTCAGCTGCCCGGGGCCCGGGCCCGCCGCCTTGCCCTGGCTCCCGCCGGCCGTCAGGCCCGCGCCGACCGCCTCGTCACCCTTCCTCACGGCCGCGCTCCGCGCCGGCTTCTTGCGGAGGCCGCCCCCGCAGGCCGCGGCCAGCAGCAGCCCCAGCAACACGAACCCCAGCGCGGCCGGGACCGCCAGGGCGAGCCAGGTGGGCAGCGCCTGCGGGTCGAGGCCCAGTTCGAGGCCCAGTTCGGCACGCAGCAGCCCCAGCCCGCCCGACAAGGCGTCCCGCACCCGGGCCGCCGCCTCCTCAGCCCACCGGGCCGCCGCCTCCTGCCAGCTTCCCGCAGCCATCGCGGTCCCCGGCCTCGCAGAGGCCCGAACCGAGCGGGGCGGCGAGGGCGCGCTCAAGCCGAGCGCATCGCGGCCTCGGGAGAGCCGCGCCGGCCCGCCTGAATCGGAGGCACCGGGGGTGGGGAAGGACGAGACGGGACGGGACGGGACGGGACGAGAGCGGAGCCTCCGCGGGACGCTGCTGCCTCAGCCTCGGGGCCGCCCGCGTCTCCTCCTCTTCCTCCTCCCCGCCCTCCGCCT
>VXAX01004332.1:11258-29561 GCA_013399835.1 Leptocoma aspasia
TTTTCTTCCCCCTTCCCCCCCCTCGCTCTTCCCCTCCCTCTTATAAACAGAGAGGACAAGAGGTCATATCCCCAGGGTTTGAAGAGCCACTTCTCCCCCTTCCAGGGAGGGTGGATGTCCTTTCAGCCTGTTTACAAATTAGTCAAAGTTATGATGTCTTAATGCACTTGCCGGGTGGCCACCTGTCCCCAGCTCCCTTCTGCTGCCCTGACTCCGTGTGCAGGAGTGACACCTGCAGATGGTTTCTGGCCCAGCACCCAAATCCACGCATTAAAAACGGGGCGAAACGCCACGAGTCGGGCTCTTTGCTGCGGTGTGAGGAGTGGGGGAGGTCAGTGCCAGGATCTGCAATGTCCGTGGGATGATTTGGGGGAGGGCTGAGCACCCAGGCAGGGATAGTGATGGATTTGATGCTGTTCGTTCCTATGGGGGAACGGATTTAGGCTGAAAGAAGGTTTAGATTTGATATTAGAGAGAATTTTTTTTGGCTGTGAGGATGGAGAGGCCCTGGCACAGGGTGCCCAGAGAAGCTGTGGCTGCCCCTGGATCCCTGGAAGTGCCCAAGGCCAGGTTGGGCTTGGAGCACCCTGGGACAGTGGGAGGTGTCCCTGACCACGGCAGGAGGGTTGAAACCAGATCATCTTTAAGGTCTTTTCCAACCCAAACCATTCTATGGTCCTCTGATTCTATTGAGGGAATTTTGCCATGGAATTTGGAGCATTTGGAAGCAAAAGCTGGGGCTGCATCTCTCTGGTCTGCTCTCCACCTCGTGTTTACGGGACCAAAATCAAGCCCACATCCTCCCATTCTTCCCACTGTTTGAAAAAGCTGTTTCCAAGCCCTGGGCACGAAGCAACGTGGCTTTAGCAGCAAGAAATTCAGTGGGAAACGCTGCTAATGATGCTCGGTGCACCTTCCCCCTTCCTCTGTGGGCTCTGATAAGGGCTCAGCTCCCTTTTCTCCCAGGGGAAAGCAAGGAAATGCAGTAATAAGTTGGTTTTGTTTTTTTTTTCCTCCCTCCCCTACCTGTGCCCTTATTTTCATACCACTTAATCTCCCCAAAACTTTTTATCTTCCTGCCAGCGTGGGCTGGGATTGGCCGAGGGGTTCAGGAGTTGGAGGGGAGGAAACGAGCGGATGGAGACGCTCAAACAGAACCAGCTAAAGCCAAGTTTCCCAAGGAAACCCGACTTCAAATGCTTCACAAGCTGCTTCCAAACCCCAGCCATGAGCCAGAACCCCCAGCCATGAGCCAGGCACTGCACCAGCATATTCCTGCACACAACCCTTTCCCCAGGCCAGCGCTCTGGAGTTTGGAACGAGGAGTTTGAAGGCACGTCGAGGTTGGCAAGCGTCTGCTTTTCAATATGAATGTGGAGCAACTCCCTTAATGTGGGTTGGGTTTGGCTGCAGCCTGCAAAGGAGCAGAGCTGGGCTCTGCTGGAGTGGGAATGTGCATGGGAATGGCAAGGAAATCACAGGGCTTGATGAACTTTGCCTCTTAACAGCCCTACTTGGCTTTGATCCCGCCCAGAAATCCTGTTGGCTCCATGGAGTAAGGAGGGAGTAAAATCTGTAGGGCTTGGCCCCATTGGCAGCTGTGAAATTATTTTTTTTTAAATTTTTTTTTTAAAGAAATAAAAGGATTATACTCTTTCTCTGCAGGTAGAAAAAATGTTTGGGTCTTCACAGGGCACTGGGTCACTCATGTGCTGTTGAGTTTTTATTTTTTTTTAGGGTTAGGGTTGGGATTAAATGTGTGAGATGGTATTTTTTGTTTGGATTTAGATGTTTGTTAATTTTTGTTTATATTATAGTCTTATAAGCTGTGAGTTTTACAGCACTTTATTAACAAACTATAAAATGGCTTTGCATCTCTCTTTACAAGGCTTTTTAAGGATAAACTGTCTAATTAAGAAATGACACTTAAATTATTTTTACTTTTTACTTAATAACTAACTACCTGTGGTCTGCAATGCAGACTTTTTTATCTCATTACACAATACTACCTAAACTCAGGAAGAAAAAGGTGAAGAAGGACTAGCTACTCTTCTAAAACTTCAATTTTGCTTTATATATATTACTACATTCTAAAACTTTAAACTAACTTTTCTACTCTGTGATATTACACACTTCTATTCAAACTACATACTTATAATCTTAGTTTTATTATTCAATTTTGGGAGCCTTTTTCATGGCTTCAGGTTAAACGTAGCGTTTTCTTGGGGGTCAGTGTCCGTTAGTACAAAAAACCTAAAATTTTTAGTAACCAGGGTTCCAACAAGGTGCCATTGCCCTGCTGGTGTCACACCAGGGACGAGCTGGTCCAGAGTCTGGAAAATGCCTTTATTTACCAAGGCAAGGGTTAAATCCTGGAGCTGCAGTGAGACCCACTAAAAAGGTTATTTCTCCTTTCAGGCACTGGATAAGCTCCTGCAGAACTTCCCAGGAATCCCAAGAATCAGACGACAGGGGGAGAAAGGAACTTTGTGGCCACAGGAAGGGACTGCAGAGTGCTGGGGATAGTTGGGTGAGTTCAGAAGCCCTGGCTCTCCTGGGAGGATTTGGCCCTTCTTTTCCCAACTCTGCTTTTCCCAGAAAAAGGGATTGCTGTGCTCCCATCCCTGAGTTTGGTGGCAGCACTGCCTGAACTGGAATTGGATCTTCAGCCAGCTGGTGGTTCATGGATGGAGTTCATCTCCATGAGATGTTTCCCCATCCTCTCCTCACCTTCCTTCCTTCTCAGTGGACTCCTGGCAGCTGGAGCTGCACAAGTCTGACCCTGCAAATTTGGAAGACATCGAGAAAATTTGCAGCCCAGACGTCAGGAACCAACTCTTTCTGCCTCTGCCTCCTTGTCCCAGAACCCGTAAGAGTTGATGGAATCCAATATATGTGGAGTCACNAAATAAACAAAGACTGAAGACAGAGAAAACTCAGAGTCTGGCTCGTTCCTCATCCTTGCCAAGAGCTCACGAGGGAACCTCCTCCAAAGGGGCCCAGGAGGCAGATCCCAGCCGTGCCAGGGGACCCCAAAAAACCTGACACTTTCCAGTTTCTAAACTTTTAAAAACAGGTCAGGAAGGTGGTTTCTGAAATGTTCTGCCCACCATAGAGCTTGATGTACAAAACAGCACAACTCCAGGAGCTGTTGTGTTATGAATAAACCCAAAAATAACATCAAATATTAGACATATTTGGTAACTTAATTGGGAGCTGCAGATATCTATGGAACCAGTGCATAAAAATGGAGACTGACAGGTATTTTCAAGTGGGGTTGGCAACTTGGTCATAAATAATGCAAATTTTCTGCAATATTTTTATTTTTGGAAGAAATTAGCAATTTTCAAGACCCCTTGAAGCTCTTCTGAAGAGCTGGAGAATGAGGCCGTTGGGACAGGTCCAGCTCAGTGTGACCAGTTAAGGGAAGGTGTGAAGGAGCTCCTTGTGGGAGAGGACAAGAAGCCACCTTGTCCAACTGCTTTTCTGTCACGTGTCCCCACCCAGGGGCTGCCTACTGTGGGGTTTTTGAGCTCCTGACACGAGAGGGAACCCACCCCCTGGGCCCTTTGGAGGAGGTTCCCTCGTGAGTTCTTGGCACAGGGTGAAAAACGAGCAGGACTCTGGGTTTTCTCTGTCTTGGGTCTATTGTTTATTCTTTTCTTATCCTGAGGTTGATACGCCGTCTGCACACCAGACTGAGCGTATGAGAAACAAGGCACGAAATGGACCCCAAACACCCAAAACCAAGGCCTTTTAAAGACACCTAATCCAATTGCTTTCTAACACGTACTTTATTTCTGCTTTTCTACCAATAACTCCTACCAATCTACTCACGTAGCACCCGTGCCACTGCTTTCTCTAGCCAATGACCTTGTGCCACCAACACTACAGAAAATGGAGTGGAAGAAGAATAAGAAAGGGATGAGACAACGCCCAAAATCCTCCATCTTGGCCCCTGTTTACTCTCAAATTAAAATCCTAAAACCCTAAATTCTTCCCCTAGTGATGAACTATTACTGCTGCTGCTATCTACTTCACACCTGTGTGCTCCAACTCATCCCAGAGCCTTGGGAATTTTTTCCAGGGACGAAGGTTAAAAGCAGTGTCCAGCTGGGGACCAGGGCTCCCTAAAGCAGGCAGAGAAACATTCCCTGTGCCCTGGGTTCCAACACCTGGCACTTCCCAGAATCACAGGAGCTGGGGAAAACCTCAGAGATCACCAAGCCCAAACCTTGACCCAGCACCACGAACCCCCAGGTGCCACCTCCTGCAGTTCTGGACATGGCAAACCCTGGAACTCCCAGGGACAGGGAATTTTTAGGATGGGTGGAGGAAATGAGCTCTGGGGAGCTTTGCACTCTCAACCAGCACAGCACAGCTTTGGAGCTGGCCTTGACCTCAGGGTTTTAGGTTTTACCTGACAGCCCTTCTCAGTTTTTTGAGAGCCTTCTCAGGGCTCTTGTCCATCATGGGACTCCTTGGGACACCTTCCACTGTCCCAGGCTGCTCCAAGCCCTGTCCAGCCTGGCCTTGGGCACCTCCAGGGATCCAGGGGCAGCCACAGCTGCTCTGGGCACCCTGTGCCAGGGCCTCCCCACCCTCAGAGTAAAGAATTTCTCCCTAATATCCCACCTAATGTCCCATCTAAATCTACTCGCTTCCATTTTGAAGCCATTCCACTTATCCTGTCACTCCAGACCATTGGAAATATTCCCTCTCCATCTTTCCTGTCACCTCCCTTTAGGTCCTGGAAGGCCACAGTTAGGTCACCCCAAAGCTTTTCTTCTCCAGGCTGAACTCTCCCAATTTTCTCAGCCTTAACACCAACAGCATCCCTAAAAAGACACAAACCACGTCTCCCTGGGAGCATGAAAACATCCAACAAAGTGAAAAAAACCTGCTTTTCAAGCATTTCCAAGGTTTCTGTGTCAGCTTGGATACACAAGTGGTTTCTCCCCTCATTCAGACTGAGTTGTTACCACGGACTGTGAATATGGGATGGATTTCCCAGGCTTCAGGGTGATCGTGGCTCATGGACAAACCAGCAGCTGTCCAGAATAAAAAAAAAATAAAATTAGCAAAACCAGCAAGAAACCCCCAAATTCTGCTGAGAGAAATGGAAAGATGAAGTGATGGAAAGAGCAGGAAAGAGAAAAGGTGGCAAGAGGGAAAATGCCAGTTTCTGTTAAAGTGGAAGAAGAAGGAATCATCCAGGTGAAATTTGGTTAAAAAATAGATGAGGGATGTGGGAGCAAAGTGGTAAAAAACCCAGTGATGGTTTCGGCTAATTGGGGTTTAATTATCACTGTGCAAATGAGACTGGCTGATGTCACCAAGCACAGGTAGCAGGTGATGCTGCCTTTGAAGAGCCCAGATTGGTGGCACTACTCAGGGTTTCTGCTCCAAAAAAAGCTGTGTCCTTGATGGACAGCTCCCTGCGCAGTGATGATCCCCCCAAAAATAGAGAAATGGAGTCAGAATATATCCAGGAAGAAAATGGGAATAATGCTGGGGGTACCTCGTGAGATTGGCTAAAGATAAAACTGTTCAGCTCCACTCACCCTCTGTCAAAACAGGAAAGGAAGAGAAATAGAGACAGAAAAGAGGAGCAGGTTAAAAATATCAGGGGTTCATTGCTGAGAGGTGGTGAGTAAGAGCTGCAGACAAAATGATCAGCAGAGAAATCAGTCAAGGAGCTGTAATTTGTTCTGACTCATGATCCAGCCCGATGGAACTGAAAGCAACAGAATTAAAACCAGTCAGAGCAGCCACTTCTCCACAGATGGCTGATGATTAAACCCAGCAACTCACTGCCACAAGACAGCACGGGGTTCTAATAATAAAAGAGCAAACCCCAGGAGCAGTGAAAAAGCAGTTTTACGCTTTGATAAATCAAATAATTCCAGATTATGTTTTGGAAAAGTTTAACAACACCTCCAGCATGGCTTGGAGTCTCTGGGTTGGGCTTTTCGTCCTTGAGGATGTCCAGCCTCAAATCTGGTCTCTGCCATCTGTGAGGCTGCTCTGTGACCCCAAAGTGATGGCACTTGATCACAAGTGCCAAAATCGCAGATTAAATAGAGGTGAGCTTGCAAATAAAGATATTTTTTCCCCCCACACCCAATACATGAACATTCATTGACTACCAGGTATAATATAGACTATTATTGGATATTACAGTCTAAATTAAAAATGCACCTGCTGTCCTGTGCTCCTCTGGGGTGCAGCCCTCAGAGCGGCCCAGTCTCAGCTCCTGTTAAAATCTTGTGGGTCAGACCATCCCAAAAAAGTGCAATAAAATTCCTTCAGCCACTGCAAAAATCAACAATTAGAAAAATCAACAAAACCAAAGCAGCCAGGCCTTTATATATTTTTTAAAGATTTTTTCTGCTTGGTAAGATTTGGGCAGGAAAATGCAACAATTGAAAATCGCATTAATATAATAACATATTAGCCATATAATTTTGGAAAAAAATTAATTTACTCACTGTTATGGGAGTAGGTCCTTACAGTCCGAACCACCACGAGGTTTGGAGGTTTTTTCCAAGTACTCTTGGGAGTCTGACGAATTTTTAAAACTTCAGCTCAGGTTTTTCAAGAAAAAAATGGAGAATGGGAGGAATGCTCCATAACTGTGGAAAAAGCCTACTTTTAAGATTTTTTTCCATTTCCAGGGCTGTCTGCAGGGCAGTGACCACCACCACCTCCTCCTCTCCATCCCTCTGGATGCTTCAGCCAACACAGTGGACAACATCCACTGGATGCCCACTGGAGTGATGCCTCAGGTTTTAGCTTTTATATTTTCAGATTCTGTGCTGCTTCAGTGTGTGGCTCTGGGCTGCATATTATGGGATGGTGAGCTCTCTGCACAGAGCAGGGAGACAAAACAATTCCTTCTCTAGCTGGGGACCAAGGACAAATGATCCAAATCTCAGGCCCAAGAGCACAAACAACGTGGGCTGAAGAGAGAAAAACAAGAAGGATGGGACTTGGTGGGCTAAAGCTGGAACTGGACAATGAACTGCAATCTGCAAATGGAGCAGAACTGATAAAAGTGCCAGAGCCCGTGCCCGGTGTCCATTTTGGGACCATTTTGGTTCATCTTGGGTGCAGCCCTGGCTGGGCTCTTGTGCTGCCCAAGGTGGATCCATGGAGGAAATCCTTTTAATAAATCCCTGCTTTATTCTGTAACTCTGCCCAGCCCCTGCTCTAGGCCAGCCTGCACAAGGGATCAGTTTATCCCAGAGAAATCCCACTTGCAGTGCTGGCAAAACCAGTGCCAGACACGGAGGACAAATCCAGGAGAGGACCTGGCTGGGCTCCATCGATGTTCGGTGCCTTCAGCACCTCAGAGCAGCTCTCCAAAGATGTCCAGGTGGGGACATCCAGGGAATGACAAGTTCCTCCACGTCCTGAGGCCCAGATTCTCACAGTGCCCCTACAGCACCTGGGGCTGTTCTCCCTCAGGAGATGAATGCATGTGGTGAGAGTGCCAACATTGGGTCAGCCATAATTGACTGGAGTAGCTGGTTACATCCCTTAATTGCTGTCACAAATTAAGCTCAGTTAAGGCTTCTCCTGGGCAATGATCTCATGGTGGGCCACTCACACACACAGCAGCAATGGGTCCCTTTCTATTCTGGAATGAGATTTTTTCTCACCTTGACACAATGTTAATTTTTTATTTTCCTGGTTCTTGTTATCATAGAATCCCAGAATGGGTTGGGTTGAGCCTTAAATCTCATCCAGTGCCACCCCCTGCCATGGCAGGGACACCTTCCACTGTCCCAGGGTGCTCCAAGCCCTGTCCAACCTGGCCTTGGACACTTCCAGGGATCCAGGGCAGGCACAGCTTCTCTGGGAAATCCATTCCAGCCACTCACCACCCTCAGAGAGAAGAATTCCTTCCCAATATTTCATCTAAATCTCCACTTTTTCAGCTTAAAGCCAGTCCCCCTTGTCCCATCACTGCATCATATCTCCTATCCTTTTGCCAGGAGGATAAATATGTAAATCAGTTTATTTATTGAAATAAATTATTGGCTGGGTTTTTTTCCCCTCTTGCAGCAGTGAGTTCCACTGATGAACAACGTGTGGAACACGAAGTGTAGGAACATCTCACCTGTTGGGTGGGGAACAGCACTGAAACCTTTTAGTCACTGGTTCCCGAGCTGCCAACCACAAACTTGTCCTTCTCACCCTTGGCTGCTCCTCACCTGCCAAGAGCTGCCAAATGTAAACAGCCACTGCCATCTAGTGACCACGGAACAGCTCCCAGCTCCCAAAATTTCCTTTTCTGGCTTCTTCAGGGGAACTCCTGAGGGGCGTGAGAAAGGAGATGAGCACCTGGCCTCAGGTGAGGAACTTCAGATTACACGGAGTCGTTTCACTGCCCATTGGTTTGGCATTTCTTGAGCAGGTGGGAAGGGAATATGAACTTCACTGAACTGTCCCTAGAATTTTTAGGGTTGGAGAATCTTTGTAAGATGATAAAATCCAAGCAGTAACCCAGCAGCACTGTGTTCACCACTGACTCGTGTCCCCACACGGCTTTGAACACTTCCAGGGATGGTGACTCCACCACTGCCCTGGGCAGCCTCTTCCAATGCCTGACCAACCTTTCTGGGAAGAATTTTCCCTGATATCAAATCCAAACCTCCCCTGGCCCAGCCTGAGGCCGTTCCCTCTCCTCCTGTCCCTGTTCCCTGGGAGCAGAGCCCGACCCCCCCGGCTGTCCCCTCCTGGCAGGGAGTTGTGCAGAGCCACAAGGTCCCCCCTGAGCCTCCTTTTCTCCAGGCTGAGCCCCTTCCCCAGCTCCCTCAGGAATTCTCCAGCCCCTTCCACAGCTCTGTTCCCTTCTCTGGACACTCTCCAGTCCCTCAATGTCCTCTGCTCATGACAGGCCCAAAACTGTCCCTGGGATTTGAGGTGTGGCCACACCAGGGTTGAGTACAGGGGGAAAATAAAGACCTTAATAGTTCCTGACTCTGGTCACTCCAACTACCTGCCCATATTCCCAGGAAAAGCTGTCCTGTCTGTGGAGAGAGTGATCTGGGGGACAGGAGTTATCCATCTTCATCTGTTTCAGCTGCTCTGGTCCCCCCTGTGGCTCAAGCTAGAGCTGAACCACACAGCTGCAACAGTTTCAGTTATCAGAGCATTAATTAATTGATTAAACTGATTAAATCAAGTGATTAAAGTGATTAAATTAAAGATTGCCCTCTGGGTGGAAGCCACTGATCAAAGGAGGGTAATTTCAGGGCTCTGCTTCCCAGCTATTCATCCTCATCTTCCTGTGAGCTGATTTACTTCAGGATGGCCCCAAGCCACATCTCAGATCCCAAATTTTAGCCTCATTCACTCACAGTGGATTAGGAAAAGGGGACTGGAATTAGAATTAGTGCTGGACTGTTGGAACCCTGGGTGCTGAGAGTTTCAGACTTTCTGTGCTGGCAGGCACTGACCCCCAGGAGAACACTGCATTGACCTGAGGCCGTGGAGAAGGCTTCCAAAATGGAATGGCAGCACTGGGATTGTGGGTGTGGAGTTTGAATAGAAGTGTGTGATATCACAGGGTGCAAAACTCAGAGTTTAAGGGTTTAGAATACAGTAATGGATCTAAAGCAAGATGGAGGTTTTAGGGTGTGGCTGCTCCTTCTTCTTCACCTTCTTCTCCAGGGGTTTGGTGCTGTTGTGTGATTGGACAGAAAAGTCCCCATTGCGGGGCAGGGGTGGTTGTTATTGGGTTAAAAGTAAAAATAATTAGGTGTCATTTCTTAATTGGCCAGTTTATCCTTAAAAGGCCTTGCAGAGAGAGATGGGGCTCCATTTTTAGTTTGTCAGAGTGAAGTGCTGCAGAACTCAGGGTTTGTGAGACTGTGACATAGATAGGAACTGATAAACATCTGAACAAGAAACACCACCTGGAGCATTTAATCCTGACCCTGGTAAAAAGAAGCTAAAACTCGACATTTGGACCATTCATGGTGGGGTTTGAAGTGAGCTGATGTCACTGGGCTCCATCGCCCTCTGAGAAGCCCAAACTGAGCTGGTAGAATGTTCTACAATCACCTGATAGACATGGACATGGAAAGAGGTGCATTTCCAGCTCTCCTGGGGACAATATTTTACCCTCCCGCTGCACACAGCCTAGAAAAACACAACAGGGCTGAGTGTGAGGTGACACAATGTTGGTGCGTCCTCTGGAGAGCTCCCTGCCTGAAAAGACCCTAAAATCTGCCCAGGCTGGGGCTGGAGCTGTGCTGGGAAAGGTCCCATTTGCCAGAAGATGGCACTGGTTCTCCATGGAGCCGCCGCTGGAGCAGGTGCATCCCAATCCATCCCAGCTGCTTCTGCTCCTCAGCTGGCCTTAAAACCCTTCCCCAGCTCGCTCCTTCCCAGGGATCCCGCAGATTTTGGGTTTATCAGGAGCACCAGGGCAGCTTTGTTCGCACCCAGAATGTCCTGGAATTCACGGCTCTCCCTACACAGCGAGTGCAGACCAGGCAGAGTGGATTCCTCACTTGTAAATGTACAGAAAAAACCCCTCCCCCCCCCCCCTTCCTGCAGTGTTTCACTCCCCCGACTCAAAGCCTTGTTTCCTAAGGAGAAAAAGCACCTGAAATAAATGTCTTCAGCTTGGCAAGGATTATTTTATTTAATTGGTGTTTCTCTCTACATTGGAGATGTTCATCTGCCCATTCCAGCTTCCAGAAGCCCACAGAAATCATGGGAGAAGAGGGAAACGGAGGGATTTTCTTCTGACATAGATGAACAATTGTGATTTTAACGTGATTTGGAGCTCCGCATGCCCCGGGCCAGGTTTGTGGCCAACAGATGGGGCCATTTCCACAGCCTCCACCTGGAGATCCCTCAGAGCAGCTTCTCCCAGGGCCCACAGCAAGGTGGCTCCGGAGTCTCCGGGATGAAGTTTCCATGGGATGTGCTGAGGAAAAGCTATGGGGAGGAAGGTCAATGGAAAAGGTCTTGGAAAAGACCAGCAGGCAGGCAGGAGCAAGTCTCCAACAAATCCTGTTCCTCCACTTCTTTCCCGTGACAAAACCTGCCAGTTCTGCCAGTAAAACTTGGAGAAATTCCCCAAGGGCAACGTTGGTTCCTCGGAGGAGCAGCTGGGTTTTCCCAGCCTGGAGAATAGCATGGATTTTCCCAACCTTTTCCACACCCACCAGGACCATCATCTCTGGTCCTGAATTTTCCACTTGTAGGGATGCAGGATTTCTCTCTGCCTTGGGAAAATCCAGTTATTCATAATTCAGTGAGCCGTGGCACTTTGAGGAGGTGCACCAGGGAATCACAAGATTCCCAGACTTCAGATCAGGGACTAGCAAAGAATCCATCAAAAAAGGCAGAAAAAACCATTTTTCCCCCCCCTCACATCTGGAAAAGCAGAGAAACACTTGCTGCAGAAGCAAATAAGAGCCCCTCTTTTATTCCATTGCCAACGCTTTTAATCCCTTGTGCGTTCAGACCTCAACCTGTAAAAAGCAAAACGAAGTCACTCAACTTTTTTATAGCAGGAATCTTCCTGCTGATTAATAACATAAATAATATTANTATTCAATTGCCAAGGGGAAGAGAGCAGTGCTGGGACTTGCTTTGGCCTGCCAGGTTCCATCCCGTGTGTGGATTTAATTGCCTGAACCACTGAGTTCTTACTCATGGCCTGTGGGAAGGAAAGAAAGCCCCCAAACCAAAGTGAAAAACCCCAAACATCAAAGGAAAGCCCAGCAAGGTGCAGTTTTATCCCAGGACAAGGCTGAGTCACCCAGCCATTATCCAGCAGCACAGGTAAGTGCTAGCCCTGGAGTTTTACAAGGCCAGTCACGCTTGGAATCACAGAATATCCTGAGCCAGGAGGGATCCACGAGGATCATCGAGTACCCAAATCCTGGTCCTGCACAGGACAACCCCAAAATCACACTGTGGTTTGATAAGGGACCATAAGGGACAAAATGCCCCAACTTTGCACCAGAGGGAAGGCTGTGTTACCCCAGCTCTTCTCTCCCAGCCGAACTCATGTCCTTCATCTTCCCCCAAGGCCAACTGGTTCACCCAAAACCCTCTTCCCAAATTTCAGGCTCCTCCTGTTGCTTCAGGCCAAGACCACAAGCACTGACTTCCAGTAGCAAGGCCACCTTCAGCACCTAAACCTTCCCTCACCATCAAAGCTGCTACTGGAGCCTCGTCCCAGCGTTTTCCAGCTTGGCCTGCCAGTCCCAGGCTTTGCTGCAACTTGCAGGAGCCCTTAAACTTCCAGTGTGGCTTTGCTTCAAGACAGGACCTGAAGGAAGGATGGACGAGGTCCAGCCTGTGCTGGAAGTGCCAACAAGCCTTGGCCGCCTCGCACATACTTTGGAGGATTTAAAGTGAGTGGTTAAATTGGATGGGAATTGCTTTTATCTGCCCAGCAGCCCAGGCCAGCAGGAACACGCTCTTGGAAGCTGCACAAGCCTTTTTTGGGTTTTGAACGTGCCCCAGTGGAGGAACCCGGGGCACAGGGGATCCTCCCTGCAGGAAACACGAGTGCTGCAGCCTTTCCTCCACGTGGGACCACACAGAGCTGGGGACACCCATGGCGGCCCCTCCTGCCACCACCGTGGTGGCTTGGAGACCCTGCCTAGCCCTGGACTGACTAGGACGGGCTGGGACTGAAATCAGTGTTAACTGCAGAGAGATGGAATCATGGAATATCCTGAGTGGGAAGGGACACACAGGGATCATTGATCCAGCTCCTGGCCCTGCACAGACACCCCAACAATCCCACCCTGGCCATCCCTGGGAGGGTTGTCCAAAAGCTCCTGGAGCTCTGGCAGAGTTGGAGCTGTGCCCATTCCCTGGGGAGCCTGGGCAGTGCCAGCACCCTCTGGGAGAAGAACCTCTCCCTGATTTCCACCCTAAACCTCTCCTTGTACAGCTCCAGGCATTCCCTGAGTCCTGTCACAGTCACAGGGAGCAGAGATCCATACCTGACCCCCCTTTTCCTCAGGAGGAAGCTGCAGCTGAACGATTCAGGTTGGTGGGGACCTCAGGAGGTGCCTGGCTGTGGGGAGGGGGGTGTGAGACACTCCTTTGGCCTGGAGGTGGGATGCAGAATGTGGGAATGGAGGAGAGAGGAGACCTGGGCTGATAAGAAGGTTAAGAAGGGGATTAAGAGGGGCTTGTGCAAGGTGATGGTGATGATTTTTGTGTTTTCCACCCTCACTGCTTTTGCCTGGCTCAGGCTCACACCAACAACCAGCGCTGTGCTGCAGAAGCACAAAGGCTCCCAGCAGATCACCCAAGGCAGACCCCAGCCCCTGCTCTGGTGTCCTGTGCCTTGCCCATGTCTCACCCACACCAAGCACAAGATTGAGAGGTGGTCATGCAGCAGCTGAGTGGTCAAGGGGCCTCTCTGCAGGCGATTTGTGTCCTTGCCATCGCTTCTTTCCTGCTGAACCCAGCACTTCCCACGTGTGAGGCATCTCAACGTGACAAAGCTGCACCTCCTGCACCCACAGAACCCCCTGAAAATGTCCTGTCCTCCCCAGAGCCTGGAACCCCACTGAACTTGGGTGAGGAACCATCTCAGGAGGGCTGTGACTGCTGGTAAATCAGGGGATGGTGGCAGGGGATGCTTCAGTGCTCAGCCCCTGACCTGTGGCCTGCTCTGTGTGGGTGCTGACAATGATTTACAGGCCAGGAGAGCTTGGCATGCCCGCACACACTCCCAGGAGCCAAAATGCCCTTGGAAATTGCAGCTCCACCCTGCACTCCATCCCCTGGGAATAGGGCAGGGGATGGATTCTGCTTCTCAATCCAGTGCCAGCATGTGAGAGGAGAGCAGATTGCTTCGCTCGTGCTCCTCACGGAGGTTTAGGAACAACCAAAACAAGAGAGAGGAGGGAAGGGTGATGCCTCAAGTTTTAGATTTTATATTTTCAGATTCTGTGCTGCTTTAGTGTGTGGGTCTGGGCTTCATATTAGGGGATGGTGAGCTCTCTTCACAGAGCAGGGAGACAAAACAATTCCTTCTCTAGCTGGGGACCAAGGACAAATGATCCAAATCTCAGGCCCAAGAGCACAAACAACGTGGGCTGAAGAGAGAAAAACAAGAAGGATGGGACTTGATGGGCTAAAGCTGGAATTGGACAATGAACTCCAATCTGCAAATGGAGCAGAACTGATAAAAGTGCCAGAGCCCGTGCCCGGTGTCCATTTTGGGACCATTTTGGTTCATCTTGGGTGCAGCCCTGGCTGGGCTCTTGTGCTGCCCAAGGTGGATCCATGGAGGAAATCCTTTTCATAAATCCCTACTTTATTCTGTAACTCTGCCCAGCCTCTGCTCTAGGTCAGCCTTCACAGGGCATCACGGGCAGGTGGGTGATGGGGACTTGGCTGCAGGAGGAACCTGGAGTGAACCCTGCCCATCAAACAAGTCATCAAACCTGCATCAATTTTAGAATATCTCACTGCATTTGGAGCTCAGGTGTGCCAGGCTGGTCAAAACACTGCCCATGCTTGCCCAAAAACTCAAAGTCTGAGCCAGGATCCTGTGGCACTAAATAACCTAAGCTGGAGCATGGACAAAGCCCATCCAGGCACCTCCATGGTGTCCCCACTCCAAACAGGGTGTCTGCCCCAAACTGGCTCCTGGGAAATGGCATTTTACCTAAAAATACTCTGGGAAATGAGAGATCCCATCCAAAAAAAGGTATGTTGATACACATCGACATACAAACATACTCTATCCCTTGCTCCAGGTGTGCACAAGGTTCAGGCAACCACAAAACGCTTGGAGAAATGTTCCCAGGCCACCTACCCGACCTGTGACTCCTGCCCGTGGCCCAGTGATGTGATGTGACTATTTTGGAGGGACATAAAGAAACCTGAGTGCCCAGCAGCTCCAATGCATACAGCAGAACATTTTCCTGCTATTGGCCTCAGAAATGGATCCAAAAAAGCCAGAAGATGAAGGACAGTAAAACTAACATGGAGATAAACTAGGAATTAGTGATCAGGTCTCTCCTAAACCTCCCTGGCAGCTGGGGAAGGAAAGATGCAAATACAGAACCACATTTGGTCTGGTTGTGGCTCCTTCCAAGGTCAAATTCTGCTTCTCGTTCCAGGTCCAAGCTGAGGGCATCGGGCAAAGATGTGGAAGTTATCCAGCCACTTCTGGGCCTCTGGGAGCCAGAAAGCTCCCAGGACAAGGCTTTGCTGAATCCTGCAAATCCAGGGAAGCTTTCCTTGCATTTGAGTCATTCCATGTGGCTCGAGAAGGTCCAGACATGAGCAGGAGAAAAGCAGTCCAAGGTTCATTGGAGGGATTGTGTTGCTATGAACACATTATAAGTTTCTCTGTGTGTAAGCCTTCTGATCTATTTTCCCATGGGAGAACATCCTTTTACTGTTCTTTTACTCTGTATAAGCTTTCTGTAAACAAGATATCTGGTGTTCTTCAAGGACATTTTAGAATTCCTTGGCTCTCCTCCTTGAGAGTGGGAGAAGGAGCTGAAAGACTGTAATCTTTCTGATATTGTGAGCACTCAGACATTGCTTGGACGAAGCAGCAGCAGGAGCATGGAGAATGCTCTCTGCTGAGCAGATATAGAAAAATACTAGAATTATGGAGTCATTTTAATAAATCATATTAGCCTTCTGATTTATTGTCAAGAGTCCTTTCTTCAATGTGTGGACCACAACGATAGGATTGCCCACATGTTTGGTGATGGGATCAGATCCCCACGGATCATAACGAAACCTTAGATTTCCTCTCACGTGGAGCCCCCAAATCTCAAATCAGCCACCTCAGTGGAGGTGTTTAATGTTGTCTGAGACACTGTGGGGCATCTAGGGCATCCACCTGAGCCTGACCTGCAGGGCATCAAACCTTTTGGATGTCTGCATGCAGATGTCACAGGGAAGGCAGCTGGAGGCTGGTGGGGCAGCCCATGGAAGATTTTAGATGGCAGGAAGTCCCTGTGGTTAAACCCCATTGTGCCTCGAGGTGCAGGCACCAAGGTTTACATGTTTCAATGTGCATCCAAATCCCACTTTTTTGAGGTTTGGAGGTTAATCCAAAGGCTTCCTGTGGCCAGCAGAGCTTTAAGGGCAGAGGTGAATGAGAATGAAACAGCCAAAGTGGTGAATTTCTGGCAACTGGGACCTGGGGGTGCTTTTCCACCCTCTGCATCCTTTTCTTGGGCATGAACTCTGGCACCAGGAGTCTCCTAAATAGTCACGAGTTGCTCTGGGTTGCTGCCAGATTTTCCTTTGGCCACAGACCTGAGAGCCCCAGAGCTCAGGTTTTATTGGGAAGTGATAAAATAAAACCATTTGCTGCAGGAACATTCAGAGGGGGAATCCCCCAAGGATCAATGTCAAGAGTTTTACCCAAGCTGTTTTTGTAGGATCACGTGGCCAAGAGCAATGGCTTCATAAAGGACTGGAAATTTAAGCACTGAAGTTTTTATTTAGCTGAAAATTAATGTGGCAAACAATTTAGACCTGCTGGAGAGAGAAATCTGGCTCGGGACAGACCTTCTGGTTGCTTTTATTGGTTTGCAATGAGGTGTGTTGGGCATTTTTTGGGGGATCATCTGCTTCTCTCTTCCCTGGCACAGACAGGAATTTCGGTTTCTTTTTTAGGACAGCACAAAAGGAGACAAAAAAAAGCTTTAAGAGTGAGATGGGGAAACTGGAGACTGGCTACAGGAAGCAGCAGAGTGATCTGCAGGGAGGAATGATACAGAAATGACTGATGGATGGCTGAAACACATATTTTCTGTACCTTGTAGATGCCATCTGCAGAAAAATACATTGGGATTTGAATTGAAACTGAATTTCATGGGCCCTTGGGAAAGGAAAAAGTGGCCTCAAAAAGATGTAGCTGGTCAGACTGGAGAAAATTCCTGTTGTTTTCATCTGCTGCCCCATTTCTGGAAGTGTCCAAAGCCAGGTTGGAGCAAGCTGGGATAGTGGAAGTTGTCCCTGCCCATGGCAGGAGTTGGAACTGGATGATGTACAAGACTTCTTCCAACCCAGACCATTCTGGGATTTTGTACCAGGCATGAAAGTGCCTTTAAGGTCCTCCTCAGACAGGGTTTTCCTGGATTCCCAGTAAAAAAAAACAAACAAACAAACAAAAAAAACCAGCCTGGTAGCAAAGGCTTGAAATCAAAGCAATCAGAGCACAGCTGTATTCCAGGGGGATGAGATCCCAAAGGCTGGAGGGTTTGTTGGAACTGGATGGAGAGGAGGTGGAATAAAACAGCAGGACAAACAGGCAGGTGTGAAGTGTGTTTATTTTAAATAGGTTCAGTTTTTGTGCAGGGGAGGTTTTTCTGTGTGCTACTTTGCATTTCTGTCTTGAGAAAGAGGAGATATTTCATCTTTGCTCCTTTGAGTAAAATACACTTTGTTTTTCTACCATTTGCCTCGGTGAATTTTAGCTCCTGAGTGAATTTTCTGGGTGTCCTGAGGTTCCTGGGCTTGGAGGCCAAGCTGGTGATTTCCAAGTGACCCCTCCACCCCCGAGCCCTGTCCCTGCTGCTGCCAGCCAGGCCTGCAGACAGGTCACACTAATGTTTAACTCCAGCCTGTGGCACTGCATTCAGAGCCTGCTTTCCCTCCCCTCTGGACAAGTTTATTCCCAGTGGATACAGTGACCCCTACACCTCTCAGTGTCCCCTACACCAAACAAGGCTGTTGTCCCTCCACTGCCCTTCACAGGGCATCTTCTGAGAGCTCTTTTCATCTCAGCTCTTTGGCTCTGACCCTCGCCAGGGGGGCCACGTCCTTCCTTGGGGCAGCAGAAAGGATTTTTGTTAGGAAGAACAGGTGGATTCCTGTGCTGGTATGAGGATGGGGTCTGGCACAGGTCAGATTCAGGACTACGGGGTGACAGGGCTCTGACTTATTGTCCCTGAGCAGAAGAAAAGCCACCTCTGATATCCTTTGATGTCGGATTTGCTTTGTTATCTTTCACTTGCAAGGCTGGATATTTCAATCACGGCAGTGAGATTACCTTTATGATTGATGATTGTGATATGATGACTATGATGATGATGATTTTATATTTTATTATAATATTGNCTAGTTGTAGTTATTGGTATGACTATTATGGTTACGTATTTTGTTATTTATTCTTCTCATTATTGGTGTGATTATGACTGATGATTATTGATGATGATGATACCAGATTATCATCATCATCTGCAGTACCTGTGCTGTGGACACTGTCCCATAAGCTCCTCCAGGAAGGAGAAGCTGTCCCATTCCTCCAGGAATGCAGAAACCTCT
>VXAX01004332.1:29683-43403 GCA_013399835.1 Leptocoma aspasia
GAAAAACCTGTCCCATTCCCCCTGATTTTAGAACCTTCAGCACATTTTCCCCCTGGAGACAGGGACTAATTCCTACTGCTGATCCTCTTCTCCAGCCTGGTGGCCACGACCTCTCCCCATCATCCCCTGCAACATCACTGCTTAACAACAACAAAAACCAGCTTAATGACAAAAGAATCTGGCCAGTCATCCACGATGACTATGATGATGATTTTATATTTTNTAACATATAATATTTATACATTTATAGAAAATATTGATTTTCTATCAATAGAAAATATTGGATAAATAGAATAGAATATTGGATAAATAAATAGAAAAAATCTGCTGGTGGAGCCTCTCCAGGTGGGAAGGGAACCTACACTTCAAAGGTCACTCATCCCTGCCCTGGCAGGCTGGAAGCACTTCCCAAGTGTCAAGTGTCCTCCGGGGAGGAACAAACACTCCAAGTGTTTGCAGACCATCCTCCTCTTGCCTCTTTCCTCCTGGGATGATGACAAAAAGTCAAGGCTGTTGTTCCTGGAGTGGACTTGGAGAGTGTTGACCTTGCTGAGTCACACGGGTCTCAAGGCTGCTGAGGGTAGTCCTGGGTCTGCTCTGTCAGCCCTGAGTGGCTGAGATGTCTCCTTTTTTTCCCCTCTTGGGTGTTGTTTGCTGGTGTTGTGGGGGCTGTGCTGTGTGTTTTAGGAGATAGGAAAATGGTTATATCCTGCTCAGGGAGATGGGAATGGATCAAGGGAGTTATAAAGGACATTTTCCCAGTGTATTGGGGGTGGTGTTTCCTCCTATCAATTGCCCCGAGGGAAGGGACAGATGCTCTGGAAGTGACCAGCTCAAGGGAGTGCAGTTGGATGCTTATTTTGATTATGTGTGGAACCAAACTCCTGTCAGTTCAGGGTGAATCATAGAATCATGGAATATCCTGAGCTGGAAGAGATCCACAAGGATCATCCAGTCCAACTCCTGGCCCTGCACAGACCCCCCAACAATCCCACCCTGGGCATCTCTGTCCAAACACTCCTGGAGCTCTGGCAGCCTCGGGGCTGTGCCCGTTCCCTGGGGAGCCTGGGCAGTGCCCAGCACCCTCTGGGGGAAAAACCTCTCCCTGATCTCCGTCCTGACCCTCCTCTGGCACAGCTCCAGCCATTCCCTGGGTCCTGTCACTGTCACAGAGAGAAAAGCTCAGTGCCTGCCCCTCCACTTGGGCTGAAGGTGCCCATTTGTCACTGCCACACAGAGATGGTTAGGTCAGGATGCAATAATGAAGTTTGGTATTTGCTGCATGCACTGAGGGAGAAAATTTGACCCAGAGGCTCCTTCCTTGACCCTGACAAACTCTGATTTCTCACGTGGATGAGTCCAGGTGATCAGGTAGATGTCCCCAGGGGCACAGCAGATGTGGTGCTTGGGGACACGGTTCAGGTGGATTTGGCAGTGCTGGGTGAATGGTTGCACTTGATGATCTTGGCTTTCCAATCTCAATGATTCCAAGGTCCTCCAGGAATTGAAATGGTGGTGCATTCCCTGTGTGAGACATGCCTGTCACATGAACATATTATAAGTTTCTCTGTATGCAAGCCTGCAGAAGAATCTTCCCATGGGAGAGCATCTTTGTGCTGTCTTTTACTCGGTATAAGTTTCTGTAAACAAAATCTGTGGTTTGTGATTCAAGGACATTTGGATTGCTCTGCCTGTCTCCTGATAGTGGGAGAAGGAGCTGAAGGACTGTTATCTCTCTGATATTGTAAGCATTCTGAGATTCTTGTACAGGGCAGGGAAGAAGAAGCATCTGAGCTCTGTACCTGTGCACATTACAGCCCAAATCCTCTGATTATGGAGTCATTTTAATAAATCATATTTAGCCTTCTGAAATTATTGTCAAAAGTCCTTTGTTAATGAATGGACCATGGCAATACATGCCCAAACAAGAGGCACCTCCAAAATGACACCAGTGAGTAGAAGTGGGGCTCTGACTCCTCCACAACATCCTCCATAGATGGACCTGTTCAGACAGCAAAGGGTGCAGGGTGGGATGTGCCCGCTTGGGACTTGCAATCAGAGTAAGAGGAGATACTCCTGAGACCCTGAAATCCTGAATGGTGATGGCCCTCAGTCCGACTTGCTGCTAAAAGAATTTGGAGTGAGTTTTGCCTGTGAGCTCACAAGCATTTGTGTGAAATTCCACCTGCTCTAGGGGAAGGTGTCCTGCCCATNACGTGGGGTGGAAATAATAATTTCATGTGGATCTGCGTGTGTTTCTGCTCTACACACATTTTTGCTTGTGCATGCATCTACAGACACGTGGATTTATGCACATTTTCCCTCATTTTGCAGCCACCAGAGCCTCCCAGGCTGGCATTTTCCCTCTCCCTCCTTGTCCCAGTGTGAAATCCTTTCCCTGCTCTGGCTGGGAAGCCAGCCTGTCACATGCACGGCAGGCCAGGGGCATTATCTGCCTGGCTTTCCTTGCTGAACAATGCAAGTAGATGATTAACCATTAAAGCAACACACGTTGCTGAGCCATTAACCAGAGAGGAAGGCCTGTGCTTTGCTGAACAATGGGTTCCATACAGGAACCAGCCCATCCTGGAAGTGCCTCTCTGACAGAGCCGGGCGGATTTTCCCTTGGAATGACTCGGTTTGGGCTCTCATGCAGGCAACCCCGAGCCAGGGCTGGTGCTCCCCAGCTTTCCATCTGCCCTGTGCTGACCTTGGAAGCTGATCTTGCCCAAATCCAGGCTTTGGATCAAACCTTGGCAGGCTTAGGAGCTGCCACTCGTTTTCCAGCCTCTCTTTTTCACACTGCAGGAATGCTGGGTGGGAATTCAGGAGCTCCTAAGTCAGCCAGATTTACCCATCTGGAGGCACTGGCCAAACACATGAGACAGAATTAATCATTTCTCTCTAGTTAATAATTACTATTTAAATCTTTTTTGGGAATGATGGTGCTCCACGCCATCCTGGCTGTGTCTGTCAGATCCATCCTCAACCAAACCATCACAGAATCACTGAAGGGTTTGGGTTGGAAGGGACCTTAAACACCACGCAGCTCCATCACTCCTGTGTTTTAAAATCCACCCAGTTCCATCTGGATGTGTGTTTCAGAGGCCCTCTTCTTGTGTTTTAAAGACCATCTAATTCCATCATTCCTGTGTTTTAAAGAGCATCCAGTTCCATGACTTTTATTTTGGGTCTCTTCCTGCTCAGCTGTCCCATGCTTATCCCCTGTCATTCTCCTTGGTGGGCGCCACTGGAAAATCAGGGAAAAGAATTTCCCAACTCTCTGATTTCAAAGGAGAAGGAAAATTGGTGATGTGATAAAACGAAGGTGGGAACTCTTCTATCTGGATGTCAAAAAAATCAGGATTTGACACAAAAGCTGGACACTGTGATGTGAAGATTCCCACTTGTTTTGCCCCTCCCAAGGTGAGTACATGGATACAGACCGGCGGGATGTTCTGCAATGTGTGCATTTGGTACATGGAATATTCCTTGGTGCACCTCAGGCTCCCCAGGAACACTGAAACAGGAAGTCCTCCAAAGGCAGAGATCCTTGGAGTTGCATTTGACTCAGATTTCCAAAGTTTGTTAGTACAGTGAATATGAAAACAGAACACAAAAGATTTCTTTTGGGGGTGGGAAGAAGAGTGAAAAATGGGTGAAAATCCCGCCTTTGTGGCACTTGGAGATCCAGTTTTGGGGTGATTATGTTGGTGTTGGGTTCATGGTTGGGGTGGATGATCTTGAAGGTCTCTTCCAGCCTTGATGACTCTGTGATTTCCCAAATTGAAACTTTGAAAAAAACATTTATTTGAAACAAATAAGGATGAACATCCCTACATATTGAGCTTCCTCTCCACTTCCCCCCACAAATTCCTTGACAAATTCCTTGGCAGATTAACCAAATATAAGATAGAAGTCAGATTTTGGGCCGGATCTGGAGTGACCCCGTTGGTACCTCTAGGATGGGTATCCTGCACATCCATCCCAGCTTTCCACAGGGGGTGGGCCCTGTTTCCCATTGCTCTGCTTCCCAACTACCCACACCTCCCACGTGGTGATGTCACATCCCAAACACCCACCAGACAGCACAGCCTTGGACCCTGAGCTCATCGAGCCCACTGGGCACAGAAATTGGGATGCTCCAAGATTCCAGGGCTTCAGGTTGTCCCACAAACTGGGTTTGGTGTTGAGCTAAGATAGAAGGCTGTGGGGAGATTTTTAGAAGAACAAGGGCATTCTATTCCCCTAGAAGAATTAGTCCTTCAATTTGAAGAATAGATACTTATAAGAACGGTAATATCCTGATTTGTGGGGCATCAAGAAGTGTTCTGTTCTGAAGGAAATGAACAATTTGGTTCTGTAGGTTATATGCTAGCTACTTTATAATTTTTCGGACATCCTTGAAGAGCCAGTAGGTATTGTATGAGAAACAAAGAGCTTTGTAAACCCACTATAAGAGACAAAGAGCTTTGCATGAAAACAATAGACGTTGTGCTAGAAGAATAATTGTTTGTTAAAGCAGGATGAGAAAAAAAAAAAGTAAGCATAACAAAATCAGATACCTTTTAGACACTTTTAGTTGCCAACCAGTCAACAAGCAATATGTGTGCATGATGACAACTAATAAGCCAATAAGAAATAAGCATTGTAATAGTGAATGAATGCTAAAAAAAGTATATAATTAAGCTTATTGGGCAACAAAGTGAGAACAGCATGATAACCATATTGGTGGGTGTCGTTACTCTGTCCGGCTCTCCGTGGGACCCCTCTTCAGAAGACAACTGATGACAGCAAAAACAGAAGGCCTCAGTGACATTCAGATTTTCCCCAGCTGTGAGTTACCTGTTGAGAACTGGAATTTTTGTTCTGCTGCTTAGCTGGAAATAATCCTGGGAAAGGATTTCAGGGATCTAGCAGGCTGGGATGAGGTTTGCAAGAACTTGAGCAGCAACTGGAACTTGCAAAATGCTTATTTCTGTATTTTGGCTGTGCAGGGAGGCAAAAACACTGGTAGCAGACAGGCAGAGCAGCAAGAAAAATACACTCAGAAACTCCAGAATTACAGAAGAGTTTGGGTTGAAAGGGACCTTAAAAGATCACCCAGCTCTACCCAGGGACACCTTCCACTATCCCAGGCTGCTCCAAGCCCTGTCCAGCCTGGCCTTGGACACTTCCAGGGATCCAGGGGCAGCCACAGCTTCTCTGGGAACTTGTGCCAGGGCCTCCCCACCCTCACAGGGAGGAATTCCTTCCCAATATCCCATCTAAACCTGCTCTCTGTCAGTTTGGATCCATTCCCCCTTGTCTTGTCACTCCAGGCCCTGGTTAAAAGGACTTTTGAACTCGAGTTTTCTTTCAAAAGGCTCATTTTACTCACAGGAGTGGGGATCACTCATAGGAACCTGCTTCTAACTTGGCCAAAACCTGGCAGTGCTCACAGGCCGAGCCAGGTGACAACACCCAGCTCCCAGACACTCTGGCTGGGGACCAGACAGGTGACAACCTTCAAGACAATGACATTTCAGTTCCAGCAGGAAATCATAAGCCCAGTTTCAAAGAAAGCAAAACACTGTGAAATAAAACACTTTTATTAGCACGAAACGTCCAAAAAAAGTGAAATACCACGACTGTCCGTTAACAATAAAAGCAAAGAGAGAGAATTTTCAGCAGGGCTGGAAAATCCCCGACACACTTTCGATGGGTGGGCTTGATGTTGTGGCTATAAAAATGTTTCTGCTCAGTTTGTTTCTGGCTGTTCTGCAGCTGAAGGGTTGCCAGATCTCTTGGCTGGGTCCCTTTTCCTTTGGCATTCCATAAAATGGGATTGCTCATCCCAAAAAGGCTTGGAGAGATGGTGGACTCGGGGAATAACTCCGCTGGTAAATGTCCTAGAAATATCCCAACGTTTTGAGCCACTGCAACTGTCACAAACTTCAGAGAAATGCCTTAAAAAAAACCCCAAAAAACTTAATTTTTCTCCAGAATTTCAGACTGGGAATAGCAGGACCGAGGAGCAGCAGTTTTCCCATTTTTGTTGGAATAAGTGTGGCTGCTCACAGGACGGAGGAGCACGGGAGGACACATCCCTGGGGACACTCCTGCCATCCAAGAGCTGCTGGGGAGTGGCTTTGGACAACAAAGGTGTCCCAAGGGACAGGCTGAACCCAAAAACAGGCTGGGAAAAGGTGGCAGGAGGAAGTTCAGGTAGTTTGGAAACACCAAAGGAGTTTGGTCTCTTTTTTTTTTTTTTTTTTAATCAAGGCTTTCCAGCAAAAAATTAAACTGGAGAAGGGCAAATGTCCTTTTAGCTCAGCCCGTGACATCCATGGGAGCTCAGTTTTGTTCCCTTCTGAGGGCATTTCACTCCACCTTTCCCAGCCTTTCCTTTGCACGCTGGATTGGTTTTTTTTTAAAGCCAGCGTGTAATTTGCAGGCAAAAAGGTCATATTTTGAAATATCCAAGGAAATCTGTGGATGTTTTGGACCTGCCTCGAGAACACTTTCATTTTTTCCCCATAGAAATTTTTTCTCCCAACTTTTGTGCCACACACACAATTTCAATGTGGATTTTTGGGATATCTTCTCTTCCCTGCCAATCTCCATTCCCAGAAAGTCCATTATTAAAAAAAAAACCAAACAAAAACCCAACAAACAAACAAAACCAAACAAAAGAACCCAACAAAAACAAACCAAACCAAAAAAAAAAAGAGAGAGAGAAAGAAAGCACTACCTAGACCTGCTCCTCATCCACTGTTTTTATGACTTTTTGTTCTTTGCTGTGTTAAAAACTGATCAATCATCCCATTGGTCCCTTCCCAGTGGATCCAATGGAGAGAGGATTTTTAACTGGAATTATTTTATCAGAGCATTAATCAATTAGAAGAATTTCCAAAAAAAAAAAAAAAAAGCCCCATGGTGGAATGCAGCACCCATAGACAACGGAGATGGCTGGGAACTGTTACAAAACCTCAACCAGGAATGAATTTGTAGAGATTTAAAGAGGTTTCTGTTAGCTCTCTCCAAGGTGACACCAGTGACCACAGCCAGGGACAGCTGAACCCCAAAAAACCAGCAAAACTTTCTACTCTTTATTCTCTTTTTTCCCTTTTCCCTCACGTTCTCTCACCTCTCCTTTCCCCTCTCAGGGACCGTGCATGCCCTGCTGTTAAATGGTTTAATTTAAAAAATGTATGTGCAAGGTCAAAGAGCCTTGACTGGGGCACCTCCCTGGCCACTGCCACCAGCCCCTGACAGACAGAGGTGGGTGACCTTAAAGCCAGAGGGACAGGTCACCCAGGGCACCTGTCACCCTGGGGGTGAGGTAAACAACAGGTCCTGGAGGAGCAGAGCTGAGGTGCCCTATAGATCTGCAGAGGGTGTTGGGTATTTACCTTCCCTGTAACCCTTGAGTCTCCCTCTTCTCCCCCAGTTCCTGCCCCCACAAACTCAATTTCTTAATTTCTCCCTTCCACTCGCTGTCCCAGTATGTCCCCAATGAGCCCAGCAGGGTCACAGCTGGGGAATATTTCAAGGCTGGCTCTGTGATAGAATTAATCAGCTCAGAGGAGGTGCTGAGCTCCCACAGGGGTTTCTCCCTCACTGCGCACAAACCCAGGTCTGTCCCTCACACCTGAATGACAATGGAAATGACAATTTTCAAATTGTCCTCGCAATCCCTCAAATAATGGCTGGTTAATCCATGTGTTTCACTATTGTTGTGGTTTGTACATTGATAAAGGATTTTTGACGATAATATTAGAAGTTTAAGTATGATTTATTAAAGTCATTTTATAATTAGAGGATTTGGGTTATAATGTGCTTAGGTACAGAGCTCAGATGCTTCTTCTTCACTGCCCCGTACAAGAATATTTAATATTAGAGAGATAACAGTCTTTTACCTCATAGGTTGAAAAAGAATTTATATCTCTTATTTCTTAGGAGACAGGTAGAGGAATTTAAATGTCTTTGAAGTATAACACAGAGATTTTGTTTATAGAAAACTTGTATAGAGTAAAAGACAGTAAAAAGATGCTTTTTTATTAAAAAAAAATTCTGCAGGCTTACGTGCAGAAAAACTTATATGTTTTAACAACATTTCACAGCACAGGTGAGAGGAGTCCTTGTTTCCTTGGCACTGCTCCTTCAGAACTAAAAAAATCCCTCCTGCAGCTCTGCCTCACAAAATTCCTTCATTCCTGATTCGTTTGGTTGTCATAAAGACAGAACGGACCTGATTTTGAACTGGGATTAATTGTACTAAAAAAGCATTCTGGTCCAGACTATAAAGTCCATCACTCTCCATGATATTACCAGCAGAAAAGTGATTTCCATGTGAAGAATTCCTGCCTGGGTTTGCTCAGAGGGGTTATTTTGATGGTATGGATGTAAGGAAGAAAAAGCTTTGCAAGAGCAGAACACAGCTCAGGAAGGATGTGCATGGAAGCAGGAGGCAAAAAATGTCCCTTTTTAGGTACTTAAAAAAATAATTTGCCAGCTCTTGGAAACATCAGTGAAAAGAAATGTGCTTTGTTGCCAGAACAAAAGGATTGGATCTTAACAGAAGCAAAAAGAGAGAAAAAGAGAGTCATGAAAACGCTCCAGGGGCTGGAGCCCCTCTGCTCTGGATCCAGGCTGGGAGAGCTGGGAATGTTTCCCTGGAGAAGGGAAGGCTCCAGGGAGAGCTCAGAGCCCCTTGCAGGGCCTGAAGGGGCTCCAGGAGAGCTGGAGAGGGACTGGGGACAAGGCATGGAGGGACAGGACACAGGGAATGGCTCCCACTGCCAGAGGGCAGGGATGGATGGGATATTGGGAATTGGGAATTCCTGGCTGGGAGGGTGGGGAGGGGCTGGGATGGAATTCCCAGAGCAGCTGTGGCTGCCCCTGGATCCCTGGAAGTGCCCAAGGCCAGGCTGGACACTGGGCCTTGGAGCACCTGGCACAGTGGGAGGTGTCCCTGCCCATGGCAGGGGTGGGGCTGGATGAGCTTTAAGGTCCTTTCCAACCTTTTTATGCTTCCATGATTCTCTGAAGGTCTGTGCAGGCACCTCAAGGTCACTTCATGCAAAAAAGTGAAGCATTCTGTTTAACTGGGAAGCAACAGCTTCCTAAATTAGAGGGAAAGGGAAAAAAAATCCTAAAAATCACCCCTTTCTCTTCTTGCATGACATGCTTTCAAAGCATTTTATTGTGTGCCCTGCAATCAGTTGAGGGAGGTGATCTCTGAGGGGAGGGAGGTTTAGGGAAACCCCTACCTTGTTGAGATTTGAGGGGCTCTGCTGCATTTTGACCACCTTGGTGCCCTGGCTGATTCTTTTCCCAGCAGATTGCCCCATTTGGGGTAGATTTACAGAGGAGCAAGGGAAAATTGAACACGTGCAGCCCAATAACCACGGCTTTGAGTCCGTGGATCCCCGAGGGATCCCAGATGGATCTCAGAGGGCAAAGCTGGTGGCTCCACACCTTCTGCCTTACAATACCTCCATATCCCTCCACCCAGCTCTGCTCTGCATGGAAAGAGTGGGAAAACTGCTCTCGTTTGCTTTTTGTTTCCCATAACTCTGCAGCTGGCCCATTGTCTTTTCTTCACTTACAAAAGTGGGAAGGGGCAGGAGTGGGGACCAGGGCCGTGCTACTCCTCATTCCAGTGATTTGCAAGATCCAGAGCCCTGGGGGAGCAGGGATGCTCTCAGCCTGGCCCTCAGCATTCCAGCTGAAAGGAACAGGTGTGTTTTATTCACGTTTTTACAGAATTATTGACCCAAGGAAGGGATGGAGGTATGACAGCACCAGTGGCTGGAGCTCAGAGCTGTCCCCAAGGTGATTCCTGATGGAAAAGAAGGAGGAATGTGACTTCCAGCCCACTTGAAGGGAGGAAACACCCTGGAAGTCCACATGATGGTGAAAAAAGAGTGACTGGAAATGCGGGAGGGGGTGGCAGGGAAGGGTTGATCCCAGTGGAACAAACGCTGTCCCGTGGGCAGGCAGCATTCCGGGCTCTTGTCTGTTATTTCAGCCTCTGTCCGGAGGGCAGAGAAATGCCAGGCCCACTTCTAATTCAGGAAACCGAAGAAGGGAAATGTGAGTGGCTCCTCTGGGAGGCGATCTGCCGGGAGGAAACGCCGCCGAAGGCGTCTCAGCTATCCCGGGAACCTCGGACACCCAGCCCAGCCCCAGCCCGGTGAGGTCCCCGCCTCTCGCTGCCGTGCTTGGGTTACTCCAACCTGGCAGCGGCTGCCAAATATCTGCTGGGGAATCCATGCAGGACTGGCAGTGAGGGATGAGCGAGATGAGCTCACGGGTATTTTCCTTCCCTCTCACCCTCCTGTGAGTCAATGGCCCCGCTGAGCTGGAGTCGCTGCCCTGGAGAGGTTGGGTTCGTGCAGAGGGACAAAATCCCGAGCGCTCCAAAGGGAGTGTTGGATGGTGGGTGGAACCTGGTGTTGCACTGCAGAGGAAAACACCTGGAGCAAAGCTTAGGGAGGGAAGGGAAGCCCTGACCAAATGATGAGCTGGGATTCCTGCAAAAAACACACGGAGGGTGATGCCTCAGGTTTTAGCTTTTATATTTTTCAGATTCTGTGCTGCTTTAGTGTGTGGGGCTGGGCTTCATATTATGGGATGGTGAGCTCTCTGCACAGAGCAGGGAGACAAAACAATTCCTTCTCTAGCTGGGGACCAAGGACAAATGATCCAAATCTCAGGCCCAAGAGCACAAACAACGTGGGCTGAAGAGAGAAAAACAAGCAGGATGGGACTTGATGGGCTAAAGCTGGAATTGGACAATGAACTCCAATGTGCAAATGGAGCAGAACTGATAAAAGTGCCAGAGCCCGTGCCCGGTGTCCATTTTGGGACCATTTTGGTTCATCTTGGGTGCAGCCCTGGCTGGGCTCTTGTGCTGCCCAAGGTGGATCCATGGAAGAAATCCTTTTAATAAATCTCTGCTTTATTCTTTAACTCTGCCCAGCCTCTGTTCCAGGCCAGCCCTCACAAGGCATCAGTGGGAGTGAGGGCTCCTCTGGGATGAGGAAGCCTCAGGCAGGTTCCTGCTCCAGAGCTGAGTCATGCCGCAGGAAAACTTGAAGTCACCCTCCAGATGCCCCTGGGAAGAGCCTGCGGGGTGGACACAGCAGTGCTGGCTGGGATCCTGGCACCTGAGCTGCCATGGGACGGTGTCACCCACAGGACTGGGACACAGGGCTCACCCTGGCACCGGGAATGGGATGTCGGGACCCTTTGCAGGATGCCAGACTTGGATCCTCACAGGTCACTCCCACAACTGCTTTGCCTGCAGGAGCACAACCCAGAAGCACAACAGTGGGGTCAGGGTTAGGGGGAGGACACAGGGTTTGTGCTGGTGCCAGACCAGAGGTGACAACAACTCTGGGTCTCCTTGTTCAGCATTATCTTTGCACCCGGCATCTTTTGATCCCAAAGAAAACAATGATGAGCCCTTGGAATTGGCACTTACACCGCCAAACTCCTTGGGTGCTTGGCTGCTTCCCCCTGGCTCTGCCGTGTCCCCTCCATCCCGGAGAGAAAAATCCCCACTTCCAAAGCCGTGGCACTGCGCCTATGTGGCACTGCCCTCTGCTGTCGGTGGCTGCGGGGACACCGCCCAAGGCCACTGCTCTGAGTAGAAACACAGAGATTTATGTCACCCGAGGGATTCCTGAAGGACCTGAAAGCCACAGAGCTGTCCCAGGAAGATGCTGCACGCATGGTCCCCGGGCATGACAAGCAGCAAAGCCCTGGAGGACTCACTGCCTGCTTGGGCTTCCCGTTTTCCCTGGCTGGAAGCAGAAGTGGGAACTATTTTTAGTGCTGTTTTGCTTTGGAAAGAGTCACAGACATGCAGGGCATCACCCCGGATCTGGCAGCTCGCTGTGGGCAGAGAAAATGAGTAACAGCAAGGGTCTCACTGCCTTTCCATGACCCACAGCTCTGCCTCGGGGCTGCCTGGAGGAGCTGGAGTTTCCTTCCACGTGCTGGGATCACCAGCTTCTTGGGGATGTGCATGGAAAATGACTCTTAAGCTGCTTTTTCCACCAGAGAAACGCTCAGGAAAAGCCTCCCAGTGATAACACTGCTTGTCCTGCCCTCCACCTACAGCCCTTCATTGTCTTTTCCCAAGCTGGAAGAGCTCGGGTGGCAGGATAAGGACACTCAACGTGACCCTGGCACTGGTCCTATCTCCCAAATTCTCCTCGAGGAAAGGCCTCTAGATGGGGCTTAAATGAAATATTGCTCTGGCCTCTGCCACACTGTGATGGCCCATGGGGCTTCTGACCCCCAGCACCCACAGGGGGCTGACTCAGGGCCACTTCACCCCAACCACTGGGAGAAGGAAACTGAGATATTCCCAGATAATTGGTGAATCACGTGGATTTGAGGAAGCTGCAATGGATATGACACCCACCTCGAGCAAATTTCAGCCCCCAGCCCAAGGGTGCTGATGCAGAGCCACAGGGGGAGCCCCCACACCCCATGCACGGGTGGATGTGGGAAGCTTTGAACGGTGCTTTTCCACAAAGCCACTTTTGTTTTGGCAAAAATGTGGTCAGGAATTGGGCTGAGATGTTTTAAACATTAAAAAAAAAACCAAAAAATCTTTCCCCTCCAGACCCCGAAAATAAGCAGAATCCACACAGTTTGCACGATGCTGGGAAGACTGGAAATGCCCAAGGGCACGGCCAGAGGTGAGAATAAACTCACCGAGCTCCCAGTGTCACTCCAGGAGCTGTTCCAGGACAAAAAGTTCATCCCCATTAACTCTCCCCTTGTGTGGCTCCTGAGCTGGTTTGTCCACAGATTCTGGGGGTGACAGAAACACCAATTTCTGACCCCATTCTGAGCACCCAAGGGTCTTGCTGCTCATCATGCACCAAGCGTCACCTGCTGGGCACAGCTCTGTGGGGCTGAGTTTAAACCCCCAGGGACAGTGGCTTTTGAGATGAGAGCCCAGTGCCAAGTGTCCTCCTGCCTCTGTCCCCACGGGCGTGGCTCAGCAGTGTGACACACACATGCTCAGGAGGGGAACCTTCCTGTTCCTGGGCGCTGGAATTACCTCCAGGATGACGACGACAGTGACATCGACAGACCTGGAAAAACGCTGCCGGCCAAAAGGGTGACATTTAGGGCACTAACTGCTTCCCCCCCGGGGGAATGCTCGGTGTCCCTGCATTGCTCACAGGGGTGTGGGTGTGCACACGAGTGTGCGACGCCTGTGCCTTCCCACATCCAACCTGTGCACGACTGCCCGGATGTGGCACACCTACCCCTTGCCCAGCTGGCACATCCAGCCCTTCCACGACTGCTTGATTCTCGCACAGCTGCCCAGATGTGGCACACCTACCCCTTGCACAACTGCCCTGATCCCTGGCAGACCCCATCCTTGCCCAGCTGCCCACCCCTGAACACCCACGCCTTGCCCAGCTGGCCCTTGCACTGCCGCCCATCCCTTGCCCAGGTGCCAATCCCTCGCACACCCACCCCTGGCACACTCACCCGCTCATCCTGCCCATCTCACCCAACCCCCGCACCCGCACCCTTCTCCCACCCAGCCGCGTCCCACCACCCCGGGATCCCCGTCTCCCCGCTCCGCTCCCGTTCCTCCGCGCTCTCCCCGCCCCGCCGCTCCGTCCCTCCTCCCGGGGCGTGTCCCCCGGTGCCACCCCGCCTCTCCGCCGTGTCCCGCCCCCCCGGCGGCCCCCCCCCG
>VXAX01004341.1:0-35394 GCA_013399835.1 Leptocoma aspasia
CAAGCCATCTCTTTATTACAAGCCCAAAGTAGAAAACAGAGGGACAGCCAAGTCAGCGTGATGAAGTGTCAGAAGTGAGGAAGACAAGGCAGCTCCACCTGCCCTCAGCACTCTGCAGGAGGGATCCCTTGGCCAAGCACATGCCAAGCCCAGAGGGCCCCTCACTCCAGCAAAGGTAGAACAGGAGCACGTGGTGAAAACCGACCCCAGCCGCACCAGGGTTGGAAAGGAGTTCAGGCGTGCTGAGATTTCAGCAGTGTGGAGGGAGGGTGATGTGCAGGCTGGTGCAGTCAGAGAGCCTCCTGCTGCTGCCCACAGTCCCTGAACCTCTTCACTGTCCCCAGTAATGAACCGTGCTGCCCCTGCTACCCCAAGGCTGTTGTGCAGCTGAGTGTGGCCGAGGCTGTGCTGGCCAAACTACTGACAAGACATTTCTGGTGCTGGCTGATTGTTTCTCTGCCAGTGACCCCAACCCTCCTCCTCCCTGTTCCTTTTGGGCTGATGAATTGGAGATGCCCTGCTGCCATTTCTTTCCTTCTGCAGCTGGGTAATTGCCAGCGACACCTTTTAAATCACTTTGGGGAGGTTTGATGAAACAAACTAGATGGAAATCAAATTTCAAGTAACTGGTAGGAAATTGAAAAGAAATATGTTTATGGAGCAATTTTCTTTGCTTCCTCAAATGGTGGAAATTGTTACTGTCACTCATAAATTATTAATTTCAATTTTCCCTGTTCTCTTTCCAGGTTGCAGCTCTCCAGGAGCTTGGGCTCTCACTGAAGGTGCCCCAGAAGTGCTCAGGTGATGGAGGTAGGCAGCATCTCCCCCATGCACCAGGACAGGGTGTCCCTACCTTTTGGAGGGGGTCAGTCCCTTCAAATGAGTCCCAAGGGGGCTTTTGTTTGGTCACCTTTATAGAACCAGTCCTGTGAGAAGCAGGCAAAAACACACACAAGGCTAGGAACAGGCTGGGGTTTGGACCTGTAGTGAATGGAAATCCACCTCCGGAGTGGTTAACTTGGCTGGGAGGTGTTGACCTGGAAGGTGGGAGGGAAAGTAATTACCAGAGTGAAAGTGGCTCAAGGACTCCTGTAATTATTGTATGTGTAGAATTACTGGAATGGGAGCCAGGAGGAACTCTGGAGAAGCAGATAGAGCTACACTCCTCCCCAGCACCATAGCAGATGGAGGGACACACCACCAGAAGTGACTCACCTGGTGTGACAGGAGAACATCCCCAGCAGAGAGGTGAATTGAGAGCAAAACTAATTGGAAAGGACACAACAATAACAGAAAAATAGGAGTGAAAACAGGGAATTCTTCTTCAAGAGCAAGAGCCATAATTCTGTTATCAAGTAAGAGGACATTTTTGGCCAGATGCCCATCCTCCTCAGTGATGAAGCAGAGGCAGATATTAGAATTTTTTTTAAAAAAAGCAATATATAACAAAATGGAGTGCAGGGGAAAAATAAATAACCATTGATTTTGAATTAGAAATTATGAAGTACAGAACATTTATATGAGAAGGTACATTCATCAGTTAAAAATGCCTGACTTAGGGAATGAATGGCAGTAAGGAAGCAACTGATATGCTCTGTGGACAACAACAACAACAAAAAATAGTGCAGAGATTTTGTTTATAGAGATGGCCAAACTCTTGATAGGGCAGAAATGCAATTGGTGTTTCTGGACTGCCTTGGTGTCTGTATCACAAGAGGATGCTGAAAACTCACCAGCATTTTTAAGATCAAGGCAGGTGTTAAACAGCACTGAGTGGGACAAGTGACACCACAAGCAGACCTGGAGAGGGCTGTGCAGGAGTAGCCTCAGTACATCTCAAACCACTGGGGAAGCTGGAGCATCCCAAAGGAGATGGCAGGGTGGGTGAGGTTCCTTCTGAGCATCAGGCACAGGCAAAGACAAAGGAAAGAGATCCAGGAGGCAGCTGAACGGAAGTCAGAAGATTTATGCCAGTCAATTTTTTTATGGAAAAGAGATCTTGTCAGCCAAGATTCCCTGCGTGGCTGCTGGAAGTGGCTGAACAGATGTGGAGTGTTCCAGCCTGTAGAATGTGCCTGACTCGGAGCTTCACAGCTGATTAGAAATGAGCACTCAGCTGCATCTGGGAGACACACGTGAGACAGGGAACCGGGGAAGAGCCCAGGCAGCAGCCCCTGATGGGAGCTGTCATTAAATCTGTGTTTCTCATAATGTTTTGGAGCAGGAGGCTCAGACTAGTCAATATTTTCATCAGTGATTCAAACAGACATATTAAAAGCTCATTCTTAGAAAATCTGTGGCTGACACAAAGCATGGGGAGATTGATAAATCCCATGGAGCTCTCAGCAGGGCTGGGGACAGGCTGGGATCTCCCAGGAGACTGAACCCTCTCCCATGTGTTGTGTTACAGCCCAGTGCTTCTTCAAGGAGTCCTAAAGGGCTGGACATGGGCTCTGTCATTGTGAGTGCTTGGACTGGGACAGAGGGAGGAGAGCAGTAATTGTCACCTTTGTGTGTGCTGAGCCCAGGCTGGCTGTGAGGAGCCGTGGCATTTGGGCGTGAGAGGGATTAGAAATGAGGGACTTGAAAGACATGTCTGTCTTGATAAATAGAAAGTCTGTGGGCTGGTTCGGTCATCCCACACAAACCCCTTCCTGTGGAGGAGACACTTCATGCTGGAAGGAGCTTTAACTAGTGGGGAAATGTCCCAGTGAGTGGGAAGGGAAGCTGGAGCTTCCTCAGGTCTCCACCTCTCCTGGGGAAAGGTGCTGTCCCGGAGTGCTTGAACTGAAAGCAAGTGACATGACTCTGTAGGAGGCCTGAGTGGGTGAAACGCAGTAGGCTGTGACTTGCTGGAGACCAGGAAGCCACAAGGATCCTCACTTGAATTTGTGTGTCACTTGTTTCTACTCCCCTGCTAGGAACACTTTGCTTATAAGGATTCTTGCCCAGCAAAGCCTCACCATTCCTCCAGGACAAACTCCTTGGGGAAACCTCCATATCCCTTAAAGAAATGACTGTTCACCACAGCTTAAGGCCAAAGTCCCATTCATAATTGCATTTTTCTTGAAGAAAATAAGACATCTTGTGCAGATGCACTCAGGCAAGCCTACCAGCAAGCAGATGGGCAACCTCCTCAGGCACTCGCTGAGGGCAGTGGCAGCTGAGCAGAAGACTTGTCACCCCAAACACTCCCCAGGGATGGGCTACCCCTGCGCTCAGAGCATCTGTGGGTGGGGCCATGCCTCCAGAGCCTGTTGCACCCCCACTGACAGCAGAAACCTCAATCAATTAAATTAATTTGTCATAGGACAGCAAAGCTTAATGCTGCCATCTCTGGATGTGGCATCAGTGAGAAACCCCCTCTGGACTGAGGCTGCATCCCAGGGTGAGAGCCTGGGTCAGGGATCCATCAGGTCAGAAGCAGAGGGAGAGGTCTAGAGAGCCTGAGAGCAGCAGGACCTCTGGGACCAGCCTGGTTCGCTGTCCTGAAGGCCATCACATGAGACACCACCTAGACTAACAGGAGGGCAGGAGAAACAGCCTGAGAGAGGTGAGGGGCATCAGGATGTGTAGCTCTGGGAGCAGCTCACCTCAGAGCCAGGAGGATGCTGGAGAAGAGGCATGCGAGGAAAGATTAAGCAAGGGCTAGAATAGACCTAAGGGGTTTCATAATGGCACACAATGGCACACAAACCCCTGTCCACATGCTCTGCAGGTCTTGCCCTGCCCTGGACTCCCTTCTGGACCAGCCTGGATTTACATCACAGCAAAGGGACAATAATAGGTGTCCCTGTCACCAGACAGACCACTAAAATAGTCCATAAGGAGATAAAAAAAGTCCATCTCAGCTCCTGGCCAGGAGGGTACAGCAAGCTTCCCTCTCTTGTGATTGGAACTTCCCATCTGCTGGGTCAAGACCAAAACAGATGTGAGCTCAGGCCATGAGCTCAAGACTCAAAACAGCTCCAGATGGAGATGACAACGAGAATTCCCCTGACAGCCTGGAAAACAATCTCTCCATTACAGACAGAGCACACTGGTGGTCTCTGTTCGCAAGGAGTCAAATGCACTCACCAAATACTTGCAGAAAGCTCAGCTGTCAGAGTACTTCCTGTGTTTTTAGCTCCCAGTAGCTTTATCTCCCACAGCAAACAGTGAGCGTCCAGCAAAATCCCTCTGCTGCAGCCTCCTTTCAGGAGCAATGCTGATGTGCCTCAGGTGTCCGTGTTCTCCATGGCTCAGCTTTCCCAGCAAGGATGGGAGGCTGGTCCCCACATCCCTGCAGAGCAGCACCTCCAGCAGCATCCACACTGAAGCTTTGCCTGTAGTCAAGTCTTGGTTTTGCTCAGCAAATCTCTCTGCTCCTCCCAGCAGCATCGCCCTGTGACAAACCTGGTGCTGCCCAAAAGCAGCAGCCTCTCCAGGTGTCCTGTCCTGGCCAAGGAGCTCGAGCTTCCCTGGGAATGTTCCAGCCATGCAAACTGAGCATGATAGTGCACTGATGGGGTGGAAGGGGTGCATGGCCTCAAGACAACCCTATCCAGAAAAGGAGTCCAAGGGCACCTGCCATGAAGGAACCTGTGTGTGATGCCCCTCCATGGTCTGAGAGCAAATGCAGATGATTGAAATCTCAGTTTGTGCTGATCATGTAGTTTAAATCAGGAAAATGGAATCACTAGAAGAAAGGGGAAGAAATTAACTGCTCCTGGAGAATATCAGGTAGAGCCTGGGGCCTGAAGCACCTCTGCCATGAAGAGAGGTCAGACAGCCTGTGAGTGCTTTTTAGAGAAGGCACAGGCCTGAGGGGCTCAGTGATGTGATAAATGATCCAGAAAAGAGCGATTCACAGCATCTGTTCTCCCTGCCTCAAAATCCAAGGACAGCCAGTGAATCTGGAAAGCAACAGCTCCCATGGCGAGAGGCAACTTCTTGCAGAAGGTGTCTGTGGGCTTCCCAGTATCTGAAGATACCTTAGTCACAGAGTTTAGCAAGACAGAAGCAGATCTTGTACATCTACACTGGTCTGGCAGGGACTCTGCCTGGTACCTTGGGAGGAAGCCAGTCTCCAGCTCTCAAAAATCAGTATTATCACTCACATGCAACCCTTGGCACTGCACCTTCTCCTGCAGCATCTGCCCATGCCCCCTTCATCCTGGAGGTGAGGGGATGCAGCAGGACCAAGCTCTGAGCATGTGGTGACCAGCATCCAACACATCCTTCATGTACAGCACCTACAGAGTGACTGGGGCAAGAGGGGTTCTGAGTGCCATGGTCTGATGGTTTTGCATAGGAGGCACTCACGGAAGTGATGCAAAGCTACCTGTAACTGACAATCTGTTAAACCACTGAGAAAGCTGATCTGTCTCTGTGAACACCCATGTAAAAAAATGAAAAATCCCGGGAAATCGCTCCTTTCTTTTCCAGTTGACAAAGACATAACAGGGGCCAGGCCAGGTGGTCCCTGCCGCGGGGCATCCACCAGCCACCCCCCCCCCCACTGGCTGCCTGGCAGGGGGAGGGGGGGCCCCAGGGCCGGGCTGGCTCGGCCAAGATTCTGCTGCTGTTGAGGTTCACCCACAACCGCCAGGCAGGGGGAGGAGAAGCCATCGGCCCCGGCGTGCTGGGTCTGAGTTCTGGCCTAGCTGCTGAGATCCTAACTGCTATCCCCCCCAGCCCAGCCGCAGCTCTGGCTGCATGCTATCGAGCCCAGCTGGGGTCACCTAACCATCTGCAGGCCCCGGGTGAGATATTAACTCTTTCAGTGCTTCAACCCTCCCTCAGGTGAGAGAACTGGATAGAAGTGCAGACACATAAAGAAACAAAATGAAAATACCAAGGTCAGTGGAGAAGTCAAGTCCCAGATAGGAGGGATGAGGAGATGCCTTTAGTTTTAGGCTGAAATCCTCTTGTAAAGCTATGGAGAAAGATGTAATTGATACACGAGACTCTTTTTTTCCCTATGACACATAAAGGTATGGGGAGATGAAAGTGTTCAAATTGATATCGAGCAAAGGCCTCCATGCTAAAGTAAGCAGATGTTGAAGTAGCTGTGATCCTATAAGAAGTCTGAACAGAGAAGGAGAAAAGCGTGATGAAGACCTTGTACCCCCAGGAGGAGAAGATCTCTGTTCCCAGAGATGATGATTTCAGAGATAGATAATGAGAACCTTTGCTTTTGAACAGCTCATCTTTAAAACAGTACCCCATAAGCTGACATGGCCCATAAACACAGCTACGGGAAAAGCTTGTGGAAAATGGGAGGGATTTCATGATTGCAGATTTTCCCCAGGTGGCTGCTATTCGTGAAATTGAGAGCCATGAGAGAACTATTTCCTTGTGGTGTGGAGAAATCTCCATAATATTAACAAGAGAGACTTCTCTCCCTAAGTGAACTGAAGAAAGACTATTCTGGAGGTGGCAAACTGACTGAAAATTTTAGGTTTTGTCTCTTTACATTGTCAGTGGGAAGAAAAGGTTGTAGGGGAAAGAGAAGTGTCCTGAAGGTTTTGTTCTGATTCTCATTACTATTTCTTTTAGTTACTGTTAATAAAATTTTCTTTATACCCATTCAAAGTGTTGAGCCTGCTTTGCCTTTCTCCTAATCCCATCTCACTGCAGGAAATGAATAAGTACATTCTAGTGAGTGCACTGGTAATTGGCCAGCACTGAAATCCACCACACTAATTGGTACATTGGCCGGGAAATCTCAAATTGGCAAACCAAAACGACTACACATGGACACACCCAGCCTGCTGCTGGGGCCAGGCTGATGCTGGATTTTGGGTCACAGGCTCCATCCAGCTAGAGGTTTGAGACTTGAAGCAAATTTTGACAAAGCCATTGGCACAAGGGATGAGCCCTTGGCAGATCCTTCTGCATTACTTCTCACAGCCGAGCCCAACAGTTCCAGCAGAACCATGGAGTGTTATGGGTTGGAAGGGACATTTAAAGGCCTAGTCTGACCCCCCTGCCATGGGCAGGGACACCTTCCACTATCCCAGTCTGCTTCAAGCCCTGTCCAACCATGCCTGGGACACCTCCAGGGATCCACAGGCACTCACAGCTTTTCTGGACACCCTGTGCCAGGGCCTGCCCACGCTCACAGCAAACCTACAGCAGGAGATCGCTTCAGCCCTGCAGCAGGACCACATCTCCCACCTTACTGGAGCGTCTCGAGCTCACCGGGTGTTGCGGGTTGGGTTTTGGGGTTTTTTGTTCCTCTCTCCTGTTCTTTCCATATCACCTGTAGAATTTTTTCTCATTGATTTGTAAATGGGAACTGATGGCTGGAGACAGGGTGGGTGGAGATACCGGGAGATTCAGGCTGGGGGCAGTTCCCAGCTCTCTCACTCTCTTGGCACCAGAGGGGACACAGGCTGCAGAGGGAATTTGCCATCACTGCGAGACTCTGTCCCTGCTGCCTTCTCCTGCCACCATGGTGACCCAGCGGGGAACCTTTCTTCTGCTGCTGGGCCTCACAATCCCCCACCCTGCCAGGACATCCCGCAGGCTCCAGCTGTTTGCTGTGGAGTTTTGGGACATTCTCGTTCACTGCCCCGGGATTTCTGCTCATTCCTGCTGTTTCCAGCCTGCTGCTTCCAAGAGTCCTGCTGAGGGCACCGGGATCACTGCCCCAGGGTTTGTGAACCGAGGCCTCTCTCCCATCCCTCCCCGGGATCGCTGCCCCAGGGTCTGTGAACTGAGGCCTCTCTCCCATCCCTCCCCGGGATCNGGCGCACTTTCTGGCCTCTGATGGGAGATGTCCATCCCTACAATAGGACTGCTCCTGTCCTGGGACAGTCCATTTCATGGAGCACTCCCTACTCTAATGCTCCTCACTGCTCGCTCCATCACTCAGAAAACACCGCTGAGATACAAAAGTCCTTTTAGCTTTCAGAGCTCTGCCTGCAAGTGTCACTTATTAATTACTCACCACTTGGCTGCCTTCCTCACATGCCTGCAGAGGACATTGTCACCCAATCCCTCCCAGAGACACAGCCTGGCAGTGTGTGCGGTGTGGGTGGTATGGGTGGCAGTCCCCAGTCTCCTCACAGCCATCCACATCCACCTCTGGGGCTCTGAATTTTACTCCAGGCTGACCAGGAGGAGCAGGAGGATCAGGTCAGCAACATCTTCCGACTCTGGATCCCGATCACTGCAGTGATTGATCCCAGACTGTGACAAACAAATCAATAAATTCAAATTAAATGACAAAGCCATGACAAACAGCAGGGTCAGGCAGGGCCAGTGCCTCCTCCCACAGGCACAGGCCAGGTTAATGGAGGCTCCCATTCCTGAGCCCTGCGGCAAGGAAATTGCCTCCAACTGGCATCGTCCTTCAGAAAGAAAGGGAAGAGCCAAATCCAGTGCACAGGGGCTGGAAGACAGAGATAGCTTTTGTAGGAGGGGGCTGCTCAAAGCACAGGGCTGGAGAGTGATCACCCTCTTTCCCATTCCATGTCATCCACAGGAACCATGCAGATTCTTAAAAAATATCTTAAATGAGAAAATTACACGTTATTGCTTCACCTGGGTTATCTTTAGCTTAAGGATTTGATTTTCTTGTCACTTCTGTCCAAAAATGTTTTTTCTCAGAGCTGACTGAGCACTAAACCCCCAGTAGCACTGGCCAGACATATACCGGTGATGTCTAACTTCCCAGTCTGCTCTGTGCACTCTTATATTTGCTCCTGCTGATTTCCAGTCTGAGGAAATCTGAAGCCTTTCAGGACCACAGGGAAGAAGCTGACCTTGTCTGCACAGCTCCAGCTCTAAGACAGTTTCCCAGCCAGGTAGGACCATGATGATCCAGAAGCCACTAGCCTTGTGAGTGACCCCTTTGTGGGTAGTCTGGACCATTGTTGTGCCCAATCCCATGAAAAAAAAGTGCTCATTTGAACAGTTCACTTCCTATGAAATTCCCTGGCTGGCAGAAACAGCTCAAAGCCAAATGGCCAGACCTGGGTGTGAGCACCCACTGTGGTCCCATGGAGACTTCTGGAAGAGGCAAAACACTGAGAATTCCCTGTGACATTCAAGGCTGAATCCCTCAGTCTGGGCAGGAGACTAAAACCCCAGTCACTGACTGATCCCCTTGTGGCCCCCCTTACTTGGCAAGAGTCTTTTCCTGCATCTTTTCTAGAGATGTTTTTTCTGTGGTGTCCAACTTCCCATGGAACATAAATCCACTCCCACCCTGGTGCTGGCTGTGCCTCGAGCTGGCAGTGGCTGCCTTTTGCTGGTGGTGGCCATGGGTGATGCAAGCGACCTTGCTGGGAGCAGTGAGGGGCAATCTGTCTGGAAAGTGATTTTCTCTTCTCTTCCCAGAAAAGGGGTCATTTTGTCAGTGTGGAGAAGGGAGTGGACACTCCTCACTCCCAGCAGCCTGTGCTGGTGCCAGCTCAGCCCTCCCCATGTCCTCAGGTGGGAGCAGAGGCTTTTTGCATATCTACAACCATCCAGTCCTGGGGCTGTGTGAGAGCAGGACCCAGACAGCAGCTAGGCAATTCTTCCCTGCCCCAGGGTCAAGGGTGCTCTCTGCCACAGAAGAGCTTAGGTAAGGAATGGGATGGAGCCTGTTCAGAATCTCCTTGATAAAGCTGTGCCAAAGGTAGCAAATACTTGAACGTTCCCAGGGTGCAGGTGTGGTGTCTTTGTCTCCATCCTCCTGGATGGTCATTCCCACCACAGTGCTTTGCCATCCTGCACAGAACAATGTCTTCTATGAGAATGGCTTAAGGGAAGGAGGGAAAGAACGGCTCCCATGTCACCTGTAGTGACCTCTGATTACTGGCAGTGACCTCTGCCAGTACAGGGCCCAAGGAATAATCCCATCCAGGTGTCCCTCATACACAAGAGGTGCTTCAGCCTGTTTGCTGTGTGGAAGCCCTGGTGACATGAGGTGGGGATGCTCAGCAGCCCTCGAAGGGAAAACATTCACTGCTGAGCACCTCCAGTAAGTCTGAGCTGGGGAGGTTTTCCTGGTCATCCCTGGAGGTCACACACAGCAACAGCACAGGTGGCATGGCCAGGAGCAGCCGAAGGGCTGGGAACAAATGCTGGTGCCAGCAGGGCTCTGTGACACTTCTGAGCCCAAAGGCAAGCAGGAGTGGGGCTTGGATTTGGGAATTTCTCTGGAGTTAATGACCACATTCATGAAAGAAATTGGAGTCAGATACTCCCTCTTGAAACTGATACATGGCCCAGACTGGGAGTAAAAGCAGACTAGATTCATAGTCCTTTTTATTTTTTTTCCCCCATTTTGGAAGTGGAGAAGATTTGTTAAGTCATGAAGGAAAATGTGCTATAATAGCACATTTTTGTATTCTTGTTTATCCTTGATATGATGGCTTCTTTCATGGTATTACTCTCAAGAAATGACTTTTCACTTATACTTTTTCTCTGGAGGGGAAGGTCGTATCCCTCAAAAATGGGAAAACAAATTAGAGAAATAATTCAGCAGTTCCCTGATGGGTCAGATATCGGAAATAGATATAGAGGTTAATGCATTATTATGACAGTAGTTTTTGATCCCTTTAGTGAGTTGTCATGAAAACATGTTGTATTAAGACAAGATTAATTTTATCCCACAGTGGTGGAGCAGAGGGGCTGTAGCCACTCAAGAAGTCCTGACCCAGCCTGCACAGCTGGGAGTCTCCCAGAGCCTCCCCTGCAGCCCTGGAGAACACCACTGCAAGGGCCCCAAGGGTGGGCAGCAAAGCCACCTTGAAAAGAGATGTGGAACCATGGAATTATACAATCCTTAAGGTTGGAAAAGCCCTTTAAGATTAACCATTGAGTTCAACCATTAACCTAGCATCACTGTGTTCACCACTGACCCATGTCCCCAAGTGATACATCTATATGTCTTGTAAATCCCTCCTGGAACGGGCACTCCACCACTGCCCTGGACAGCTGTGCCAGTGCCTGACCACCCTTTTAGTGGAGAAATTTTCCCAATATCCAGTCTAACACAATCTAATCCCTGGCACAGCTTGAGGCCATTCCCTCTCATCCCATCCCTCGTTCCTTGGGAGCAGAGCCCGACCCCCCCGGCTGTCCCCTCCTGGCAGGGAGTTGTGCAGAGCCACAAGGTCCCCCCTGAGCCTCCTTTTCTCAGGCTGAGCCCCTTTCCAGCTCCCTCAGCCTCTCCTGGGGCTCCAGCCCCTTCTCCAGCTCTGTTCCCTTCCCTGGACACATGAGCAACATGAACGAGTGGATATGCCCTTTCCCCAAACTTTTGCAAAGGGTGTAGCTGATAAAGAAGGAAGAGTAAAGCCCCACACCACCAGCCATGAGCCTACTCAAGATCTCTTTAAACATCTGCTGGGTTTAGGCACATGCCAGGCAAGGTTCCACCAAACAGCAGTTCTCGATACTGTCTCCCACAGCTCTGCATCCTGAAGGATGCACTGGCACCTTGTAACTTGACTATAAATTCTCCTACCTTAAATGTGCCTGCCTGGGAGTGGCTGAGGAGGCTTGTGGAGCCGGTGTGGTGTTCAAAGGATCATTAGGGGTTTTGTGCTGCCTGTGATCCTCCAGTTGAAAGCCCAGTGCTGGTGAGTCCCCACACAGTCCTGAGCCCAAGGGGCAGGAGCAGGAGCACCTTCCTGTGGCAGCATCCTATGGGTGGGAAGACAAGAAGTTCCTCCATGGAGCTGGAGCCCGGGCTGGCAAAGGACACGCACATTGTAGCTATTTACTGCTTGCAAATGAGCCACAGGCTTGGAAATGTTCACAGGAACGACTTCAAGTAACAAAATCTTTCGAGAAAGCCACAATCTGCTCATGGCTAATTCAAGAACAGAAAGAGAAGAGGGCTGGGACATGTGATGAATTATTCACAGGGTGCTGAGGGGGTGCAGGAGGCCTGTGGTGCAGGAGGGTGATGCATCTGTGGCTTGGGCAGTTTCAGGTGGGGTGAAGCCTGAACTGTCCCCAGAAAGCAAATTCCTGTCATTGTTCTTGAAATGGGGAGAGGCAAGTGAAATACTGGGCTGGCAGAGGCAAGTTCAGGCTGTGAGGTGCCTGTGTGTGTACACACAAATGACTGCAGTCAGCAGGGAAGTTACACCTGGGGGAGAATGGATAATGTGCTTTAGGTCTTCCTGAACTGGGGAAAAACCCTGTCCCCAGCCAAAGAGTGGTTGAGCAACCACCTGGGAGAGCAGGTTGTACAGCAGATGGGTATGCCATGATCTCAACAGGTCTTGGTCCTGCTGGTGGTACATCTGCGACCTGCCTGGCCAGGATAATTGTGGACATGGAATTGTCTAAAAGCAGTTCTAAAACTACACGAGAGCTGAGGAGCAGGAGTGAGAAAGGAGGACAGTGCAGGAGGACAGTGCAGTCTTGCTTAACCTTGCAAAGAATCAAAAAGCAAATTTTCCCTGATGCTTCTCTGGATGCAACTGGAACCAGCAGCCATGACTGTACAGCAAGAGCAGCCAGCCCCTCTCTGTACCTTTGTCCCAGCTGCGCCATCAGCTCCCTGCTGACACCCTCTGACTGCTCCAACAGATGACAGTCATCAGCAAAACCACATGGCTTCTGCACAGCCTCAGAGTAGGGCCAGTTGAATGGGCTGAAAGGACATAGTCACCTGCCTTTGCCTCTCTTGTGCCTGCCCAGTCCCATTCCATGTGACATTTTGCTCACAGTGTTTAGATTCTCCTTTCCAAGGGCCTGCAGGGATGAGAAGGGACACTTGGGTGGGAGGAGGTTCCCCAGAGAGAGCTCTGCACTCTGTGTAGTTGTAGAAACTCATGTCCTGTCCACTTACATGCCCACAAGTCTGGTTCACATCATATCATGCCATGTCATGTCCATGTGTTTCCCATGGCAGGAGCAAAGGCATTGAAGGATCTGTCCCTGAGGCAGTCTGCAGGTGAGTCAGGAGATAAGGACCTTCCCCTACCTGGGAGCCATCAGAACAATGATCCCAGGGCCCCTTGCAGCTTCCCAGACTCTCCTACTCCCCCGTCAGCGCAGGACCACCCAGCTCAGCACCTTTCTTCACCCCTTCCCAGTGAACCCTGGAGCCAGGACAGGACCCTGCTGAAAGAACAGGACCCCACACATGAGACCAAGACCCTGAGAGCTGCTGTGTCCCCACTGTTCCTCTTGCCCAGAAACCTGAGCACCCCCAGAGTAGGCCAGGAGCAGGAGAATGGAGGGATTCTCCACCCAGCTCTCCAGAGACCAAAACACTGGGTGTGGGCTGAGTGTAGACGGCATAGCCCAGGAATCTGAAGCTGAACTGGGAGCAGCAGGATAAGCAGATTAGCAGCAGCAGCAAGGTGGGGGTGGCTGGGCAGCAGCAGAGCAGAGGTGCAGAGGGGATGGTCCAGCCCAGCTTGCACAGATCATGGAGCTCTCATCACTCCTGGAGAGCTTTTTATTAAGATGTAAATAAAACCATCCCTGCAGCCTGGAGATGCAGCCATTTGGATGCCACCTTTGGACCTTTCTCAGTGACATGGCCTGGCAGCCCCTGTTCCTATCGGGAAGGTACCATGCAGACCGGAACATGTTCCAAGCACTGTAATTGCCCAATAAAACCGTGTTTCTTCACCATCTAGTTGAATTAGTGCCTGCAATATGTTTGAAAGCTTTATAGCCCAGTTAATTGTGAGGCAGTAACAGGAAGGAGCATTATGGCTTTAGGAACACAAGTTGCATCTGTATTTAATGATACTAAACCATAAGAAGCCTCCATTCAAATAAAGCAATGGCTGCTCTACTGCCTATAAAAGTGATGATGGCAGTGTTCAGAAGAGATGCTGAGCTTGGGTGCAGCAAGAGCAAGAACACAGGGCCTGGGGCAAGGACATTGCCCAGCTCCCGTGGTCATTCCTGGGGCAAGGACATTGCCCAGCTCCCGTCCAGCCATTCCGATCCATAGGGCCAAGAGTAGCCACCCCTGCACCTCAGGACCTCTCCGTGTGCCTGCTCTGCACATGAGCTATTATCCCACAGTCCTCCAGCCAACAGTGTCCCATCTCCTTTGAAGGGAAAGGCCACCACCCCCATTCTGGCCACTAGACAGCTCCCACCTTCCCTGCAGGCTCCCACCACCACTCTACCCATCCAGCAAACTGGGACTGGGGACCTGCCCATGCCTCATCTCACACCTAGTGCAGATGGAGAAGCTTCCGTAGGAGTGGGAACCAGAGCATGAGTGTTCCTAAGTGAGACACACTCTTTGTTTTCATTAGGAGGACATGGATTTAGGGCTGGGAAAGGTCCAGGGTAGCAGAGCACTGACAACAACCCATGCTCACGGACTCAGCAATGTCAGCTTCCCAGACTCTCCTACTCTGCTTTACTCACGGGCTCAGCAATGTCCTTGCTTGGCACCTGCAAATGGTTCTTTTTGAGAACCTCTCCTTTCTCCAGTCACAGGGGCATCTGGAGTGGATCAGGGATGAAGAAGCTGTTGGTGATTGTTCTTCAGCTCATCTTCTGGATCCAGCATCAGGGGACATGAGAGTATTGAGGGGCAGGGACTGCACAGCACCTCCCACACCTCAAAGGCTTTTTGGAGAAACATCTAGGCTCATTCTTGTGCTGGCATGTTACAGTATAAGCAGATTTATACTGAACATTAATCCAGTTATAAATAAGAAATCCAGCCCAGGTCCACAAACCAGCCTCTGGGCTGACTGACAGAGTTTTCAACCAATGGCAGCTCTCCGAAATGCAAGCAGCTGGTTGGTTCAGAGTCTGAGAGCACACTGGCCAGACCAATGGCTGTGTAGCACAGGGAATTTTGAATTGCCTATAAAAGCTGTTCGAGGAGAATAAACGAAGCTGTTTGACCAAGGAAACACGAGTGGTCTGTCGTATGTTAAGTTTCAGACCTACAAACCCCGTGTAACACTGGCAGGAGGGAATTTCAGCTGTGTCATGGATCCTCCCATATCATGGATCTTACCCCAGAGAGTCCAGTTCACCAGGCAAGGCCACTGATCCAGCACAGCTCCTGGTGACAAGGACAACCCTAGTCAGGGGCAGATGGAATAGAAGGACTGTGGATATTCTCACTCTCTGGTAACAGAGAGACAAAGCTTCTCCCAGGCTCGGCCTGGGAAACTTAGAGAAAAGAATTAAAACACTTATTATCTTATCCCTTGCACCTGGTGTTGTGTGGAATGTTTACAAGAAAGAGTTGTTCCCTGCTTGAACCAATAATGTAAGAGAAGTTTCCTGAAGACCAATCAGGTCTTCCTGTAAGAGGAAGACCTCTTCCACAATACTTCCTATAAGAGTGTAATTTTCTGTTAATAAATACTTTTCATACCTTCTGAATCATAAAATCAATATGTCGTCTTCGTCTGTCCCCTATATCACTCGTGTAGCAAAGGACCAAGAGGGGCAGCAGCGGCTGTGGCTAATGGCAGAGGAGCTGTGGTCACTTCACTGGGTCTTCACAGTCCATCCCAGCCTTCTGTGCACCCTGTACTGTACACCCACCTGTACAGGCACTGTACTGTACACCCCAGTGCCTGGACACATGGGAGTATCACCAGGGCAGCAGGGCCTGTAAGGGTTCAAGGCTAGTGGTGGCCATGGACAGAGAGCAACAGCCCCATGGTAAAGCACAGAAGAGAGATCCAGGGACACAAAGAAGAGCCAGCGGCACTTCTCGCTTCCTTTAGAGGCTCGGCCATCCCTGGAGCAATCATGGGGCAGTGTACACTATCTCTGAGACACCCACACCTGCTGAGGGTGACTATTTGTGACCAGCCTGGCATGTCTCGCATCACTCATGAGCCTCCAACAGGATCTCAACAAGCAAAGGACCAAGAGCCAAGAGCCAAGGTCAGGCCAAGAGCCCTGACTGGATGGAAATCCCCAAGAGCATCCTCCCCTGCAGAGCAAAAGCCTCGACCCTGTTCTTTGGTTGCAAAGGGTGAGTATTCAGCACCTGCAGGAGTGGGTGACAGGCAGGTAACAAGCCTGTGACTCCTTCCACGTTGCGTTTGCAACTATATCAACTGTTGAGATTAATTCAATGTGTGGCAGAGAAGTGAGTTCATTTAGAAGTAGATATGCAATCAATGGAAAATTAATACAATTAAGTTTCAAATTGTCATTTAATAAAACATCTTTTTGCAAGTGGAATATTAAGTGGGACATAAATGCTGCGACACTGCTGGAATGTGCAGCTCTCAGCAAGGGAGGAGTTTGTGCCAGGAACTATGCACACATACCCCCCTCCACCACTATAACATGTTAGACAGACTCTAATTATATATTTATAGTTTACAGAAGTTTCAGCTAATTGCATGATGCCTCTCAAAAGCTGCTGCAAGGCCCTGCTGCTGTTGTGGAGTGTTGGTTGTTACTGACATACCCGTAGCTGAGAGTGCTCAGCAGATCTGCTGAGGAGCACAAGCCTCAAATCTCCCTGCCTGACACATTAACTGCATGCAGGGACATTTCCATTGATAGCTCAGCCAGAAAAGGAAGAGAAAATATCCCAGGTGTTGGTTTCTCTCCTGGATTTGGAGAGAAATTACCCAAATTTTCCAAAGTGATGTGCACAGGCCAAGCTAGGAGTCCATCCATGAGAGGACAGTGATGAGACACCACAGGCTATTCCCAAAACTGCTACAAGACCATTCCCAGAGAGTTTTCTTGGGGCATGGTGTAAGCACTGTTTTTTTGGGTGAGCAGGCACCACAAGAGATGTACAGGAGGAACTGGAGGTGCACAGGGACATGTGGTTTCAAGGGGATGAGGACACAGGCAGAGCCAAGGGAAGGAGATGTAGAGGAAGGATCACAGCCCCAGCAGCCCTCACACACCTCAAATGTGGAGGATTTAGCTCCCACCATCTCTCAGCCCCCCTCTCCACTGACCTCAAAGCACAGTAGGGCAGAGGCCCAAGGCTCCCTGGCAGCTCCCTGGGAGGAGATCATCAGTGACAGGAGATCATCAGGAGACAGGAGATCATGAGTTCTATCAAATCTGATAGAACCTTAATTAAGCTGTTCATGTACATCTTTTATTTCTGGTCTGACTCATCCTAGTGACTGTTTGTACCACAGGCTCTTCTCTGTGTGCTGCTCTCACCCAAATTCCTGTCTCTCACCAGCACCAGTCTCCCAAAGCGAGGGCTCCTGCTCTGTAGGCAGCTCATTGGGGCACCTGCCCCTCACTGCCCAGGTCAAGGCAGCTTTTCCACCAACTCTGCCCTTCCTGCAGCTCTCTTCTGTTCATCTCCCACTTCATCAACACCTCTGACAAAGTGGGGATGCTGTCCTCAGCCAGAGGATCCAGTCACTTACGCAGAGCTTGGAATAGCACCACAGGGACTTGGCACAAAACTGGAAGGCTACAGTGAGGAAGGGAAGGGAATTAACAGCAATTGCTTGCTTGAAAGATGCACTATTGAATCTCACTTGCACAGTCTGTGCAGGACTCTGAGCTAGCAGGGAGCAGCTCAAAGTGTGTGAGTGGGAGAATAAACCCACATAGGTCCTGCTGGACAGAAACCAGTGCCATAATGCATTCAGCATTTCTGGGAGCAGGAACTCAGAGTCCTGTCAGAGCCTGTCTGTGATCACACACCCCAGCCTGGTGTGTGCTGGGGGACTACACAGCAGCAGGACCCCACCCTTAGCATCCTCCAGAACAGCAATAAAAATGCAAACTGAGACTCAGAGAATCTTCACCACTACTGTGGGTTTATTACACAAATCCAAGAAAGACTTGCAGCTAAACATGTTATTAGGCTAAATAAAAATAAAATGCATTCTAGAAAATGTTTTTAAATTTATCATGTAATTAAGCTATTAATTTAATGGTCTTTTATTACTTGGATTGGAAATTCACATGGGTCCTCATCTCACTCCTGTTATTGAAAAGTGCACTCATCATACGCAGTCATTATACATTTTCATAAACATTTGATGAACAATAACTGTGAGAAACATAAAATATTGGTTTTGTCCTTCAGCTGTAATGGCCATATGGAGACAAGCTGTGCCTTCAAGTCAGCAGTTGTGGCACATCCTTGTTAATAACAGCACTTGCTATTTGTACTGTTTACAGCACAAACGCAGCCCTTTAACAGGAGGGAAGAAGGGTTTAACCTGTAAGGCCTTTGCTGTGATTTGTAAGAGAGCTGCTGTGCCCACATTCCTCTGTGATTCAGGGTGAGCTATAATTACTCAGTATTCTGGACAGCTCTCCTACAAGATGTCAATTTATATGTAAGCAGAGCAAGGTGGTGGCTGGGGACAACTCAGGCCTCTCCCCTGCCCACATGAACACATAGTTTCCTTAGGTTTGCAAAGAAAATATTTCCCCAGGTGATGGAGTGAGGTCCTGCCCTGGAAGCAGGGCTGCTGAGTGAGCACATTGCCTTGATGGTGGCCAAGGTGTCCTTGCCACACATCACTGGCTTCCAAAAGCACCTCGTTCTGCTTGTGCTCACCAGGCTGGGGATGGGGCATCCCCTTGACTTCCCCTCACTTCAGCTGCCCCGTGCTCATTCATGCTCCTGCTCTGTGGCTGACAGGGAAAGGACCTGCTTCACTCAGAAGAGGAGGCTTGGCCAGGGTGGGTGACAACCACCATGCACAAGGTTTGTGCACACACAGAATGCTCTGGGACAGCTGCCAGCAGCAGGGGAGGTGGCTGGTTCTGGTCTCTGCTGCCAACAGGCTCAGCTCAGGTTTGCACCAGGATGAGCAGACCCACAAACATGTCCACCACCAGGGGCTGCGTGAGATTGCTCCAGCTCCTCCACTTCCTGCTGCAGCTCCCACTGCCCCAGGAGGTCCCAGCTGTGCCCAAAGGCAGGAGCCAGGACACTTGTGCTGCCCACAATACCCTCCCCTTGTGCTGAATGTTACCACAAGCCTGGAGTGCAGGGCCGAGAGCCTTCCCCAGTGAGTTCCAGTGGCAGCAGTACCTGCACCTGCTCTCCACAGAAGTGCTTGTAGTCTGAAAAGAGACACCTTAGACCGCACCTATCCCTTGAAGGTGATTTCCCTCATGCCCCAGAGCATCCCAGAACCTGAGGCAGAGCAGTTCTGTCCAACAATCAAGCAGTTATGCACCAAGGACCTCCCTGGACCAAATTCTTCCATTCAATTCCAAGTCTGAGGAGAGAGGCAGTTTGCATCAGAACTGCTTCACAAATTAGAGGAGGCAGGAGAGTAACCAAAATCACAGCCAAATGTGCCACCTCCTGTTCCCCCTCCCAAAAAAACACCCAAATCTCCTGCCCAAGGGAGGATCGGGAGCATAAAACCACACACCAGGAATGCCAGGCAGCAGCAGGAGCAAGCAGGAGAGCCTGCAACATCTGGGGATGAATGTCCCAGGGCTTGGTTATCTCACCGTGCAAAGCATTAATGAAGTTTCTCCCAGGACAGGACGCAGATTCATACACACTTTCCCTTCAGCACTGAGTCTCGGGCCGATGTCAGCCCCGCATGGATTTATGGCTCCCTGTGCTCGTAAATGTCGGCAAGGCCGTGATGGATGCAGGAGCTGGGAAGTGCTTCCCCAACTTCAGGAGATTTCTTTATTTTTTTCTGATCTTTTACAACAGCCATAAACCAGCTGCTGATTAGTGACAGGTCTTAAAACTTTAGGCAAAAGCTGTTGAAATCAGCTTTAAGTGCTAAGCTTCTCCCAAAGCAGAGCAGCTTAGTGTTTCCCTTTTGAGGTCACATATGTGACGTGTGGCTCTCTGAGCCACTGCTATTCCAGGGCAGGACTGGGCAGCCCTCGCAGCCCACTGGGTCAGGGGCCAGCCCTGCCCTCCCTGGTGGCACAAGCAGATGTCCCCAGACAGGTCTATACTTGTGGCCCTGGGTCCCACATTGTCCAGTCTGAGCCAGACAAAGGCCAGAACCCGCTCTTCTTTCAGACTTTGGCAGAGATGTCAGGGGCAGAACAGGACAGCTCACGATGATGTGCACTGCCACCTCTGTCAGCAGGGCAGAGTCCCCTCCAGCATCCCTCTGGGCTGGCATAGTCCCCATGGGGACTGGCCTTTGCTTCCTAGTCCTGATCCAGTGGTCACAAATGATGGGTAGAACCAACAAGGATGTGGAGTGAAAAAAGCTGAAGAACCTTCCCATCAGAACAGTCCCCCCCCCCGGCCCCAAGGCATGGCAGGCCCGGTGATGACTTTGTAGCCAGCAGGCTACTACAGTTATGTTTCCTGAGGTATTAATTAAGTATTGATTGCAGAGGCCACAGACTTGCAGAAAAATTTGCACAAAATAACACAGAATATAGTTTCACATTTTGGGATGGGAAATTGTCTTCTGGTTCTTCTGACTGCCCCCAGTTTCTGGCTTCCTTCAATCTCCCATCCCATGGCTGAGTCCTTGTCCCGATCCCAGCCTCCTGCTGACCTTCCCCTGGCTGCTGCATGGGGCTGCAGCTGTGGCCTCTCCAGGCTCCCACAGCCCCCGCAGATGTGCTTTGGACTGTGCACCCCTGCCTCTTTGGCTCCAAGGGTTTTGCAGGATACACCGTCCCTTTTCCCACTTCCCACCATTACAGGCAGCAGATTGTGGTGGGTTGCCTCCACCTGGACACCAGGTGCCCAACAAAGCCTCTCCACCACTGCCCTCCTCAGCTGGATAGAGGACAGGAAACATAACTAAGGGCTTCTGGATTAAGATAAGGGCAAGGAAAGATCACACACCCATTACTATCACAGGCAAAACAGACTCGATTGGGGAAAAATTGATTTATTGCCAATAAAATCAGAGTAGAGCAATAAGAAACAAGCCCAAATCTTAAACCTTCTACCCACCCTTCCTTTCTTCTGGTGCTCAACTTCACTCCCGATTTCTGTACCTGTTTGCCCCCAGCAGTGCAGGGGGACAGGGTTGTGGTCCCCATCACACATTGCCTCTGCCACTGCTTCCTCCCCAGGGGGAGGACTCCTCACTCCTCCCCAGCTCCAGGACGGGTCCCTCCACCAGGTCAGTCCTTCAGGATCAGGCTGTTCCCATGTGGGTCACCCACAGGGTCACAAGTCCTGCTACCACTGTCACCACTGGGCTCAGCCTTGGCCAGTGGTGGGTCCATCCTGGAGCCAGCTGGAATTGGTTCTGCTGGACATGGGGGAGGCTTCCATCACCTTCTCACAGCACCCACCCCTGGAGCCTCCCTGCCACTAAAACCTGGCCATGCAAACCCAGTTCATGGATGGATGGATGGATGGATGGATGGATGGATGGATGGATGGATGGGTGGATGGATGGGTGGATGGATGAAGGGATGAGTGGACAGACTGACTCTGGCTAGAGAACAAGTGTGGCACTTTGTGTACATTTCCTGTGGTGATAAACACTCTTTAACCCATCCCTCCTGGCCTCCCACTCTCCCTTCCCATTACACATTCAGGCTCAGACCTGGCAGATCCCCATCACTCCCTCCAGAGGGAGGGGGCTTCACTTCCCTGCGGGATCACTGCTTGGACCATCTGTCCCACATTGGGCTGGGCACATTTCCCCCCCGCTGCTGCTTCTCTCAGGAAGAGAAGTTAGTGAAGATTTATCATAAGACTAAACCTCAAATTGAGCACATTTAAAAGAAGAACAATTTATTCATCAAAAATACAGATTCGTTTTATCTGCAATTATTCTCAAGTTAAGGCTCCATTCAGCAAGTATTTGGCTGAATAAACAGCAATAATTATGTCTACACCATCCCATTTTGACATTCCATCACACAAACAAATGCAGGAGGACACAGCCCACCCAAAGATCATTTGGAAAGTTCTCTGGATACTTCTTTTATTGCAAAGTGCTGTTCTGGGGTGGTAGGGAGGGAGCAGCTCTTCCAGCCTCTGACCAGTATGGAAGGACCAGTTGGGTCCTGTGGGGCAGAGCCACCACCAACAGCAGTTCATCAGTTTTGAAATTAAAAGAGAGAATCCAAAAAAAGACACGTGGCTGCACAAACATGAACAGAACAAACTTGGAGGGATGCTCTTTCACCAGCAACATCCTTCAGGAGGGCATCTCAAGGAAAAAATCAGAAATACTGGACTGGGGGAAGTTACTAAAAGAGAGTATATGAGATGCACAGCAGTGAAACTTCCTGCTGCAGAGGAACCACAGGACAACAGTAAAAGGCCAATATTGCTGCATCAAGAGCACTTTAGTATCCTGAAAATCAAAAGGGAATCCTATAAAAATGGGAATGAGGGTATAAGGATGAGTATAAAGCGCATGGGGGCAGAATGAGAAAGGATAAGGAGCAGAGAGAGTTACAGCCAGTGAGGGGCATAAAAGCCAAGGAAATAAGTTCCAGAAATATACTGGAAGTGCAATGAAAAGAAAAATGAGTCAGCATTTGTGTCTTGTGATGGAAAGAACCAAAGGGATGACACAGAGACACAAACAGTGACTTCTTCACCGTGGCCACACAGTGCAAGCCTGAAACCAGTGGCCAGAGCCATCACCAGTAACAAGAGAAGCTCAGTGTACTGAGTGGTCAGGAGTCAAGACAAATCACCCTGGAAAATGTAAGCAACCTCTGAACAATTAGCAGAAGATTGTGACAAATTTTGAAGGCTTAGGGAATCCTGGGGTAGTGCAGAAAAAGCACTTTTTCTGTGAAAAATAAAAAATGCATAAATAAAGGAAATTAAGATTTTGGGGAGTTACAGATCAGCCAAGCTGGCTTCAGTTCTTGAAAAATTTAGGAACAAATTATTGAACAATCCATTTGCAAGTACCAATATGTGATAAAAATAAAGGATAAAAAACAGCCAACACAACTCTGCCAGGAAAAAATGATGTCAGGGTGATATAATTTCCCTCCTTGCCAGGGTATTTGGTCTAATGGAGGAAGAAACCATGGATGTGATTCATTATGCAAAGCCTCTGGTGCATTCCCAGGAACAGGCAGGGAAGTACAGTCTGAGTGAAAACATGGCAGATGGGCAAAACTGAGAGCAATAGGTGCTCCAAGCAAAGCTGGGGGGCTGAGAGCAGGGGAAAGGGGAGGTGGCAGGGCTGTTCTCATGGTCTGGATTTTATTTTCCTACAGCATGACTGGTGGGCATGTCCATGTCCAAACACAGGGCTGAAACCTCTGTAGATCCCCAAGACACCAGGGACCTCCAACCCCTGACAGACATTCAGTGGTGCCACGTTTCCCTTGGGAAGGAGGATAGAAGCTTCTTGAAAACATGTGTAAGTGAAAGCAATTCCTCTTAACTGGACATTTCAGGTGATGGGAGGTGCATGGTTTTGAGTAAAGCCCTGTTTGTCGCAGTCGAGCTAGAGGGGGAGACAGAAACCCATCCGACTCGACTTCACGGCAATATGAATATCTTTATTTTGAACACACAGTTTTTATACTGTACATCGCTGCATGAAGCTGCTTGGTCTTATGGTAATTTATCTGACTCCAGTTGGTAGTTTGCATTAACGCAATTCAAGGACACTGTCTCAAAACATAGCTATTGTTTACATACTTTTCCTCGGAGACTTACTTATTATCTCTAAAATTTCTCTCTGGCTGTGTGAGCACAGCCATACCTGTTAAATATAGATATAGATTATATAGATATAGATGTAGATATAGATACAGATACATTTTCAGATGAAAATAATCTATTATTGTTATTTAGTTCAGGTTCATGCACTGCAACCCCACTCTGAAGTCTCCTGGCTGTTAAGCAATGACCAGCAGCAGTGTCAGCTCTGTCACTCAGCCCTGGGGCAGCGTGAGGGGAGCCTCAGGCAGCTGCTCTGCTGCAGTGAGGGACAGTGCTGCAGGATGGAGCTCCCAGTTCAAACCAGTTCAGCACAGACCACCAGGAACCACCCCCACCCCACAGAGCAGAGGGTGAGCTCCAGCTCTGCCTCCTCATCAGAGCAAACAATTCCAGAAGAGCCTCCCCAAGCGTTCCTCTCTGGGCAGCCTCAAACAACAAAAAGCATTTGAACCCACCCTATGACCTTTTCTTTTCTCCTTTCTGCCAAGACCAGAGAAAATACCCCATTTTGAGAAAAAAATACTGCAGAAAACCAAAATGACACAATCTTGGAATTCAGTGTCATGCACAGCCCCTCAGCCTGAAGGGGTCTGACAGTTTGCACTGGGAAGAAGGTGTGATGCTGTAATGTTTCTTCAGAGAGGAAAAAAAAAAGAAAAAAAGATGGCTTTTATTTTTAGAAGTTTTAGCAGCCAAATTGTTGTCAGGCCGTCTGTGCTCTGCTGAGCAACACACAGTGTTGGGCACAGCCAAAAAGAGCTTTCTCACAGAGCAAAATGTCACGATAAAATCAGGTTTCATCAGAATCCCATTTTTTCATGGAAAAAAATTGCCAAATTTTGGACAAACTGTATCTTGTTTATCATATTTTTTGTTGGCAGCATCTGCTTACAGGTGGAGAAATATGAGACTGGACCTGAATTGCTGCTTTATTTGGGAACATGCCACATTTCCCTTAGGTGTCCTCTGGTGATGCTGGACAGCTAAAGGAGGTCTGGGACTTTAGTTCTCTTCCATCTTCCACCACCACCCAGCTTTTCCCTTCATTGCTGTCCATCCTCTGCAATTAGAGATGCTTCCAAAAGAAAACAAAACTGGATTCTTATTTCTCTTTGTTCTCTGGCCTTGGACATTCGCCCCATCGTTCCAGGGCTCAACACTCTCACAGCTGACTCTCAGCTCTCTGAGGTTGGGGAACTTCCAGAGATGGTCCAGTGCCACGTCTGCTCAGAGAGGGTCACCTAAAGCTGGATTCTCTGGGCTATAGCCCACAGGCTTTGGGATGCCTCCAAGGGTGGAGAGCACTGTTTCTCTCATGAGTGGTTTAACAATCCTCACAGTTCTTCCCTGGACTCAGTCCAGTAACCAGCATCTGTCTTGTACTGGGAAGCACAGCAGGGTGCAACACTCCAGATGCCACCACACCTGTCTGTAAAACCAAACTGCTACCCCAGTAATTCCTGACACCAGAGAGCCAGGCTGTGGGAGCTGTGCCTGTCCTGGCGAGACACTCAAACATGATTGCACCCACCCGTGTCCAGCTGTGACGTGGGCCAGGCTGGCAGATGAGCACATTGAAGTATGGCCAAGGGGACTCTAGAGCCCCCTTCCCAGGAAAGGCCAGCCCTTGGGCCAGCCCAAGGGTGGTCCTGTGCATGCCAGAAGGAAGCAGGCACATTGCAGGGGTTGCGGGAATTTTGCTGAGCCCGTCCTTGACACCAACAACCACACATGTCCCAGGGAGAATTTGTTGCTTCAGGTTCTTCATAAATGCCAAATCAGTGTGTGATGGATCCCAGGATCTCTTCACAGCAGCTCTCAGGGGCAGCAATAAAATTCCATTGCCAGCTGGGCCAGGAGGAGGTGTATGGGGGACAGCTGGAAAGGAGCCTTTCTGGGGAGCCTTGCACCAGCCACGCACCCCTGGGGCAGAGCGGGGACAGGGCTGATGGACCCACCTTGGTCTTGCTGGGCACTGCTCCACACATAAACCCCTTCCTCCTCCCACCCGCTGGACATGTGTGTATCCCAATAAATACCCTTCTCTGCCTAAATCCCCCTTGCATGCACCTCCAGGGGTGCACACGCACACACTCTGCACAGCCCTGCATATGCTCACCCCTGCTCCCCAGCACCCCCCATCATCCCACACGGCCGATGGCACTGCTGGGGCTGGATGACAACATGCAGAGGAGGCGGGCTCGTTCAGAGAGCTGCCATGTCCCATAGCATATGAACAGGGGACAACCCAGATGTCCCCAGCCCAGCTGGCCCTCCCAGCACCCTGCAGGAGCCCTGGTGCAGGCAGGCAGCGAGGAAATTGGTGCAGCCATCCAAAGGGAGCCTCAGTGCCACCCACCTGGGACACCCACCTTAGGGCTCCTTGGGGGCCTTGTCCAGACCCTGACACCTCCCAAATTCCACCCCCACTATGGGAGAGCTGAACATCCCTGTCTACTGCTCACCCTGCTGCCTGAGGAGCCCGGGCTCAGGCTGGAGAATAAATACCAGGACACCTCGGCTAGAGAACAGCTGGCTAACTGGAATTTTCATGAGAACTGGGGGGCCCCCAGAGCTGTGCTGAAGGATGAGTGGAGGGAGAGCGGGGCAGAGGCTGGAGGAGCCTGCGGGGCTGAGTCAGGAAAAATTCACGGGAGCAGCCGCTTCCAGAGAGGGTCAGACCCTGGGCTGGGGATAGGGATACCCAAGAGAAAGGGGCAGGGAAAGCAGAACGAGGCCGCGGTGCCCGATGACAGCCGGAGCTCGCCGTGTCCCCGCGGTGTCCCCGGGACCGGCCCGCGGAGCTCCGGGAGCGGGGCCGCAGCGCCACCCAGCGGCCGAGAGGCGCCACCGCCTCGGCTCCTCCGCGTCCTCCCGCTCTCGTCATGGAATCCGGGAATGCTTGAGGGGCCCGCAAAGCCATCCAGTGCCACCCCTGCCGTGGGCAGGGACACCTTCCACTGTCCCAGGCTGCTCCAAGCCTCAGTGTCCAGCCTGGCCTTGGACACTTCCAGGGATCCAGGGGCAGCCACAGCTTCTCTGGGCACCCTGTGCCAGGGCCTGCCCACCCTCCCAGGGAACAATTCCTTCCCAATATCCCATCCATCCCTGCCCTCTGGCAGTGGGAAGCCATTCCCTGTGTCCTGTTCCTCCATCCCTTGTCCCAAGTCCCTCTTCAGCTCTCCTGGAGCCCCTTTAGGCACTGGAAGGGGTTTAAGACACTGAGGTCTCCCTGGAGCCTTCTCCTTTCCAGGTGAGCACCCCCAGCTCTCCCAGCCTGGCTCCAAAACAGAGGGGCTCCAGCCCTCAGAGCATCTCCATGGGGCCTCCATTGAACTCTCTCCAACAGCTCCACCAGCACACCCTACCCACAGCCAGCCCCAGCTCACCCTCCTGGCTGCTCCTGGCTGTCCCCTCAGCACAGGACAGCCAGGAACCACTGCCACCACCACATGCTCCACCCAAAACCATGTCCAAGCTGTGTTGCTGTCTTGAGTGGGTGATGTGACCCAAGGAGGGGCAGGAGCATCTACTGAGGATCACTTCTGCATCATGGTGCTTTAAGCACCTCTGCTCTGGGACAAAAGCACATCCACCTCCCCAGGGATGTGCACCAGCCCCTTCCTGACTATGCACAGGCCCTGGTGTCTTTGGCTTCATCATCCTCTCAATGAAGGAACACAATCAGCAAAGCAGAGAACAAGAGACTTGCACAGGCAGGTTGTTGGAGCTTTATTTCTGTTTCTGGGTAAGAAACACAAATCCGCTCTCTCTAAAATCCAGGGGAAAGGAGATGCCACAGTGCTCCCTGGAGGGAAGGAGAGGACAGCAAGCCCACATCAAATTTGGTGATGACTTCTCCAGATTTACAGCAAAGCAGATTCATCTCTCATCTTCAAATTGTTTTTTTTTTACCTTGAATTTGCTGGTTTTCTCTTTTTTTGAAAAAAAAATACCCAGAGCATAAAGACATCGTTTTGGTAACACAAAAATGATTTAAACCCTTGGAATGACTCAGATCTAATCTCCTTGATTCTCCACAGGTGAATTTTGAGGCCTTTGGCCTCAGCACCTGGGGACTTTCTCAGTGATTATGGGGTTCCCAAAGAGTGCTGTTGCGTCCTTCCTGGTGCAGAGGAGCCCAGGACTCAGCACAGCCCATGAAGGTCCTTCTGCAGAGCTCCTCAAACCTTGCAGGGATAGGCTGGCATGCTCTGGCAAGACCTGAGTGGAAGAATTCACAGGAGGGAGATGAAGTCACAGCAGTCTCCAGCATGTCCCTTGTTCAAAGCACCTTCATTTGCATTCCAGAGCCAGCCAGCAACACACAGATACTTTTGTCTTTGCTTTTGGTTTCCAGTAACCAGAGCTTGCAACAAGATCCAGTTCCTCATTTCCATGAGGTGACTTATCTAGGCTGCACCAGGGTTGTTCTGGTGCTACCAGAGATGTGCAGTGTCTGCTGTGGACAAGCAGCCAGAGGATAAAAGCCTCTGGGCCACCTCTGGGAATGGGGTGGGCTAATGGGACAGCCATTCCCACAGGATGTAAGACCACTGCAGTGTCTGCTTCTGAAATATTCACAGCTCCAGAGACCAAAACAAAACAAAACAAAAAACATAACAAAAAAACAAAAAACCAAAAAAAAAAAAAAACAAAAAAAAACTTGGGGAAACCCAGATAAAGTCATATGTGGTGGTGTTAACATCACCTCTTACACCAGCAGAGCCTGACCTGGCTGATACAGAGCTGCAGAGAGGCTCTCCAAAGCACAGAGCAAAAATGTCAGCACAAGGAAAAACCTTTGCTGGGAGTCTCTGCCAAGTCTCACCTGGATTTCGTCCAACTTTACCCTTTAGTCTTGAAATTTTCCATCCCGGAGTATTTTTCTTTCCAAGTTCTAGTGCAAAGAGCCACAGCCAGAAGGACAAGAAGCTGTGGCAGCCAAACACCCCAAGATCTTCTGGGGGGATGCTGCCCTTCACTGGAAGATGAAGCTTTGGAGAGAGAGCTCACTTTTTCCAGCTGTATCAGCAGCTCTAATGAGAGAAAATTACTTTGGCCTTCATTAAGAAAAAAAGTTCTGTCATTCCAGTGGAAAGCTGTCATGTTGCCAGATTGAGGAACAGGGTCTTGGGAGTGTTGCCTTCTCCTGTTCCCAGAAAATCTGCGGAAATTTGGCTGGTGATGTTGAAAAATTATTTGAGTTCTCACAGAGTCAAGGTGTGAGTTCTGGCGACAGCTGCCAGCACTGCTGTTCCAGGACCAGTGTCCCCTGGCTGCCCCAGTAGAACATCCTCCAGAGCTCTGAAGGAGCTCTGTCCTGTGTTCTCCCCTGTTCTGGGGTGGCTGTCACAGCTATGGGACAGCAAGAATGGGGCTCAGCAAGGTGAGCCTCCTCTGTGGATGCCACAGCTTGAATCCCTCTGAGAAGGGATGCTCCCTTTGATACTTCATTAGTCAAATAATTTAAAAGTTACCCATAAAACTTCAACTGGAAGAAACTTTGAATAAGCAAAATGAAGCCACACAACCACCAGAGTGAAAGAGTCAGCCTTGAAAAAATAAAATATAAAGGGTGGAAAAAACCTATGAGTAGGTCAGCAAGGATCTGCAGCCCATGCAGTGAGCAAGGACCTGTGGGTTTGGATGTGGAGTTCAGGGCTCTCTGAGCATACCCTGGCCCTGTGGTGCCCATCCCAACTCTGGGGCAGGGACTGGCTAGGATCACAGGACAGAGCCCATAGGGGACATGGAATAGGAGAGAGACACAGCAGACATGGAGCCTGGATGGGAGCAGATGGAGATGAAGAGTGGAATCCAGCTGATCTGTCAAGTGACAGATGGCCTTCACGCTGGCCAGGTCAGAGAGGCAGCCAGCAACTGCAGCCACTCTTTCCTTTTTCTCCTTAATTTGTCTCAGCAGGCCCTGTATTCCCCTCACCAGGCTGTGCTCAGCTGCATAGAGGTTGTGGTGCTTGTGGAGGGTGGGGGACCACAGGGCTCTCGAATACCCCCCCTCTACCTCCAGGACATGACAAGACACTCCTGACACAGGAACCCAAACTCAGAGAGATTAAACAACTCCAGAAAATAAACCTATTTTCAACTCTATTTTCTATTTTTTTTCTCTTTTCAGTCATTTTGGGATCTTGCACACCTTCTCTAGGACAGGAGAATAAGGAAAAAGCATGAAAGTTCCCACAAAGTATTTGTCCATGTAAAGGAAGAAGGTGAGAAAACAACACAAAAGAAAGAAATAAAGAAATAAAGAAACCAGAACAGCTTTTTCCCTTCTCTACAGAGAGTTCAGGAACACTAGGGAAAAATGAACATTTTTCCTCCCATTTTGTTCCACTGGAAGAAATGTCCAAGTGCCCCTCAGTGCCACATGCTTGCTATTACATACACAGAAAATTAAGAAGCAAAACCAAGTGACACTTAGAAAAAACGAATATCCATCAGCTGTGAGCTGGGAACCGACCTGAACCAGCCTGAAACCTCCTCTGGCCAGGAGCTGTCTGTGGCAGGGACCATCCAGGCTCTGTGGCCACCAAGCCCTCACTAGAGCTGCAGCTGCCCTTGAATCAATCAGGTTTTGCTGTGAGACAACTCTGTTTCCAGAAGCTTAATAATTAAGAGCCTATTTTTAGGGAAATGGGCCACCACTTTAATCAATAAGGAGCAGCCAGCTCCTCAAGGGTAAGGGGGGTTAGAGTTGCCCTGTTCCAGCCTCAGGAGTTTGTCCCCAGTCCCATGATGTGTGGTTGCCCCCAGGTGCTGCAGGGAGCTCTGCCCCATGCCCCCACCTCTCTGGGATCCCACAGGGCACCTGGGACCTTTGCCTCCATTGGCCTTCCCAGGGGATGCTCCTAGCAGGCAAAGGCTGCAAAAAATAGAGGGGCTCCTTAGGAACATCACCTGGGAGGAGTTTGGGAGAATGCCTCTGGCCAGCTGGACTAGGAGCAGCTGGTTCAGCTCTCAGCAGCAGCTCTTGGGGGACAGGAGGGGCACAGCCATCCTCACCACACACTCCTGCTGTCCCTGCCAGGGCTGGCTCCTTCTGCCTCCCACCATCTCCTACACACCCCTAGTCTGCCCAGGAAGAAGAGCCTAGCAGCCCCTTTCCTGGGAATGTTCCCCCAGCACGAGGTGTTTAAATCATTTACAAAGGGCTAAAATAGAGCTGGCTCCCTTCCAGGCACTCTGGCATCCAGGCTCTGTAAACAACTCACCCACCAAGGGAGTCAGCTGGGGAAAAAGGCTTTTCATGTCCATTCCCCAGGCCTCACTTCCACAGAAACCTTCCAGCATGATCCTTTCTCAGCTGTAAGAGCAGCAAAATTGTTTCAGGTCTTCACTGATGTTCCTTTTCCCCCAAGCACACTTGTGGACATCTCACATGACTCCCTTCTGCCAGTGGATGGAAAAAGAGGACTCTCTGCAAAGAAACAATTAACTGATGTAGTATGTCTGATGGGTCTTTCCTTGGATACCCTGAATATCCTTTCATTGGATATGTCCTAGGTTCCGTTTCAAAGGCAATTTATTTTTTTAATAGCATTGATCTTTATGGAGATAGGAATTCACCTGGGTATCTTCTCATGGCTGCTGAGCCACACCCAGGAGCTCATAAGAAGAATCAAGAGGACATTTATTTCTTAGGCTGCAAGTGATTCACTAAAAATCATTGGGATGCAAGTGGAAAATGCCAGGAATCGGAACACAGCCCAGCTTTCAAAATCCAAACCATGCTGGGAGAGCAAGGTCTGGGCTGGCCAGGAGATCAGCTGCAAGAGGAGCCACCCAGCATCTCTTTCCTCTGCAGGGTCTGTGGCAACTCTCAGCTGCTCTCTCCAGGGCCCCCAGCCCAAAGGAACGCCCCAGGAGCTGGAGCTCTCACCCTGTGACTCCCCAGCTGACCAGCAAGTTCCCAAAACTGCTACTCTGGTCTCATGGAGGCAGGACACCAAGTGCTGCAGCCTCACCTGCCTGTGCCACACCTGGACAGGGATCATCCTGCTGGAGCAGCTGAACCTCCTGGGGCCTCTGCAGCACCAAATGCAAGGGGAAGGATGCAGTTCCCTGGTTCCCCAGCTGTGAGAAGGGAGGCCGGTTCTTCCATCCTGCTGCCAGAGTGTGGTCCATACTGTGGCCCAAGTCAGATTCACCCCCAGGAGGGTGATACAGAGGCTGACAGGGTGCTTGCAGGGAGTCAGAGAGTACCAACTCATTATCCAAACACATCCCATCCTAAGGCTGGGAGCTCCTGTGCACCCCACAGGGGTTTATCCCCTCAGAGTGGGCAGTAGTGCATCTTGAGTTCTCCCTGAAGAGTTGCACAGAGGGAGATGAAGCCTCTTGTGAAAAAAAATAACCCCCTACAAGAACCCACACATGGCTGCAACTTGGGAAGCACTGTCCTGAAGTCCACCTTCTCCTGGGTTTTGCCAGTGGATCCACATCAGACTCTGACCCACCCAGCTCCTGCCACCCCAGCACCTGCTGCTCCAAGGGGCACCTTTGGCAGAGCCAGATGCCAGCTGAGGATCCACCCTGCTCCCACAGGGTGCAGGTGTCCCTCCTGCATGCTGGCCTGCGGTGGGAGTGATTTGGTAGCACAGGTGCTGGACACAAGTCAGGCATATGGTCAGTGAGAAACACCTGACAGTAGAGGACCTGAGTCAGCACTCTCCAAGGAAACCTCAGAGGAGCAATGCTGGAAGCACAGAGCACTGGGGCAGCAGGGCTGGAGGGCTCACAGAGCTGTGGGACAGGAAGGACAGAGCCCCAGCACCAAGTATGGGGCATGCTTGCCCCTAGCCTGGCACTGGGCTGGAGGAAGGGGAGGGTGAGGAAGGCTGGTCCCACACCTGGGGAGCAGAGCCAGCAGCTTCCAGGTCCTGTGCCCCAGCCCACTTTTACCGTGAAGCAGGAAGACTGATCATCCCACAGTTCTCCTTCCCAGATGCTGGGAGTGGCTGCTGTTACTCCTTGCCATCTGTGATGTTTGTGGTGTCAAAGAAACCCCTGCTGAGGGCTGGCCCATGAAATACGCATGGCATGGCCTCTCCTTCTAAACTGTATCTCCTCCTGTGCCAAATTCCCTCCTCACCTATTTGTCTCACATTCAAATGTTTCTTCACATTTTACAGCTTCTCAAGCCATCCATAAGAGCTTCTCCTGGATTTATTCCCATTGCTGCTGCAGGCAAGAGTGCCCAAGGAAGGACTTGGATGTGTGTTATCCAGCTGCAGCCATGTTCCCCATGTGGGAAATAGCAGCATGGTTGTCTGTGATGTGTGTTCTAGCCATGGGCTGGACTGAGCCTCCCATGCCAGCTGCAGCCACTGTGAGCAGGGACCGGCCCCTGTGTGCCAGCAGCACCTGCCTGGGCATGGTGGGGACAGGGACAGTGGCCTCGAGGGCATAATGTCACAGCCAAGGGAGATTGGGAGCTGAGGGGTCAGTGCTCTGCAAGGCCACAGTGATCCACGAGGGCTTGGTATGGTCCCCACAGCAGCCTGGAGCATCCCCTGTTGGTCTCCCTGCCAATGGCAGGGCTGCCAGCTCAGGCCTGCCAGCTCAGGGCTTTTCTCTGCTTCGGATACCACCATCCTGAGAGGAACCTCATCAGATTTCACTTCCATCAAAAAGTGGCTTTTTACCATTTCATCTTTGAGTTTGGGTCTGACACTAAAGTTTCTTCAGAAACTCAGACCTGGTTTTGCACCCAGCTGGATGCTGCAGGGCTGCAGCTCTGCTGGCACAGCAGGCAGCACTTGGAAGCTTTCCCTGCTAAGACCAAGCAAGTGTTTCCCAGGGGTGACTGGTGCCATTAGAGCCTTTGAAGGGAATTTTCTCTGTGGCAATTGGCTGAGAAACAAGGTTTGAACAGCATCCCAAGAATTCATGTGTGCAGTCTCATCACGGCGAGGGACTTTGGGTGAATTATTATCTCTAAATGACACAAAAGACTTAACACAGGGAATGTTTTGAAGGAAGTGGATGATTTTCCAGAGCTTTGTACCCAGCTCTGTCAGAGGCAATGCCACTGCCTGGCTGTCTCCGTGGAAGGACAAGATGTTCCCAAAGAAAACCTTACGAATGAGCTCAAGGAATCCCCGTGGTTTCACTGCCGGTTACAGCAATGTCAGTGCTGAGGAGGGCAGGAAAAAACAATTGCAGGACTCATGTTCCCATCTCCTGCCTGCGCTGAGCATTCCCAGCACAAGATGTCACTGCGGAGCTGTATTTGCACAGCTCTGCATCAGCCCGGAGTTATCCTCCGGGAGCCACTGGAAACGGGGCTGGAGAGGTTGGCATGGAGAAGGAACACGGTCACAGAGAGAGGACGTGGGCACAGAGAAGGGATGAGGGCACAGAGAAAGTATGCAGCTGTGATGCTGCTGTGAAACAATCCTACGAAAAGGAAGGGAGGTACCTGATCTCCCAGGCCAAGACTCTGGAGCGTTCTTGGACGCGAGGTGTCAGGGATGTGCTCGGTAATCTCCGGAGCTCAGCACTGGGTGTGCCGGGGAGGAACAGCTCAGGCAAACGCCTGCCAGGAGCAGGACAGCCACTCGCCCTGCATGGGAAGATCCCGAGGTCCTGCTCTGCCCCATGCCCCCGCCCTCTCCGGGGCTCCACGGAGCAGGCGAAGCCCAACAGCCCCAGCCCACGACGAGGGAGCTAAGTCTGCTGCCTCAAGCAACCCAAGCACCTATGGACCCCGACCAAATGAGTGAGGATCCAGCTGAAGCCCGTAAAATGTCCACGCACACACCAGGAGGAGCAAGTACAGGGGCTTGAAACATCTCCCCCAATAGAGGTCCTGCAGGTCTGAGATCCCTTCTCCAAGTGTTTCCAGCTCCACAGGCTGGATATACCACAGCCTGCCCCAGGGATGGCTACGAGGGAATAAGCACCCTTTGAGGCATCCTTTGGCCCTCCCTGGGGCTGCCTGAGCAGTCAGCAGCCCCTTGGCCCTTCAGGGTTGGCCCCGGTGCTCCCCACAGGCCCCCTTCAGGGCTCCCTTGGGACCTTCATAATTTTCCCAACGGCTCCTCCAAGGGCGTGAGGTCCTCTTTGCCCCGCTCCCAGCACTGCTCCAAGGAAGAGAGTTCCCTTCAGGTCCTTCCCGGGGCTCCCCTCGAGCCGCACCTGCCCCTTCAGGCCCTTCCCGGGGCTTCCGGAGAGGGAGGTGCCTCTGGGACCGGCTGCTTCAACGGGATGGGAATGGGGAAGGCACCGGGCAGGGGGCTGCGGGAGCGGGATGCGCTGGGCAGGGTTGCTCCAGTCCTGGTGCTGGCCCCGGTGACCTTGCCAGTCCCGGTTCCTATCCCCGACCCGGTACCTGTCCTAGCGTCGGTCTTGCTCGCAGTCCCAGTGCCAATCTCGGTGCCGGTGCTGGTCCCTGTCCCTGTCCAGGTCCGAGTCCTGGTGCCGCTTCCGGTTTCGGTTCCGGTGCCGGTCCCGTTCCCAGTTCCGCTGCCGGTCGCCGTCCTTGTGTCGGTGCCAGTCCCGGAATCAGTCCCAGTCCCAGTGCCGATCCCGATGCCAGTTCCCATCCTCGTGGCGGTGCTGATGCCTGTCTCGGTGCCAGTGCCAGTCCCATTCCCAGTCCTGCTGCCGGGCCCGGTGCCGATCCCAGAATCAGTCGCAGTCCCGGTCGCCGTCCCGGTGCCGGTGTCGGTACCGGGGCAGTGCCGGGGCGCGGGGCCGGTTCCGGTGGCAGCAGAGCGCGGCCAAAGGCGGGGCGGAGCGGGGCCGCGGAGCTGGGGGCCCGGGGGCGGTCCCACGCAGGCCGTACTTAAGGCGGCGGCTGGCGGCGGCCCCGCCGTGCCCATGGCTCTCCCGAGCGCCGTCCGGGCGCTCCGCGCCGCCGTTCGCCG
>VXAX01004341.1:52617-67103 GCA_013399835.1 Leptocoma aspasia
GCGGGCGGCCGCGGCGCTGGTCGCCTTCCAAGACAAAGTCCGTCCTGTGCGCGGCTGAGGCAGGGGGAGCCGGTGGCGGGGAGAGCGTGAGGAGCTGACCCCGAGAGGGGCCAGGGGCGTAGGGTCTGGTCCTGATCCCCGGGGAGCTGCGGGGAACTGCTCCTGGATGCCTCCGGAGCCAGTCCTGGATGCCCGGGGCCGGTTCTGCTATAGGGAGCTGGGTTTGGGTGTCTTTGGGTATGAAGTTGTGAGAGGGACGGAGGGCAGTCTTCCATCCCTGGGGCAGGATCTACGCTGGGGACCTGGTCCTGGGTGTCTCCGGGCGTCGGGTTGCACTGCTGGCCTGGGCTGGTGGGATACAGGATGCTCTGGGTATCATGGTGAATTCCCCTGCCCCAGGCTGCTGGGAATTGTGGGGTTGGCAGCCCCAGGACCCTCGTGTTTGGCTTCAGAAAGTGGGTGCTGGCACTGTCTAGCTGTCCCGGGGGTCATATCCTGCCTGCTTAGCTGGGTCAGGGTCTCAGGAGGTGGCACTGACTTGTCCCAGCTCCCAGTGGTCTCCGTGTCCCACAAGTCCCTTTGCAGAGCAGCACCTCAGCCCAGCTTCTCTGCAGCGCTCAGGCTCGGTCTGCCCAGGCTCTTGGGCCAGGCTGGCCCCAGCAAAAGGGGAGAGAGCCCACAGCCGCTGCCTCCCGCCTGGGAGAGCTGGATCCCCTGCGCTTGATGGGGGGCCCAGGCCATAAATGCACCTTTACATGTCGCCTGCGAGGTCAGACGAGTCCACAAGGAAAACATGTGCTTCAAGCGAGAGGGGCCGCATAATGGCTCCATTCAGCAGGGCCACAGGGCGCTGGTGCCCCCTCCTCAAATTACAGCCGGAGTTTCCTAAGGAGGCATTTCACGAGCCAAAGCGGCCGCAGCTCCCACCGGTGCTGTTCCTTGACAGCAGGGAGCCGTCCCTCCTCGGTTGCCCCTGATCTGCACAGCAATGCTGCCACTACATCTTGGGGTGGCAGAGGGAACTTGAGTAGTGTCCCCACCCTGTTCCTTGTATCCTGCCGCACGTGCTGGGGATGAAGTGCCTGGGTTCTCCCCTGTGCAGAAGGACCCCCTCATCCCGGCTGGATGAAGGTGGGGGAGGTGCTGCATCAGCACCACAAGGCTCAGACTCACTGTGCCACCCGTGGGTGCCATGAGGTATGCAAGAGGCACTGGCTGTTGAGTGGGACAGGTTGGTTCTGCCCATCCTCCAGCAGAACTGGAGCCTGAAGGCAGCCTAGGAGCTGGGGATGATGGGGCAGGGCCAGTCTCTAGGAAGCTCAGATGATGTTTGCATCATTTTCTATCCCTCACCCTTCTCCAAACCCTTCTTCCCGCTCCACCCACTCAGTTGGCACCCACCCCCATCACTGCTGTGTACAATGGACATGGAGGACCCCCCTATGTTACCGTCCAAACCCACCCCAGTGGTCCCAAGGACCTGGTGCTGCAGATCCTGGGGCCAGGGGCAGTGGGACTGGAGGTGGCTTTGGGAGGAGGTCCCAATGTCCTCCACCCAAGGCTGTTGGAGCTTGTTGGACCCTTAGCTCTGCAAATCCCATCCAGACATCCTGTGGAGATGCCACCACAGGTTTCAGAGGTCTCAGGACTGTGTGACTTCTTGAGACCTGGTTCCCAAGTAGAAATTCAAGGAATAATTTAGGGCAGTAGAAAAGGGCATATTTGGGGCTTTTTGGGGTTTTGTGTTCTAAATTCAACTTGTCCTTAAATTTGAAGTTCTTTTATACTGATTTCCCATTGGTATGACCAAAGCTGCCAGTGGTGACAGCCTGGCCACTCCTTTGTCCCTGTCCTGCTCTCTTGCTAACATACTCTTTTCCAGTCTTTCGTCTTTAATTTTATTTCTCTGCCTGAAGGGTTTCTATTTATGCCCATGATCCTATTCCTGCCTGCCCTGGGGATGTCTGTCTATCTGTCTGCACCCTGAAGCTAGGGTCAGGGAGCTGCAGCTGGCATCAGCTGCCAGTGCCTGGGACACAGTTGTCACAGGAACACTATGTGCCAGCTGGGTGGCACCAAGTGATGGGTGACACAGGGAAAGATTAGCACTGGGGTGATGCTTGGAAGGAGCAGCAGGGCAGGGATGGAGAAGCACTGGGGATGGGGAGGGTGACAGTGGTTCTCTGAGCACCAGGAGTATACTGGGTGTCCACAGGGCTCCTTTGCAGCTCCATCCACTGGGTTGAGCTGGGTGGTCTCACATGGGACCACATGCAGCAGCCCCCAGCTGAGCCCCAGAGTCTTGTTCCTGCTTCCAGGGATGTGAGCCTGCTCCTCATTGTTCAGGGCAGGCTGTGCTGGTCTGATTGAGAGCCCCCAGAACTCTCTCTATAGCCATTGGTAAAGTGATTTCTGGGAGCAGTGTAGGATACTAATCCACAAGAAAAATGTTCTACCTCTGTGAAAAGCCTGGGATCATTAGCTGAGATCCCAGTGATGCTCAGCATGAGCAGGACATGGCTATGGGCCAGGGGAAAGGCTGGCATTAAGGACTTGTCCCTGCAGGTGACAGCTCCAGCTCTGCCTTCCACACATCCCACTCCTTTTCCTCCACATCAGCTGAGGTCTCAAGCCCTGGCCACAGCTCAGAGGCAGCTTTTCATTGGTTTTTTTTTTTCCCAGCATTTGTAATGCTTTGAAGGAAAGAAAGTATTTGCATAATGGATGTCTGCAGTGCCATGTCCATGTCGGTCAGGAGTGAGCTTTTAAACACATCTCTCAGTTATCCTTTTCCAGTAATCAGGGGGCACATGAAGCAAGCCCTTTGTCAAGGAGCTGAGGCCATGAAACACCCTGATGAGCATTGGTGACCTGCAGCCAGCACTGACCCTCTGTGGCCTGGCTGTGCTCTGGGACCAGTCCATGTACCCCATTGGGAGCAATGGTTTTCCAGAGTCACATCCTGGCTACCTCTCCTTGCCACAGGACCAAGTTTATTTGTTGTCAAAGCTGCTGATAAATGAGATGGGTGCTGAGTGGGAGGCCATCAGCTATCAGGGAGCAGATAAGCCCAAATCCTGTGAGGCGGTGGGTTGGGTCCCAGCTGGGGTTGGTTCTGGTGCCACTCACCTCCTCCAGCTCATGGCAGAAGATTTTCCCTCCTGTCACCATGTTCCAGTAACTCCCAGCTCCCCACCATCAGCTCATCACAAATGATACTTTTTGGCACATTTCCTGTGATGCCTGTTTTGGTGGCCAGGCTGGGCTGTTGGAGGCAGGTTTCCCAGGTGGAAGGGTTTCCTTTTGCAAACCTGTGATGGTTTCATTCTAAAAGCCACCAGACTGAACTTCTAAAGGGTGGAGTGGTGAAAGCAACCCCAGGTGCAACAGTGAGGCTTTGGCCATGCCATGGGAGGGCAAGAGCACCATGGACCCTTCTCCACCTCTGCCTGAGTATCCCAGCGCAGCTGGCAAAGCTTTCTGGGGGGGCACAGCATGAAGCCTCTTGCAGAGAAGGACCTTGACTCCAGTCCTGGGGGAGGTGATTTGGTGGTTGGCCCCCCTTTGCCATTAACCCCATGCATCCCCTTGCATGCTTGGTGGGAGCAGAGACCCCATCGAGCCCTAGAGTCCCTGTGGGGGGTGTTTGTGCCTCTGCCATCGCAGCATCTTGTGGCTGCTTCCACAGGCTGCATAGATGGAGCTATTTTGGGCTCTGGCTGCAAGGCATTTTTTCCAGGCCTTGAATAATTTTTGCGGTTCTTTTCTGCCTCCTTTCCAACTTTTCACTGTCCGCCACGACAAGGGGGACACGGTACTCCTGGCTGGGCCATACGGGTGCTGCCCGCCGAGGGGCCGGGGCGGGAGCTGCAGCCCCAGGACCCCACTTTGGCCGAGGCGCTGCTGGCAGCTCCCTCCCCGGCCCCAGGATGAGGCGGTCTGGCAGCCAGACGTGGTCCTGTGACTGCGCTGGGTTTCGAGCGAATACTGCCTCGCTGTCTCCTCCTCTTCTGCATTTGTTACATATAAAGAGGAAAAGGGGAAAAAAAAAAAAAAAAAAAAAAAAGCTAAATGCATTCCAGGCTGGGCTGCCAGACCAGCCTGGGTAAAGTTTTCCTTGACTGCAGCATCCGCCTGGGCTGTTTTGTGACCCTCCAGCATTGCTCCCTCGCCTGTGGGACCAGTTGGTGTGGGTCACCTCAAGGATGAGTGCGTGGCTCCAGGGATGAGCAAGGGTCCACAAACAGGGATTTCTGTGGGGTCGTGTGGAGTGTACTCCCCACACCTAATTGCAGCATCATGAGCCCCCAAACATTTGCTTGGGGATGGTTCTTTGATGAAGTGTGGGTGAGATGTCCCCATGTGTCCCTTACCAGCAGAGAGCTGAGCATCCCTGGCTGAGCCTCTGAGACCCCATCCCGCGCGAGCTTGTGCCAAAAATATCCTGCAGATGATGATGATGATCCTGTGCCTGGTAGTCCCTGGAGGTGGTGGCACTCCAGGACTCTCAAGAGCTCAGAGACACATTCCAGCTGCCTGCAGTTGGCCTCCCCCTGCTTCTACATGGGGACATTCCTTGGGAGCTGGCTGTATTCCAGCTATTCCAGCCAGGTGGTTCCAACCTGCCTTTGGGCTTCCATCCCCAGGCCACAAAGCACCAAGCCTGCGATTTAAGTCATGTTTTCCCCTGGGACATTTAGAACCTTCCCTTTTTTCCCAGCTTTTTTTTCTTTATCCTTTTTTTTTTTCCTTTTTTTTTTTTTTTTGGGTGGGATCTTTGGATTTTTTTTATTGTGGAGGTTGCAAACATGACTTTTGCTTTTTCATCACTCCTTATTAATGGGAAAAACTGGTCCTGTTCTTACTCCTGGCATCACCTTAATGGCTGGTGGGGCATCCATGGGATCCCCCAGCAGATCCATTAACTCACTGTGTGCTGGAGGAGGAGCCAAGAGCTCTCCTTCCCCTTTGGAGGTGTAGAAGCCCCCAGCAGGACCTCTCATCATCATGGCTTCAGTGCTCCTGGTGGGTTTCTGGGAAGGACCAGGACTTTCTGAGGGTTGTAACTATTTGTGATGCTTTTTTTTATCCCTGTAGCTCCTCGGTTCTCGTGTGCTGCCTGGGATGGAGGCAACAGGGGAGCGAGTGTTTAATAGGTAAACACCAGCATTTTGCTTCATTGGGCTCTGCCCATCCTTTACTGAGCCTTCCTGGCCTCACCACCACTGTCAGGGGCCACCTTGATGTGTCCTGTGGCTGAGACCCCCTGTCCTGGGGACCTGCAGCCAGAGTCCTGCCTCCCTGCAGTGCTCCAAGCCAGCACCGTGTGGATGAAATGGGTGCTCAGCCCCAATGTCAGGGGTCACAGCTGTGGGGGTTTCTTTCCTTACCAGCCAGCTCTGGGTCTAAGGACTTGGGGGTGCTGCTCGGGTCCTAAGGGACAGTGAAGTGTCCCCCAGGGTGAAGGGGTGAAGGTGCAGTTGCAGGGATGGGACTGAGATTCCCCACAGGTGATGCAGCAGCGTGGGGACCTGAGCCAGAGCCTGCAGTGAAACCAAAGCTGCCCAGACCAGGCACGTGGTCTGTTGTGGCCTCACTAGGGAGAGACTGCTGGGGCTGCCAAAGACCACTGAGCTTGGACTGGGGCTGTACAAGGTGTCACAGCTCTTTACTGGGGCCACAGTGAGCCCAGCGTGGATGCTCAGCATGAAACCCTGGGAGCATCATTCCCTGCATTGCCACCACAATGAAGACAGCTGCTTTGGGGCTCCTGCACAGTCTCGGCTGGCCACAGGGCTCACCATACCCCAGGAGAACTGGAGGTGGCACTTTGCAGCTGGGACCAAAGCCCGCATAACCAACTAACTCACCGTGCATGAGCCCTGTAACCACTCACTGCATGCGTTGGGAACGGGTTGTGGCCTGTTTGGAAGGCAGAAGGACAGGATCTGGCAGGACAATGGGGGGAGGATGGTCCCACAGCGAGCTGTTCCCATCTCCTGCCCCCCAACCTGCTTTAACCTTTAGACTCACTGCTCCTAACCTGTATAATCTGTCTATTCTAGGGGTTTCTATAATATCCATCACCGTAGGTTTAACAACTCCCAGGTAAGGTGGCTGGGATGGGTGGTTGTCTCTCCCCGTCCCAGTGCCTAAGGAAGCTTGTCCAGGGCAGTGTGGGATCTGTGCGTGCTGCCTGACCATGTCCTGCAGTTGCCTGCCTCCAGGCATCAGTCTCAGCATGAGGTCCCCTTAGCAGGAGAGGGGCTGGTGGTCTTTGGGGGCAGGTGGCCACGTGGGAGAGGCAGTGCTGGGATGGCAGTGCCCACAACCCCTCTACTTTGTTTCTCCTTCTCCCCTCTAGCAAAGCGGAGCTGAGCAAGGGACAACATTGGGTGCAGCCTCTGGCAGGGACATGGCTTGGCTGGGTGACAGGAGGCTGGTGGCCAGGATGGGAGGCGTCCTATCTGGTTGGCAGAGATGGAACTGAGCTGGGTGACAGGATGCTGGTGGAATTTTTATGGAAAGGGTCCCATCCGGCCCAGGCAGCTGTTTGCCAGGGTGGTCACAGTGCCACAGCTCAGCAGCACTCAGAGGGTCACTGCACAGCCCTTTTTCTGCTCTGAGGGGTCTGGGGGGCTTTAGGGAGTACGCACTGGTACTCATGCCTGCTGTCTGCCCATATGTCCAGCCGTGTGCGAGGGGAACTTCACCTGCAAGGAGAACGAGGTATGCGTCAGGCCCGGCGAGTGCCGCTGCCGCCACGGCTACTTTGGTGCCAACTGCGACACCAGTGAGTACTGGCGGGTGCCTTTGTGCCCTCAGGGGGTTCACTGGGGTGGACCTGGCTCATCCTGGGGTGACTTTCCAGAGCAGCTCATCAGGGATAGAGCTAGGAATGCTCTAGCTCTGCCCTTGCCTGTTCCCTGGCTCTGTTTCCCAAGGCACTGTCCCCTTGCCAGGGTCTCCTCTTAGATTCAGTGCTCTGCGGGGAGGAGAGAGAGGATTGTGGTCAAGAGGTACTGTTGGGACTGGGGGTCTCCATTGGTGCCTGGCATGGGGTTGTCCCTGTGGGCAGTGCTGAGGCTGATGGCTCTCCCCACAGAGTGTCCCCGGCAGTTCTGGGGTCCCGACTGCAAGGAAATGTGCACCTGCCATCCCAATGGGCAGTGCGAGGATGTGACGGGCCAGTGCACCTGCAATCTCAACCGCTGGGGCCCCAAGTGCGAGAACATCTGCCTCTGCAAGCATGGCAAGTGTGACCAGAAGACGGGCAAATGCACCTGCGAGCCCAACTGGTGGGGCCCACAGTGCTCCAGCTCCTGCTATTGCAGCCACAACTCCCAGTGTGACCAGCAGACAGGGAACTGCCTGTGCCAGCCTGGCTGGTGGGGACGTGGCTGCAACAACCAATGCTCCTGCAACAACTCGCCCTGTGAGCAGTTCACGGGGCGCTGCCAGTGCCGGGAGAGGACCTTCGGGCCTCGCTGCGACCGCTATTGCCAGTGCTACAAGGGCAAGTGCAACCAGGTGGACGGGACCTGCACCTGCGAGCCAGGCTACCGGGGCAAGTACTGCCGCGAGCCATGCCCGGCCGGCTTCTACGGCCAAGGCTGCAGGAGGCGGTGAGTGGCCAGCCCTGCTGGGTCTGATCCAGCATGTGTGGGAGGTGGCAGCGGGAGGATTTGGGGTGTGCTGGGTGATGGGTTCCTGTCATTGCAGGTGTGGGCAGTGCAAGAGCCTGCAGCCGTGCACTGTGGCCGATGGGCGCTGCCTGACGTGTGAGGCGGGCTGGAATGGCACCAAGTGTGACCAGCCCTGCTCGCCCGGCTTCTATGGAGAGGGCTGCGAGAAGCTCTGTCCCTCCTGCAAGGATGGCCACACCTGCAATCACATTAACGGCAAATGCTCCCACTGCAACCCAGGCTGGATCGGAGACCGGTGAGTGCGGCTGGGTGCAGCATTGGGTTCTGGGAGAGGAGTACCTGGCTTCCCTGATTCTCCCAGGGAACAGAGTCACTGAAGGGTTCTGCAGCCATGGAATCAATCCTGGGCACAAGAATTTGCGGGAGAGCATCCCAGCTTGAGAGCTGAGCCCCGCTGCAAGCATCCAGGGTCCAAGGGGCATAGGGCAGGGGTCTTGTAGGCTCCCTCCAGTTCCATGGCCGTGTCAGTGGGCTCAGTCCATCCCTGGACCCCTCTTCTGGCTTCAGAAACCACAAGCCACCACAGTGATATACAGCCCAGTCTCTGTGCATGTGGAGGGATGCTGGAGGTCCCCAAGTGCCATGGGTGCTCCAGCCACTTGCCCTCATCCCTCCCAGGTGTGAAACCAAGTGCCGGAACGGGACATATGGGGAGAACTGCGCCTTCGTCTGCAGCGACTGCGTCAATGGCCAGTGCCACTTCGAGACTGGGCAGTGCCTCTGCCACCCCGGCTCCCATGGCACATAGTAAGTGAGGCACTGGTGAGCACACCTGGGGGCACCTCATGACACAGGTGATGCTCAGGCACCTTCTGCCCCTTCCTGTCCTATGCTGTTGCCAGCTGAGTCATTTCCTGCAGTGGAAGTGCTCACGGGTGATAGTTCGGATGATTTGGTGAGCAGAGGGGGAAGGACAAGCTGACAGAGCATCAAGGGGTGTTGCGCTTTAGGAAAGGCCTGTTTGGCAAAAACAAATCAACAAAGTGGTGGTTTGTTGGGGGTTTTTAAGTCCGGGTGGAATTTCTATCCAAAAACAGAGAGAACACCACATCACAGAATAACAAACAGCCTCATAGGCATGGCATCCCTGGAGGGCTCCTGCTTAAAGTTCTGCCTCTGGCTGGGGTCTACCCCAGGCCTCCTCCTTCCCCCACTCCAGGGGCACAAGGGTCATCGAGGGTCTGCTCATATCCCCAGGTAGTTTTTCCCAGCATGGGACTGAAGTGTTATTTGAAAAAATGAGGAAAGCATTTTGAAAAAATGAGGAAAGTCCCCCCCAGCGGGGACATGCAGACAGATCCCCCTGGTCCTGCTGGGTGGTGCTCAGGTTTTCCCAGCAATTAACTGAGGGTACAGCAAGGATGGGGATTTGGAGCTGGCATCTTGCCCATGCTGGTATTTCACTCAGGGCATAAAAACAGGGAGCATTTGCATTTTTAGGGGGTGGTATGGTGGGGCTTAGCTAACCACTTGTGGTGCTGGAACACTTGCTGGGCACTGGCACCAGTTTAGGATGCTTGGCCTGGGCATTGTGGCCACCTTTGGTAGCAAAGGCAGAGCTGAGAGGGTCTGAATGCTCCTCAGGAGGGTGTGGTGATGCTTTCAGCACAGTGCCAGAGGGCAGAGTGTGGATTAACCTGTTCTGAGACCCTGGCACAGCAGTGGGAGGGTGGGGATAGGGGATGCTCAAGATGCAGCCTTGGTGGTGGAACCTTGAGGTGAGTTGTACCAGGCGGTGAAGTCAGGGCAGGCTTGGGAGTGTTCCGGGTGCTCAGGCAAATCCCTGTGGCTATATCTAAACCAGTGTTTTTGTCAGCAGGGTACAATTTTGCTAAAAAGGGGATTTCTGCAATGAAGGCACAAGCAATGTCCTTGCCATACAGCATGTCCTCTCAGCTCTGTGTCAGGAGGAGGCTAAAGAAGCAGCTGCTGAAATATTTATGTGTGCACAAAGTGCGTTATCTTCTCAGTCTTTCCCAGAAGTGTCAGGACGCTCCTGGAAAAAAATCACCCTCCTCTGCTCTCCCAAAATCTCTGCCTGGGGCAGAAATATGGGGCCAAGTGGTGGGGTGAGAAGTTTTGCCTTGCTGGGGAACTATACCTGCTCCTGTTCTGCTGCATCAGTCTGCTGCATCTGCCCAGTGCAGCAGAGCAGATGTAGAAGCTCAGCACCCATCCTGACAGGCACATGATGGGCACACAACTGGCACATGACAGGCACACAGCAGGCACAAGGCTTGGCCAAGGTGGCACTTTGCAAGTTGTTGGAGTGTGAAATGGGCTGAGCTGCCTTGGGGCACAGCACCCAGGGCTGGGGGCAGCTGTGTCCCCAGGGGAGTGGGTTTGGGCTGTGGCCCACTGGCTCCTTCCAGCTGCAGCCACTCCAGCTGGGATGCAGCTGGCAGAGGGTTTGATGCCCAGCAGTGCTGCCAACATCTCCTAGCTACAGCTGGGTCCTCCTCTGCAGTGCCAGGCCCATGGCTGGGGAGGCAGGTTGGGTTGGATCCACTTGACACCATGTTTTCCATGCTCAAGCCCTTGAGACTTGTGGATTGGTGCCTATTTATGCGTGTCCCCATCATCTCCATGACACCATCAGGAAGTCATTTTACCAGCAGTGGAGATTTGGCACCAAGCACAACCAAACTAGGAGGGTCTTAGGGCTGCTCTGTTTTTGAAGGGTTTTTCCTTCTTGGAGGCAAAAAAAAAGTCAATCTGGGTACCTTCCCAGCTTGTGGCCACTGTGGCTCTGCTTGGCTTGGTGGGGGTGGGGCTTGGAGTGCCATGGCCACATCACCACTGAGCTGAGCTGGAATCCCTGTGTGTGACATCAGAGTATCTTTAGATGTGACTGCTGGGTTAATGACCTTTCCTAATTACCGTGTCTAATGGTGAAGTGCCATGCAGAGAGCAGTAAGAGTGTCTGAGATCCAGCTGGGCCAAACCCCTTGAGCGATGGGCAAAGCCACTGTGCGGGTGATGGGCTCCTGATCCCTGTGGATTAAGGGTTCCCCCAGGGTGTGGAGGAGCTGCGTCAGAGCAAGCTGGAGAAGTGCTCCCTGGAACATGGAGGGTTTGGCAGAAGGTGGCAGCCAAGTGGCTCCCACTGTTGTGCCTGAGGTGGGTGATGCACTACTCTCATCCAGCCCTTCCCTCCAGCTGTAACCTGACTTGCCCTCCTGGACACTATGGAGCCAACTGTGCCAACATCTGCAGCTGCCACGATGGCGCCTGTGACCCCCTGACGGGCGCCTGCCACATGGGTGAGTGCTGGGCACTGGGGGCTGGGCCTACCCACAGGGCTGGCCCTGGGCTGAGGCGCACGTCTGCCTTGCAGAGGCCAACCAGAGGATGGGGGTGATCGGGGCAGGAGCCCTCCTGGCGCTGCTGCTCATCCTCCTGCTGTCCCTGCTCTGCTGCTGCTGTGTCTGCCGCAAGAAGGATGAAGCCAGCAGGTGAGTGCCAGGGCCAGGAGGGATCTCACCAGGTTAGGAATGCGGAAGATCATGGGTTCTGGGATTGACAGATGCAGAGACGATACTGGGACAGCAGTTCTGCAGGGAAACTGAGGCAGAGCTGTGCTGCCCACAGGACACCATGTGGGTACGTGGGTCTGAGCAGTCCTGCTGCATTATCAGGGCTGGTGAAGGTTCTCAGGGTGAGCCCTTCCAGGGGAACACCTTCCTGCTCTCCCTGACTTTGTTTCTCTCTTGTGGGCCATCATTTCATGGAGACCTGCCAAGTCCCCTCCAGTCTCTATGGTCTGGAGCTAATCTGCAAGGGGGGCCCTGAAATATAGCAAGGGCTACATGACACAGCCAAAACCCTCAGAATAAATCCCTGGACAAAGGGATGAGGCCTGGGGGACGGGTGGGATGCTGACGTTCCCACATGGGGATGGATGATCAGAGCTGGGATGGTGGGTTCCTGCAGCAAGGTCAGGATGCTAACAGCATTTTAGCAGCACCAGGTTAGCATCCTACCATGATAAGAGGAATGGGGCCAGACACAAGCCAAGGGGAAAGGTTTGTGCTGCTCGGCAAGGGATGAGAGGGCTGTTGGAGCTCCTCCAGATGTAGGGTAAACCCTCTTGTGCCACCAGCCACTGCACAGGAATTTTCCAGAAGCCTCCCCTTGCAGCCCTGCGACCGCAATCCCAGCCAGGCACAGCTAGCTTGGAGAGCCTCCAGGCTGCAGGTAATTACCCTGCAGATAAAGCACAAACCCATCAGATGAGGAATGGGACAGGGAGAGGGGGAATGGCTCCAGACAGTTTCCTCTCTCCTGGAATGCCCAGATCACAGTGTCCTCAGACTGCTGGGTGACCTGTGGAGCTGTCCCAGCACAGTCCCTTGCAGCAGGTGGTGAGCATGGCACAGGTTCCCTTGAGTCAACTCACAAAGCCACTCACTCCCGTGGCTGCGGAAAATTGCTTGAAAACGTAGCTCCAGGAGGCTTCAAAACCATAGAGCAAATAAAGAGAAGCCACATGTTTGGCTTTGGGTTGGGATGATTTTTTTTTTTTTTAAGATCTGGGGTCTTGACCAGGCATTGCGGGTATTTTGGGGCTGCACTGCCAATGGCCGTGATTGGATCTGACCTTCCCACTATTCCCTGGCACTGCTCTACATCCTGGTGTGGTGCAAGCTGGTACCTGGGGCTGGCAGCAGCCTCTGTGGGTCCTCAACTCCTTCAGCCTGGGCACGCCCCTGTTTTTCATCCACCCCATTATCACTCCAAAACCCTTTTGTACTTGCAGCATCTCTGAGCTGCTGCCTCTCTCTGTTGCCCATGAAGGCTGTCCCCACCACAGGAGGGAAACAGTGCCTCTGATAGTGCCATTACCTTCTCTGCAGCTCCAGCCAGGACCCAGCAGCAGCCAAGAAGCCTCCAAGACGTTTGTGTGGGCGGTTCAGTCGGATTGGGATGAAGCTTCCACGCATCCCCCTGCGCCGCCAGAAGCTGCCCAAGGTTACGGGTAAGGCACTGGTGTTTGGGGAGGGTGCAGAGAGCCAGAGAGCCAGGTTTTACTCCTGTCAGGGCACCATATGTGGCTCACAGCACCCTTTGCAGCCCCAAAGCAGGGCAGTGAGCATGACAGGGCAGTGACAGGATACACAGATCCCTGGGATCATTTCAATGGTTGGTATGAGCTGCCTGGCTCGCAGGAGCTCAGCCCTTTCTGTCTGCAGCTTCTGGATCTCCAAGCATATTTTGCTTTGTGAGGATGCAAAGGTTGTACCTGGTTCTGGAGCTCTGCTGAATAGTTTTGGGTTTACTCTCCTGAGGTTCCCCTGGAGAGGAATGGTCCCTGTCACTCAGCAAGATGCCTTGTTAGTGCTTTTGATCCTGAAGTAACCCCAGGAGCCAGAGCATCTGGGCAGATGCCCACCCTCCTGCCATGTGCAGCAGAGTTGAGGATGGAGGGTCAGAGATTTGGGTTGAGCCTCCCACTCTGCCCAGGCACAGAACTGGCTTGCAGGGAGCTGCTCACACCTGGCAAAGCCCCTGACCTGGCACTGTCAGGGCTGTTGGGGACCCTCTGCATCCCAGCAGCTGGGGAATGCTGTTCTTCACACCCTCTGAACTCTCCTTGCAACTCTTCCCAGCATGGGGAGCTGGGGATCTGCTGCAACTCCATTGACTAAACTTTGTGTGAAGGCAGCAATCCACACCCTGCGCTGGGATGTGTTTCAACCCCAGCCCCCTTCCTGAACCCAGCACCTCCCTGGGCATGCCATGCTGGTGGAATCCCCAGAGCAGCCACATCCTGGCACACAGTGGCTCAGCGTGAGGCTAAATCCCTCATCCCAGGCAGGACACAGAGGTGACCTCCATCCCTGCACACCATGCACTACCTTCAGCATCCAAGCTGGGGGGATGACCTCTCACCACGTGGGCCACAGCAAAGCCCTGCCTGGAGCAGGGTGTGCCAGGGCACAAGAAACATTCCTGCTGCAAGGATAACAGAGGATCATACAGGCTGTGTTTGTGGAAGGGGCCAGGGAAGGGCCTGGGTAGGACAGAGGGTGCCTGTGTGCAGTGAGGGCAAGGGGGACTTCCTGCCAGCAGCTGGCACCAGTCCAGCTACTCTGTGTACACAGGGCAGCAGCAGCCCCAGAAAAGGCTGGGGGTGCTCAGGATGGTCTTGGTCCCAGCAGGGCTGGGGCTGCTCCTGGAGTCTTGCGTAGCTGAAGGTTATCATCTCCCTGGAGGGAAAGGCTTTGGTCAGGGCTTGCCTTGTGTTATCCGGCACAACGGAGTCCATGTGGGTTCCAGCAGCTCCCAGTCCCACTGACACGTGGTCTGGCAGTGCCTCCAGCCCTCACTGGGTCTGGGGGCCCCAGGGTGACAGGGCCCTGTTGGGCTGCCTAGAGTACCTGTATCCCTGATGCCCAGTGACCAAGGTGCCACGTCATGACCGCAGCTGGTGCTGTGGAAGCCACGGTAGCCAGTATCCACCTGCAGAAGCCATTTGTTCCCCGTGTTGGTCCTGCCCCAGCAGAGGGGTCCCAGGGTCGCTGAAGTGCCCCATCCCAAGGTAGTGCTGGAGGTGCTCAGGACCTTGTGGGGATGTCACAGTGAAACTGGTGCTGGCTGATGCCCAGTCAGTGGTTGCTCTGGATCTGCCCACAGTCCTGGCCATGTGTTTGCCAACACCAGGTGGATTTTCTCTGGTTTAGGGTAAATTTGGGAGCAAATCCCCTAAAGGGTTTTCCTCTAGAAAGCAAATTCAAGTGACCCCTCCCNCTAAAACCATTCACCAGCACAAAAAGAAAA
>VXAX01004342.1:0-10439 GCA_013399835.1 Leptocoma aspasia
TGATTTTGTCAGAGATTCTATTGGTTGTTACAATCTCGGCTGTTTTATCTTCCACAGATAACACAGAAGTCAGTGATGATTTTATATTGCTGCTGTAATTGATTGTAAGCTGTTTTAGTGTTTTCCTTTGTTTCATTTTGCTGTCATAGGTACATGACTGTTTAGGAAGGTGTTATCTCAACTTCCTATGACAGTTACTGCTGATGTATTGATTACATGATGTGAATTTACTGATTTTGTAATAGGCATTATTCATAAGATGTTATTACTGTATTTATGGCTGGCTTCTTATATGCTTTAACATCTCTTTGTCTAATTATCTAAAAGTCACTTATCATTTCAGGATCCTTCTTTTTTGTTCTCTAGCTGCTTATGCATCTCTTAGACCAGGTCAGCTCTCTGGCTGGTCCCTGCACTGGCTCTGTGGTTTGACCCAATGCTGTCTCATAATTTTAAGTATTTTTCAGAGTTCCAAGAAAAGATACCTGAGCTTTGTTGAAAGCCTCCCCTGAACTGCTAGTCTTGTGGCTTTCCCAGTTATTATTACAGAAGCACTCCAGCAGTTTGCTGTGTTTGAAGCATCTCTATCCTGAAGGAAACTTCTGAGGGATCCAGCTACTGGATGCTTTGATTAGTTTTTAATCCAAAGGGCTTTACTCAGAACTGCTATTCTTAAGAGCCTTGTTTTAAAATGTGTTTAGGGAATTCCCTCCCAGTTGGAACTTGGGTGGTGGTCAGACCTTGGCTCTACCTGGATGGAGAATTTGCCAATAAACCCAGATGTTTTCTGCATCAAAACTAGATTCAGGTCACTTTGACTTGGCAATTTGACCCTTTATGTATGACAGCTGAACCTTTTTTTTAGAGTGAGCTTGGGAATTATTGTCTGGAAATAATTATCCAAGCCCTCACTAAATTGAGGTTTGTCAGCTGTTCACAGACTCTGGGATGATGGTCCAGTATTTCAGAGATTCCTAATTACCTAATTTCACATGTATTATTAATTATGTATATTATCTGAATTATTCTTAATTGTTGTACCTCACTTATTCCTGATTGCTGTTAGTTTCTTGTGCACTACATGCATTGTTTTGCCTTGATGTTTCTTCATGCTCATAACCAAAGACATCCATCTCATTTAAAAAAAATTAAAAGAGGGGGAATTTAGTGCCTTAAGAACATCCAAATAATGTAATATGTACATTAGAAATTTTCACAACAAATCATTTTGAATAATGCAACGTTTGCATTAGAAATTTGGAAAAAAAGATCATCAAATCTAAATCCCAATTGAGTGTGCCACAGCAAAGCCTAATTGATTTATGAGCTTGAAGAGAGGGGTGCTTGTGTTTTATCATCAGCAGGTTCAAAGCATCTCCTGTTCATTTGATCAGACACCGATTGCCTCTGAGAAAATGAGGCCCAGTGAAAAGAGAAATAACCCAATCACCTAAAAGAGAAATAACCCGATCACCTAAAAGAGAAATAACCCGATCACCTTGCAGCCCTCGTGGCCAGAACAGGAACAGAAGCAGGACTGCCAAGACACAGCTGTGTCTGGAAATTACAGAGGCAATTTGCCAACAAAAGCTTCATGTCATCATCATGGTATCGTGTTCCTACTAACCTTCTTCAGCTATTCCCTGTTCCAGGATCCAGGAGGACATTCAGTGATGTCAAAGATCAGCATTTCCAGCTACTGGGCTTTCTCCTGAGTCACAATTATTTGGACTTTAAAACAATGGTCATTTGTTTCCATTTCCCCAAGAGACATTGGACATTATTCTTTTGTTTCCTCATGCTGAGAAACCCCGTGTCAATGACATGATAGGATTTGATAAGTTTTGTTGATTGTAATCAGTCTTTTATGTATCTTATCCCATATCTAATAGATATGATCTGATAACCACAGTGATAACCTTAATACCAGTGATAACCTTAATGAGATAATACCCTCACAAGAGTGAGCTGTTTTAACATCAGAACATATGAGCCTTTTTTAAATTAACAAAAAGGGTGAGATGCTGTAGACAAGTAGGAGAACTGTAAAAGGAAGGCCTTATGAAATCAGGCCTTATGAAATCTGCTCAAATTGCCAAAGCTGCCCTGTCATTTCTTCTGAGTGCAGCTGAGCAGTCACAAGTTCCCATGTGAAGCTATTTTTCAAATGAGAAGTTTAACACAACAATCTATTCTGAGGGTGAAAACCAAATGCACCTGTGTAAACAATAAGATTTGCCCCATGAGACCCACAAAGGAAAAATGTAAACATATCTAGAGAGAGAAAATGTGACAGACGTATACCACAGCCCTTACTGAGCAATGAACTGAGTTTCACTGCATTGCTGACCAATTGGGTTTAACACAGTGCCTTCTGGTATTTCCTACAAATAGGAGCTTTGTAAATAAAGAATTGGCTTTCTACATGAAGAAAATGGAGTCTCAGCTGATTTAGTCCAACAGTAGTGATGCAGCAAAAGAATACAAATCAGCAGCAATTAGGAAGGTTAAAAAAAGAAAGAGAAAAAGAATCCCAGCCAAATTTCCTTTCATGTGTCCAGCCTGTTTACATTCTGGGCTAGAATAGTGCTGATCTCACACTGCTGGCATTAATGAACTTTGCACCTCTGGGTGAGCAATTTAATTTATCTCAGCAAGCCAAAGCTCATTATAACAGTCCATAAATGCTATCAGATGAAAGCAGCATCCTTCAGCAAGTTCAGGGATTAAAGCAAGGAGGCATTCAGCTGCCAAGGGAAGACTGCAGTCGGAGTGTGTGTGCTAGAGGCTGAGGAAGCACAATTCCTCAATTACTGCTGCAGATTTCTCTGTGTGGAGACAGCGATCTGGAGCCTCTGAAACACTCTCTGGAGGTGAGCAGCTCAATTTCTCCCCCCCTCTCTCTCTCTCTCCAGACATCTCACCTCAGGGTTCATCAGGCCCAGTAGCAGCTGGAGGGAAATGGGGAGGTCTGGGGGACTCCATGGGTTGGCCACAGCTGGTCACTCTCCTCCAGGGAGCAGGATGCTCCTTGGAGGGGCACTGCAGCATGAAGGCATGAAAAGAGACTTAGGGTGGGAGGAGGAAAATGTCTGATTCTCTCCTCCTGGATGTGAAAACCTCCTTTCCACACACGTCCTGTCCTGGGCTGGGTCCAGCTGCTTCAAGTGCAGCTCCCAGAGCTCTGGGTGCAGGCAGTGCAGCACCCACACATGGTTCCCATCCCTCCCTGTCTGCCGGGGCTGCCTGTGTGCCTGCAGCTCCAGCACACAGCACCAGCTGTGGGGGTGATGCAGCAAGCCCAGCTGAGCCTTCCCTGGCAGAAATGATGAGTGGAAATGGCTTCTTCAGCAGAGGAGTCATCTCCACTGCCTTCACATTTGGAACCATACGTTCAGTTTTGCAATTCTGTTTCAGTGGTGGAGGTGGGGTGGGCAAGGGATGAACAGAAATAAACCCTCAAACCTTTAGTTTCTTTTCCATTTAATTTAAAAAATGAATTGCATATCTGTCCTGGATTGTAAAATAAGCATGTATACTATTTGCCATCTGTTAAAGGTGGGGCAGTTATCTTCTGTTCATTGGGCAGTTTTTCTTATCTCCTCCACAAACAATCTCTCCCTTGGGGGACATATCTTCTGTTCATGGGCCATTGATTATTAATTATCTTCTGTTAATGAGCCATTAAACCTCACTGCATGACTGATAAAATTCCATCATCCCACTGTGAGATGCTCCGCCCAGGGGGAGGAGCCAAGCATTCCTACCTGGATATAATCAGCATTTTTTGGGACACCAGAGCAGCTTCTTCTCTGCTGGATTCCCAGAGGAAGACCAGGCCCATCTACTCTATCACCAGACCTTCAGAGAAAACCCCACCCTTGTACAGGGTCACTGCTTCAGCAGAACTTCATCTGCCACCCCAGGAGGAGCAGCCACCATCCAGCTGGACTGTCACCAACAGCCTGACTCCTCAGGGTGTCAGGTTCCTGACTCTATCAGTGGTTTTGTTTGTACTAATTACATTTGTATTTCTCAGCTTTTCCTAGTAAAGAACTGTTATTCCTATTCCCATATCTTTGCCTGAGAGCCTTTTAATTTCAAAATTGTGGTAATTCAGAGAGAGAGGATTTACCTTTTCCATTTCATGGGAAGCTCCTGCCTTCCTTAACAGAATCCCGTCTTTTCAAACCGAGACAATATCCCAAACACAAATTGGAGAAAAAGCAGTTTTTAAAGTCTTCTTCTTTGCAGGCCCAACACAGTGGGGCAGTGCACATCCTCTAGGCAGTGTGTGCCTGTGGGGCTGCAGGCTGGTGGGAAGGTCCCTGCTGCATCTGAGGGATGGGGCTTCTCTGCAGGGCTGCTCCAGCCAGGCTGGGCTCAGGGGAGAGTCTTGCCTTGCTGCAGACCCACTGCTGTGCCCTGATGTGTTTCAGTCCCACCCTTGCTTTTCTCTGCAGAACAGCTCCTGTTCCTGGGGTATTGCTGTGGTCCATGCGGTGACAAAGGACTCTTGCAATAATATCAGAAGGTTAAATATGATTTGTTAACATGACTCCATAATTCAAAGAATTTGGGCTATTATCTGCCCAGTCCAGAGCACAGAAGCTGCTGCTTCCTGCTCCGTACAAGGAATGCCAGAATAGCTTACACAATCAGAGATAACAACTTTTCACCTCACAGGCTGAAAGGAAGAAAAATCCCCATCTCCTATTATCAGGAGACAGGGCAGAGAAACCTCTGTCCTTGAAACACAGCTCAGAGATTTGTTTATAAGATTTTATACAGAGTAAAAAATGCTTTCCCATGGAAAAAAAATTCTGCAGGCCTGCATGCAGAGAAAACTTATAATATGTTCATGCAACACTGGGGTGAGCCAGGGAAACACTGAGCAGCTAGGATTGTCCAGCAGTGCCAGAACCTGCCAGCAGCCAGGGCCCTTGGACAGCAGCAGAGATTTTGTGGTGCAGAGAAGCCCAGGTCTTGATCCAAGGCATAGCCACACTATTGCCATGGTCTGTGCATTGACAGAGGACTCTTGACAATAATATTAGAAGGCTAAATATGATTTATTAAAATGACTCTATAATTCAGAAGGATTTGGGCTATAATGTGCCCAGGTACAGAGCTCAGATGCTTACTTTTTCATGCTCCATACAAGAATGCTAAAATACTCACAATATCAGAGAGATAACAGTCCTTCACCTCATAGGTTGAAAGAGAAACCCACATCTTCCCGTATCGGGAGACGGGCAGAGAAATCCAAATGTCCCTGAAACACAAACCAGAGATTTTGTTTACAGAAACTTATACAGAGTAAAAGACAGTAAAAAGACGCTTTCCCATGGGAAGATTTTTCTGCAGGCTTGCATACAGAGAAACTTATAATATGTTCTTGCAACACCACACTGCCCAGTCCTGCCTGCTGCACCCCAGAAAGCCTCAGCACACAGAGGCAAGCCTGTGCATTTTCAGCATGGTAAGACACACTGACACACAGATAATGGGGCTCTAGTGGACGCACAGCATGTGGATGTGCTAAGCCTGTAATTTTGGGAATATAATTGTGGCATAAGGTTGAAGCTAAGGAGACTGATTCTCGTTTCACACGATTTCTCCAAGGACTGCAGTGGAGAGAGTGCCTCCTTCCAGAGGAGGACACAGTGGGATGCTGCTCTGGGCACACCTGGAAACTGGCCTCATGCCAGCCATGGCTTTGCCTTTGTGCTGCACATGCACAGCCTCTGCTGCTGGGGTTGTATTGCCGTGGTCTGTGCATTGACAGAGGACTCTTGACAATAACATCAGAAGGCTAAATATGATTTATTAAAATGACTCCATAGTTCAGAAGGATTTGGGCTATTATCTGCCCAGGTACAGAGCTCAGATGTTTACTTCTTCATGCTCCATACAAGAATGCTAGAATGCTCACAATATCAGAGAGATAACAGTCCTTCACCTCATAGGTTGAAAGAGAAAACCTCTATGTCCCACTCTAGGAGACAGGCAGAGAAATCCAAATGTCTTTGAAACACACACCAGGGATTTTGTTTATAGTAACTTGTACAGAGTAAAAGACAGTAAAAAGATGCTTTCCCATGGGAAGATTTTTCTGCAGGCTTGCACACAGAGAAACTTGTAATATGTCCTTGCAACAGGGTTGTGCAGGGGGAGAGGCTGGAGAATTCCCACAGTCCCTGCATGGTGGGAACGATGCTCTGTGCTGGGAGGATTTCTTCACTCTGCTGCCAGCACAAGGAGTGAGCCACTGCCCACTGAGCTTCAGTTAGCACTTGACAACTGCCTCAGTTTGTCCCTGTGATCAAAACAGCAGCGCGGGGAGCTGCAGCTGTGAGTGGCAGGTATGTCTGAGGGGTTGTGTCAGATCTCTTCCACCTGCTGCTCTAGCTGTCAAATCTAAATGTCATTTACTGTGACACAGGCACAGTGTCACCAGGAGGCACAGCATTGCTGGCACGTGTGATGCAGGTGGGACATCTTGTCTGTGTCTTCCTCCCTGTGCATCCTAACACGCTGCACACATGGGTGAGGAAAAGGCAGAACAGAGGCAGGAGGAAGCTTTCTCCTGAGTTCCCAACAAATCCAGGTAGATGGATGTTGCAAGAACATATTATAAGTTTCTCTGTGTGCAAGCCTGCAGGAAAATTTTCCCATGGGAGAGCATCTTTTACTGTCTTTTTACTCTGTATGGGTTTCTGTAAAAAAAATCTCTGGTTTGTGTTTCAAGGACAATTTTAGATTCCTCTGCCTGTCTCCTAGAGTGGGAGATAGAGGTTCTCTCTTTCAGCCTATGAGGTGAAGGACTGTTATCTCTCTGATATTGTAAGCATTCCAGCATTCTTGTACAGAGCAATGAAGAAGAGGCATCTGAGCTCTCTACCTGGGCACATTATAGCCAAATCTGCTGACTATGGAGTCATTTTAATAAATCAGATTTAGCCTTCTGAAATTATTGTCAAGAGTCTTTTGTTAATGAACGGACCATGGCAATAGATGGATCGAGGTCAACACTTGCTGTAGAGCCAGGATGCCAAACTGCAGAGCCCTGAAAGCATGTGTGGGTCCTGGCACCCATGGGGGCTGGCTGCAGCCCCACAGCTGCTTCCCAAGCCGAGCCCTTGCCCTGGCCTGCAGCTGGGGGGACAGGGAGCAGAGGGGCTCCAGGAGCATGGGCAGCACCAGCAGAGCAGAAGAGAGGGATGGTGGCACCAGGTCAGGGCCAGAGCTGGAATGGGAACCCCAGGTCTGAGCACATCACGTGTGGTGTGGAGCCACCCCATGTCTGGCAGCCAGCCCCTGGCCACCAGTGGGGTCTCAGGAAGCCCTGCCCTGCAAGGTAAAGCTTTTGTGGGCCTGAGCCTCTAGAATTCTGTCCTGAGAGAGCCCTGGGAGCTGGCACAGGCAGCTGCCTGCTGATGAGAAAACTGCTGCCAGGTTTATTTTTTATCTTCTGCCTGGTCATTGTTAAAATGTCCTTGAGAGCAGAGGAGAGGGACTGCTAGAGCCCTTCGTAGAAATAAAAGGACAAGGAACAAAGGGCCAGGCAGGGGAGCTGGCACTGCTCCTACTGTGGCACATCCTCCTCAACCCCTTTCAGGGGATCAAGGAGGACTGCAGGAGGCTGGAAAAAGCAGGATAGCAGCTTACTGGGAGTTGCAGGACTGCTGGAAAGTCTGAGTGTGTGGCAGAGAGAGAATGAGAACTGTTACCTCGGTGGCCTGTGCCCACTCTGGCTGTGAATCACAAGTCAGCACCATTCACAAGGGCCCATGTGCTTCTGGGCAGCAAAAGCTCACATTTGGAGAGCTTGCTGGGAAATGGGCTAGAGCAGTGAGCAGCAATTCCACTGGGAAAAAATAATTTAACTAATGCTCCCTTGCTGTTCTGCACCAGTGTCCTGTCCCCAGTGGGCAGCTGGGGGTCCCAGGTCTGCCAGCTCAGTGTGCCAGCTGCAGATGCCCACCCAGCCCATGCCTGCACACCAGCACCTCCCTGGCTGCTTCCCAAAATGCCTTCACTCACACCAATTCCAGAGCAGCAGCAAGCCAGGACTGACCTTAACCCTGCTGCTTCAACACAGTGAGAAAACTACCCCAGCAGGACACAGAGTGGGTAAGGATTTACAGGGGAAATGTTACTGGCTGAGTGATAAGGAAAAACTGACTCAGAAACAGGAAAGAGACCAAGGCAGAAAGAGTGTCCTGCCACTGTGCAGAAATGTCCCTGTCCTGTCCAATCTGCTCCAGAGCTTCACACAGCTGGAGCAGTCTCACAGAAGAGGAATCTGACTTCCCAAATCCACTGCCTTCACTGACCACTCAGCCTCTGGGGATCATCCCCTCAACTCTGGGGTTGACAGAGGCTCCCTTTGCACCAGCATCCACCTTTGGTTTCATCCACCACAAGAGCCCTGACAGCTGTGAATATAAATCACTGAAAGAAGGAAGGCTAGGAAGCTCCTAGGAAGAGCAGTAGAAGATAGAGGATTGTTTCACAGAATCACAGAATCTCAAGGTTGGAAGAGACCTATAAGATCATCGAGTCCAACCCAGCCCTAACCCTTCAACTAAACCCTGGCATCCAGTGCCACATCCAGGCTTTTTTTCAACACATCCAGGGATGATGACTCCACCACCTCCCCAGCCAGGCCATTCCAGTTCTTGATCACTCTTTCTGTAAAAAACTTTTTTCTTTATATCTAACCTAAATCTCCCTTGACGCAGCTTGAGGCTGTGTCCTATAGTTCTGTCAGTGCTGCCTGGAGACAGAGCCCAACCCCACCTGACTACAACCACCTTTCAGGGGTTGTAGAGAGTGCTGAGGTCACCTCTGAGTCTCCTTTTCTCCAGGCTAAACACCCCCAGCTCCCTCAGTGGTTCCTCACAGGGTTTGTGTTCCCAGCCCCTCACCAGCCTTGTTGCCTCCTCTGGACATGCTCAAGCATCTCAACGTCCTTCCCAAACTGAGGGGCCAGAACTGGACACAGCACTCGAGGTGTGGCCTCACCAGTGCCGAGTACAGGGGGAGAATGACCTCCCTGCTCCTGCTGGCCTACTGTTTTCACCGCTTCTCTCTAATCTGGAGTGTGGGAAATGCCCACACATCAGGGAGGCACATCTGTATTTCTCAGAGCTGACCAAACAAAGGGTAAAGCCAGACTGTGCTCCTGTCGTGCAACTGGACTTGAGTCTCCTCCTTGTTCCCACTGCAGCCACCCCAACACCCATAAATCTGCCACGAAGCAGAGCCCCCAAGTGCAGCCTGCCCAGGCTCTGTCCTGCTGCCTCCTTTCCTGGCTTTGTGCTGCTCTTCCTGAGCAGTCCCAGACGCTGCCAGGGTCAGGGCAGCCCAGCCCGGGGCACTGCAGGACACAGGCACAGCCATGCAGAGCTCCTGCAGCCAGCACAGGCCCTGGACATGCCAGGGTTTGCTGATCCATGGGCCAGCCAGGGCTGTCACAGTGCTGGGAGTGCCCTGCCCTGTGCTGGGTTTTGTTTGGCTTGGGAATGACACAGAAATTTCCCAGCACGCTGATTATCCTCCAGGTGGTTTGTGTTTTCTTTTTGGGCATGGAGATTTTTTTTTCTGGTTCGGGGGCTCTCTGATTTGCTGGCTTGAGCAGTCACCCTGCAGTGGCTGTGGGTTGTTAGGCATGGGTTTGCCAAGACCAGGAGAGACCATGAGAGAGAGACAGGAACTCGTGAGATGGTCAAAGAATCCAAATTTATTGTGGGATACAAATGCTTATATAGTGTTTTAGGAAGGCTAGTAATGTTTTACTACGATGATTGGGTTCATCATCACACAAACAGACTTAAGCATTTTACATCTCTTGCTTGCAGAGTTTGATGTAATTTTCTTTTTCCAGTAAACCCGCCTGATTTAATCTTCTTGCAATCTTGATTTAATTCTCAAAGTTCTGTTTGCTCTTGCCAAGGCACTTTGTTTATCAAATCTCTTACGGTAATAAGGTCCAAAGTACTTTGTGTTTTGCGTACCCCAATACCAGACAACTGAGGTGTGGCTTCTGCACACACAAAATGGCACCGAGCCGGCGTTCCCGATGCTAAGGGTGATATCTGGGAGCCGAGCAGCGAGCTCACGGAGGAGCCTGATGTCTGCTGGCAGAAAGACAGGCTGGATCCACTGATCTGTCTGCACACGCTGCCTGATTTATTTTTCTTTAGTTGCAGGACTAGAACTCTGCTCCTCCCTCCGACCTGTGCCTCCTCCCTGTCGCCCGCGGCCATCGCAGAGCCTTGGCCACTAAACTCCCCGCAAGCGTCAGGATTTCCGCACTGAAAATTGTAGAAGTAACTCAGGGAAATGATGCTCCAGCAAAACTGCCATTTCAACCATATCTCCAGGAAGGACGCAAGCAGCCTGTTTGCTCGAAAGGAATCATTTCTCAAAAA
>VXAX01004342.1:10828-24173 GCA_013399835.1 Leptocoma aspasia
CCCCGCTGCTCCGGGAGGACGGGAGCGCTGAGGGGCCGGAGCCGCGGGGAGGAGCTGGGGACCACCGTGTGCCTTAGATTCAGGAGGTTTTCCTAAGTTTGGACGTGCATTTTCCGTGGTTGATGCTACTAAACGTTTCCCAAAAGCTCCTGCCTCTTGGCAGGATGATCCTTATGAGGAGCAGCAGTAATATTGGTAATATTTTTCGGTGTTTAGACTTCTGCTCCCAGCCTGAGCAAGGAGGGCAGGACATGGTCCTCATCCCTCGCTTTGTTGGGGATCCAGCATGCATCCAGTGGTTGGTTTGGGCCACCACAGTTTGGGTACCACTACAAAGCCAGAGCCTGGAGTGGTCTCTCTGAGGCTCCTGGTGTGTGCCCAGGTCTGTGGTGAGACCTCTCTGCTGTGCTGCAGCCTCGCGATGAGGAGGGAGCAGGCTGTGGTCTCCTGCCTGAGTCCTGCACAGAGAACAGTGTGTATGCACTAGCTCTGACATACCAAGGGCAAGGGTCTGATGGCTTCTGCTAGCCGTGGGGGCTTGTTTCAGACCACCTTGTCCTCTGATTTTAGGTTGGCGATAAGGTGATGGTCCTGGCCAGGTCAGGGCTCTGGCAAGAAGTCGTGAATGTGCCGGCCAGTCAGACTTTCCCAATGCCTGAGGGGATGAGCTTCGAGGAGGCTGCTGCTCTTCTGGTTAACTACATCACTGCCTACATGATTCTGTTTGACTTTGGAAACCTGAGACCCAACCAGAGCGTCCTCATCCACATGGCTGCAGGTAAAGAGTTCTTGCCAGACCATGCTGAGACTCTTGGTTTCACCATGCAGCTTCTGAATAAATGACATTGATGAAGGAATGATCAGAATGGGGCTGACTGACAAAGTGTCACCTAGCAGAGATGCAGGCTTCATGCTGACCCCATTTCCCAGCAGCTGGGGTCAGTCTCTCCCAGTGTGTCCCAGGCACCAACCTCCCAGGCAGAAAGCCGCTGTTCCCCAGGCTGCTGTGCTGTGTGATTGGTACAGGCAGGGATAATTCACCTATTCAGAGGTTTTTCTGATTGCTGGGGCTGTTTGCTTCTAAATCTTTCTTATTGCTGATTTTCAGGTGGTGTGGGAACTGCTGCCATCCAGCTGTGCAAGACTGTAGAAAATGTCACCATTTTTGGCACAGCATCTGCCTCCAAGCACGATTCCCTCAAGGAGAGTGGAGTTGCTCACCCCATTGACTACCGGACAATGGATTATGCAGAGGAGGTCAGGAAAATCTCTCCCAAAGGTATGAGGTGCTGGAGGACTTCTGCAACTGTCCTGCATTTCTTTCAATTGCAAAGAAGCTCCTATTTACTTCCAATTCCCTCTCTAGGTGTTGACATTGTCCTGGACCCTCTGGGAGGATCTGATACATCCAAAGCTTTTAACCTGTTGAAGCCGATGGGCAAACTCATCACTTATGGTGAGTGTGAGCAAGGTGCCCAAACCCAGGGACTGTGTGATGCTGGAATGGGATCCACACAGGAATGTGCTGTGTCTGGGTCAGGGACCATCCTGTCCTGGCTGTCAGGGCCCACCACTGCTCCTCACTGCACCGTGTGTTGTAGTTCTGTCATTTTGTTAAGGTCTTCAGGATGCTTTGGCTTGGTGACACACTGAGGGCAGTGAGATTTGTGTCTTGTCCCCAGAGCTGTGTTCACAGGCTCCAAGGCTCTTCCCTCCCATGGTGAAATCTCTCTTGGAGTAAAAGCTGGTGCTTGCAGGGGAAGCTGGAATGTCCTCAGGGAGGAATACTGGCATAGCTGCTTTGTCTAGGCTGAGTTAATGCACAGCCTTGCTTTTCTTTTAGAGGATGTGTGGGAGATGAGGTTTGAGGCTACTGAATACTTATCTCTCCATTCCCCAGCCCTGGAACACTGTGATTTTGTCCCACAGACAAAGCCCTCACACAACCCCCGTGGGATTCCAGACACTTGCACCAGTGTGCTGCTGTGGTTGTCCCAGCCACTGTGTGACTCCCCTGGAGAAGCAGAGCTGTAGGAGAAGGGGGAAGCTGTCCTGCCAGCCTGGCTGGATGTCACTTTTAACCCTTTCTTACCTCTGCCAGCACTCCAGTCTAGCTGCACTGCTGCTGCCTTAGGAGGGCCAAAGAGAGGAGTTGTTCTGCATTTTTGCCACGTGAGTGCTGATAATCCAAATTCTGTGTATCTTGAGGCTGAGGCAGGTGCCTGTTTCCATTGAAGGTCATCTGGGCAGGTTCTGTTGTGGTCCAGTTCTCAGCTCTGTCCCTCACTAGGCTGAGTGGCTGTTCCCCTGTGCCTGGTCTGAGCTGTTCCATGGGATGCTCATTGCCTCTTGTGTTGTGTTCCAACTCACCTGTGGCTTTGCCTTCTTTTCAGGTGTAGCAAACCTGCTCACTGGGCAGAAGAAGAACCTCATGGCTATGGCTAAAACCTGGTGGAACCAGTTCAGCATCACTGCCTTGCAGCTCCTACACCAGAACAAGGCTGTGTGTGGCTACCACCTTGGATATATGGATGAAGAAGTTGAGCTTCTCAGAAGTGTTGTAGCCAAGCTGGTTAACCTGTACAGTCAAGGCAAAATCAAGCCCAAAATAGACTCTGTATGGCCCTTTGATCAGGTGAGTCTGAGCTGACATACAGGCCAGCAGTGGTACAGAGTAAGCACCTTGTTCATGGGGCCTGAACTGTTGAAAATGTCTAATAACCATCTGCTCTCAGACATTCAGTGCCTTATTCCTTTTAAAATATTAAGGCTGAGTAAAGGAGCTGGGCTATTCTGCTCCAATGCACAGGGCTGGGCAATGCCAGACAGTGTCCCTGTGGAGCAGGGCAGGTGCTCAGCTGTGCTCCATGGGCACAGGAGGGGGCTGGGTTATCCATGCAGTGTGCCCTGAGTGCTCTGTACCCTGTAATTAAGCAGACAGATGGGAAGGTTGTTGCTGCCCTTCCAAGAGTGCAAAAGAGCCCAGGCAGTGAAGCAGAATGAGGATATTAGAAGGGAGCAGCAGGTTTTTCAGCAGCTCGATGCTCAGGGTTATTGCATTGATGTGTCCAGCCACAGTCAGGTTCTTCCCTTGGGAATCCTGTGCTGGGGCAGGACCTGCTGCAGGGGAGCAAAGAACTTAGTGATGATCAGTCAGTGTTCATACCTGAGAACTATTCTGATGCAAAGGCTTGAGGAAAGCTTTGATTCCAGGCCTGGCCCAGGTGCTTAGAAATAATGATAATAATGATACAATTCTGTGCATGCATTGTTTTGTGTAGCTGGTGGAGGCTTTGTTCTCCTGGCAGCTGGCTGGATTCCTTCCTTTGGGGGGAGGAAGCTGTGGTGACACACACTGCACTTCCACATTTGTGTGAGCACAGCCTCCTTGTGTGTGTTAAGGTTGGGCTGTATGAATTCTTGAGGGTAGTTTCCTATGGGTCTTCTGGGGTAGTTGCCCAGGTCTGTCCAAAACACACCTGTGCAGAGGCACCTGGATGCTTGGGAGTTGCTTGAACTGCCAGGAAAGCTGCCTCCCAGTTGTGCCTCAGGCTGGTCTGAGGGTGCTGAGGGGCCCAGGAAGGGTATGGATGCTCTCTGCAGTGGGTGGGGGTCTTACCAGACTCCTTTTGCTTCCAGGTGGCAGAGGCTATGAAGCAGATGCAGGAAAAGAAGAATGTTGGAAAAGTCATCCTGGTTCCTGAAGCACCCAAGGAAGAATCTAAAAAAGCAGAGAACTAAGGAGAAGAGATGTATGCAGATCATGAATTCATGGTTTAACTCCCTGATGTCTTTGGGACCTGGAAATGGACAGATCAGTATCTTCCATCTTTCACCAGTACAAGAACATCATGGTTATCATTCAGATGAGGTTTGCATGCTCTTGTTGTGACTGACCCTTTGCCAGATATGCCTCCTGCTCTCTCTTTTGAAGCCTGTTTATTTCATACTGTTTTCTAACCACTCGTTTCTCCACTGAATTTCCAGACTAACCTTATTTTTCTCTGGCAGGGAAGCTGAAGCTTCCAAGCAGTTGGTGACTAACAACTGCACAGCCTGTCACTGTAAAGTCACGGGCAATGTACTGTAACAACTGCCAAGTATCTCTGCAGAAACTCAGCCCTGCTGAAGTGTTTGCACTGTCAGCTTTGGGAAGTCTGTTCAGCAGAGGACTGGCCAAATGTAGGATGTTGCCTCCACAGCAGAAGGAAAACCACAGCTGGTCTAGTTTAATTCCAGCAGGGGTTTCTCTTCTCTTCACACTAACCTGGCTCTATTCCCTCTGCTTTTTGTAGGCCACTAACACAGCCAGATAGTAACAGCTCATGTTGCTTTTGCCTTGACCATCCTGGCAATTTGGAGTCTATGGCATATCATACTTCATTTGCAGTCACTTCTCTGTGCAATCAGTAAATACCCTGACAGGCTGGGCTGGGCTATGTCTGACTACAGAAGAAAAGTTTCAATTGGGTAACCTGATCCTGTCCATTTTCTATTTCCAAATTGTACAGAGAGATCTGAGCAGTGTCTGATTCTTAGAGACCATAAGGACTCAACTGTGTCTCAAAGGACTTGAACAATTGATGTTGGCTCTGTGCTTTATTATGTTGGGCTCCAAGTTGGTATTGTTAGGGCTTCACCCTTGTCTGTGTATTTCCAAGGGCTGCAGTATTGAATTGGACTTCATTGAGATGGAAACAAAATAATCCTCTATTAATGCTTTGTGCAGTGTCCTGTGCACTGAGGAGGTGTTGCAGTTTGGGAAGTAAGTTTCAAGAGCCAGTGCTGTGGGCTGGGCTGGCTCTCCCTGTGGCACACTGGTTAGTAAAGCTGTTGCCAGGGTAGCAGTTAGATGATAAACAGCCCAGCTGTGTGTCAAGCCTCTTGACCTGCACATTCTGAGCAGTTTTCCATTGAGTCCTAGCTCATTTGCTGCAGCAGGGCTTGACTCTTCTTGCCCTGAATCTGTCTCTTGGGGCTCCAGTGCTGAGGGTTTAGGAGCTGCCTGGGATGCTCCTCCCTATACCAGAACTGTTTCTCTTCTACTTTTCTTTCCTTGTGTGCATTTGGAAACAGAGCTCTGTAGAGACCCAAGCCCAGCTTTGTGAGCACCTTGAGTCCTGGGTGAGGCTGTCCTTCCCACTGGACCCTGCTTGCAGCCCTGGGCAGCTCGGGTGCTGTTGGTGCTTACTTGGCATGGATTGTAGGCGTGGTGGGCTTTTGGGCTTCACTTTGGGTTTGAAATGGCAAACCCAAGGGCACCAAGAAGAGCTGCCTGTCATGGAAGAACTTGTGCTCCAGAAGCAAAACCTTGAGACTAGAATCCTGCTTAAGTAGCCCACAGGGAGGGGCCCAGGGCCCAAGGAGGGCAGGTACCCACTGGGCACAGGGCCGGGCACCCAAGAAAGCCCACACCACACAGGGCTGGGGCTCCTCTCTGGCTTCTCCCCCAGCCTGCTCCAGTGGGACTCCTGTCTGTCAGTGCAGCTTGTGGTTCAGGTGCTTGGGCTCAGGTCAGAGTTCTTTAGAAATGCATAGGCACAGCTTCCAGGGGTCTTACCCTGGCTGACTTTAAATATTGCAACAATCTTGTTCCCTACAACCTCAGAGGAGTGCTGGAGCCTCTCACAGATCCTTGTCAGTTCATCTCTTGAACTTCATAAACACAGGCTGATGGAACTCTCAAGCACAACTTTTTACCTTTCTGAATCCAAAATCTTGCTGCTTCTTTCAGCCTGCCCTGTCATGCTAATTCAGATTGAATCCAACAATGTCTAATGCTGCTTTACCAGGTGTGAAAACAGAAGGACTGTCTAAATTGCTGAAACTGAAACTCTGGACCTGTTCCTCTGAGGAACTGGACTTCACCTTGATGACAGGGCAGTGTGCTCAAAAGGCACACAACCCTGCACATCTTCTGGCTCTGCACCATTGTAAAAGGGAAAGCTGTTGTGGTGTGTTTCACAGTGACATCCTCTCCCTGCTTTATCCTGAGTCTGTGCTCAGTGCCTTAGGTGGATGGCCTTGGCTCAGGCAGCATGGCAGGGCTCCCCACCAGCCCCCTCTGCCCTGCTGCCTCCTGTGTGCCAGGAAACAGCATCTCAGTGCCTTCTGATGCATGACTAGGAAGTCACTGGGGCCTCTTCCATTCTGGCCTTTCAAAGTATTGCCAAAACCTTGTTTTGCCTCATATTAGCTCTGTTTTGTGAACACTGGTGATGTCGTTGGACTTTCTGTGAGCTAGCTGTTCCCCCCCCCCAGGTGTTCCAGCCTTTCTGGGGCTGACCTGGTGGTTCTGTACCCCCCAGTCCATAAGACCTGTTGTAAAGCCCTTGTCTCTCCCAGGGCAGCTGTTTGGCTCCAAAGAGAGCTTTATCAGCTGCTTCAGCCTTGGCTCTTTGGAAACAATCCTGGCTCTCTTCGGGCTCACATGTCTTCTCAGTAGAAATTCCTGAAGCCCTTATCAAGGCAGGAATGCCAAGCAGTTACTGCCTGTTCGAGTTCAGCACTGGCTATTTTGTGTCTCTTGGTAGCAACAGTGTTTTCTACAGGAAGACCAAGATTAATGTAACCCTGCAATCCACCGCCCCTGCGCAATGTTCTGCTCTACGTGGGTGTGGTTGGTTGTGTTTTGGTTTTTTACTTTTCTTTTTTATGGGCCAGTAAGTACAGAACCTATGTAAAACAACTTCAAGTGTCTTAATCGAGTTAACCAGCCGGTTTGTATACTAAGGACCAAAGCAAAAAAAACCAAAATGAAACCCTAGGATAAAAATCATTCCATTCAATGTTGCTTGTTTAGGGCAAAGTTGTGCTACTGAGGAACTGGGAGATTGCTGTACTTAATCACGTGTGCCATTCCAGAAGTGCAATTTAATGTTTATTTTACTGATTCTCTGACTCAAAGGTTGTGCCATGAGGAGTCCAAGTGGAAGTGTGAGGAGCTGGTGATCACCCAGGGCCCTGCCTGCTGCGGGGGGCTCGGTGCCAGTGCCTCTCCTGTCATTGCTGTAGTGGCCTCTCAGCCTGGTGCTGCTGGTCTTGGACAAAGTGCAGCTCCTTTGCTATCACCACGCAGAAATTGCCACATTTTTGACTCTTTGGTTCTCTGAAGCTCACTTGTGTTGCAAGCTGACTGCAGGAGGGGAAGGGAGCAGAGGTGGCCTCCGCTTGCACAGAGGAGTGTGCCCTGGGAAGGAGTTCAGCTCTATGTTTTCTTTCAGACACCTGCATTAAACTAGAATTGATTGGCCAGGGAGAAATAAGAAGCACTGTGTGTGTGAGGCTTCAGCTGGTGCAGGATCCTGGCCTGCTGACAGCTGCTATCATAGGTGTTAAACCACTCTGGTTGCCTCTGGTGTGCTGAGCCCTCGTGATGGCAAAGTGTTATTGGCAAGTAGTACATGAGCATGATGTGAAATGTGTTAGACTCTGAGTGAGCCTCTTACAGCATATGGTCTGGTCTGTACTGTCTGAATTGTGTTGATTTGCAGATTTGTGATATGAGTGATGCTCATCCTACAGACACATAGCAAATCTTTTGTTTAAAAAAATATATTTTGCTTTGTGCGTGTAACCAAGTTGGACAGAAGACAACTGTGCCACTGCTGTTTACATGACTACACTGTGTACTGCTCCTCTGTCAAATGTTACCATATGCCTTATGTGTTTCAAATGTTAATTAAAAGCATAACAAAACCTTCCACAGTATGCTGCTCAGGTTTCTGTTGTTGTGAACCCACGCCCCACAGCTCAGGGCAGGTCTCGTTGACAAAGTGTAACACTCCCAGCAGGAGATGCCTGTGCTCTCAGGGACAACTGTTAATTGCTGGCCTGAGCGTTGTTCCTGACACTCGTCCTGGAGGGCAGCCATGGTGATTATTGTTTGTGAAGCCTTTAGCTGAGCTCTGGGTGTCTCAGTAGCCAGATGGGACTGAAGTGGGTGCCTGGGCTGAGGGTAAGACAAAGCATGAACAGCCGCTACCAGAAATGAGAATAAATCCTGTTTATTTGTCAGCATAGAGACTATCTCTGGGAGGCAGCTGCTGTGGGTGCTGAAAGCTGTTAATGTTCTCCTCAAGAGAGCAGCAGGTCACCTGCTGGCCTCAGAGCAGGTGCTGGGGAGGGGCTGGAGCATGGGGCTGTCTGTTGGGGCCTGAGCTGTCAGTGTGAAGAGCTGACACTAAACACAGTTCATCTCCAGCCCCAGCTCTGGCAGCAGCTGAGCTGGAACCTCAGGTGGAAGAGACTTCCAGAAGCTGGGGCTGGACTAGGTGCAGATTCCTGCCCAGGTCTGTGGCTGCTGCTGAAAGCCACACGGGGCTGAGCCTGCAATCAGCTGGCAGGACACACATCCAAGAGGAGCTGGAGTTTCTGGGAAGCACTGATCCATGCTGAGGCCTGCATGGGGCAGGGATGGGGGTGCTGCTCCTTGCTAAAGTGCAGAGTTCTGGCTACATCTGGGAAACGCAGGAGCTTCAACAAACACCTGCTTTTTCCTGAGCTGTCTCTGTTAAGCTGCAGTTTTCTCAGCAGGAAAAGAAGGCAAAGGGAAGCCACAGGCTGTGGGAGAATCACACGAGGCCCAGTTTATTCAGAACTGTGCTGACCTCATGGAAGTACTGGGCATCTGGGTAGCCATTCCTGTGGGGCAGAGAGGAAGCACTGTAAATCCTGCTGATGTGCCAAAACCACAGTGGGAAGCAGCCCTTTATTTTTACCCCAACCTTTCAGCAGGGACTTAGAGTGGAAGTCCAGCTCCTGCACAGCTCATACCCAGCACTGTCCTGGGAAAGGCTGTAAGTGAACAGGGCCCAGAATTCTTGCCCATGGGGAATTACAGGTTTCCACACCACTTACGGTTGTGGGATGGGCAAGGGCTTTTGCTCCAGCTGGAGAGTGCCAGGGCAGGTCTGCCATGCCATAGCTGCCCTGCAAGCTGAAGCAAAGGGAGGCACCAACTCTGCCACTGTGGGAGGGTGGAAGAGCCATCCCTGCCAGGATTTGTTGAGCTGGAGCCCCTGGTTCTCCTCCAATTGCTAAAACCCCCACAACCATACCCAAAAGCTTATGATGAACTGGGCCATACCTGTCTTTGCCTCCATCCCAGGAGGTTTTGTGGGGAATAAGGCCCCATGTTACTCTTTCCTCTCCATTGCAGGACTTGATCTGGAATGTCAGCCCACATTCAAATGCTTTCTTCAGCAGCTTTGCTGTCTTCAGCCCTTCCTTGTTATGAGGCAGGAAGGCACAAAAATTCCCCCCTTTGTAAGGGTGTCCTGGGTGAGGGTCCCCAACCTTAGAACAGGAATAAGACATTTTAAACAATGGCTGGAGTGCTTTGCCTCTGAGAGGATTTCTAAGGTTTGTCTGGCTTGAAAACTACACTGATGACCATGATTCCCATGGGCTGATGGTTACTGTCAACTCAAACCAGAGATCACATGTGCTCCTGAGAAGCAGCAAGGTGCTCCAAAACCTGCTCTGGAGCTTTTTGCCTTTCATAGGTTAATACCTCTGCTGCTTTGCGTGTGAGGCAGGGAGCTATGGCTGCTCTTTTCCCCCCAGCCACCCTGACAGACCCACCCCCTCCATGTGGGCTGCAGTGGGATGGGGAAGCTCTGTGGTGGTACCTACCCCCTGCACACCATCAGGGATGCTGTAAGCAAGCTGAAGTGTTGGGTCTCGATAGTATCCAGGCAGGCTCTGAGACAGGGAGGAGATCTTCAGTGTCCCAAAGATCCTGCAGCCTGGGGCAGCCGAGGAGGATCTGCAGCAAGCTGGACTGTCTGCTGCAAAACATGTGCTGCACAAGGCGTGACCACAGAGACCCTGGCAGGTCACAGCTGAGCTCTGGCAAGCATCACACTGGTCCACAGGGATCATGCTGCTTTCCTGCCCAAGGCTGGGGTCTCTTCTCTGCTGTGATGGGAGGTCAGGCTCCTCCCGCTCGTTGCTCCTGCCCCCTGGGATCTGGGCCCTTCCTTGATCTGTGGGCTCTGCTGCAGGTGCCTGTTGGGCCACAGCTGGTGGTGGCTCAGCAGCCATGGCCCTGGATAGAGAGGTGGGCAGAGAGTGAGGAGCTTCATCAGCTGCAGGGACTGGACAGTGCTGCTGTCCCATTGCTTCATTGTGGCCTCCTCTGCTCTTGTCTCTTGGAAACTGGAATCTGTCTGGCAAGATTTGTTTTAGCCGGGTGGTGTCAGGCTCCCCCGGAGACAGTTTTGTCTTCCACTGTTCCTGGGACTCCCTCAGGCCAGGAGGACTTGGCTTATCCCCTGTACCAAGGCTAAGAAGGCTGCTTCCTGTTCTCCCAGACTCAGAATCAATACAGCTCCTGGCCTCCTCCTGCTCCCAAGCCTGCTGGAACCTCCAAGGACTGGGGGACCTCTTTTCCTCAGCCTCTGGCAACCAGGAAGCCCTGAGCACATCTGTAGAGTCTACTTTATCAATGATGTTCAGGTATTGTAGGGAATTCAGGCTGCCAGGAAAGGCTGCATCCAGCACAGGGTCCTGGCTTCTGCTTGGCTGAATAACACTTGATTTCCCGGTACTCTCTGGTCCAGGAGACATGGATGAAGACTTCATGGCACAGAGCCTCCTGGAAGAAAACATGTGGAAGGCCTCAGTCACTCCTGGCAGCATCTCCTTGGGGCAGGCAAGATAGAGCTTGTACTTGTCTTTGCTGAGCCCAACCTGGAAGGATTTTCCTCGCAAGAGGCTGCACAGTTCACTCAGGTCATTGTCATCTGGACCACTGACAGCAAGCTCTGAGTAGCTCACACTCCGACACACCAAGTCAGGGCACTTCTGCACAAGATCTTCCACTTTCCATTTAGCCTGGAGCAACCCTCTCCTGTCTTCTGCCTCCAGCATCAGCACTGTGCACTCCCCAGCGTGGCGCTCCGAGATGTGCACCCCTCCAGCCTTGCACAGCTCATCAATAGTGGCATGGCAGACATCTTTCAGGTAAAACCACTGCAGAGTGTCCAGGCTCATTTCCTCACTCACCCTGCTGCTGCTGTCTCCAGAGTTGCTGCTTTCCTTTGACCTTGGCAGGGAGAAGCTGTTGGAGCGCCGCAGCACAGGCCTGGATGCAGAGGGTTTGGAGCCTAAAGCAAAAGAGGTCCATGTCACATCACACTTGCTGTAGATGCCAGCGAGGGAGTGGTACCCAATGGGACTTGAGCCTTTAGAGTCCTCAGGATACTGAAAAGTGCTGTTTTCTTTGCCTGCAAAGGGCAACAGCACCTTTTGTCCTGTGAGTCTGGCACCTCCTTCCACATGGTCCCTTTCTGTGGGGTCGTTCTGCTGAGGCTCTGCTGCTGACCCCAGAACTTTATCTGTCATAGGGGTGGGAGGCCAATACTGCTGGGTCAGTGCCCTTGGCTCACTCAGACCAGGAGCATCTATCTCTGATGAATATTCCCCAGAAAGCTGCACCTGTCCCACCAGTGGAGAGTCCTGATTCAGCAAGAGGCCCTGGCCAGCCTGAGACCTGTCAGTTTTCAGGGTGCTAAAGTTGGCAGCTAGCTTGAACTCACCTTTCAGCTCCGGCCTGCTTGGGCTAAGTCTTGTGGCTGAAGTATGCACAGGAACTTTGGCCAGGTGTAGTGCAGCCTCTGTGGTGCCAGAGGCCTGGGAGCTGCTCAGAGTGCCAACCGTGTGTGCAGCACCTCTCCTGGTGACAAAATTCTGAAGGAACTTCTTGGCCTGGGACACATCAACAAGGTTTCCAACAAGATAAAGCTGCTTCAGATCCTCATGGCAGAGCAACTGGGGATACAGAGTCTGCAGCTCATGTGTCAGAGCCCTGAGTGCCTGGCTGTCCATTCCCAGCCCTTCCTTAGCAATCTTCTCCTTGCGCAGGCTCACCTCCAGCTGCTGGTAGAGCTGCTGCAGGGCCAGGTGGGCCTGTCTCAAGGCATCCATGTCCCCAGGCAGACCCCCAGATGGTTTGAGGTACAATACAGCAACGCCATCGCCAATGACATCCACCACATCCACCTGATGTTGGTGCAGCAGACCTTGGTACTCAGCAGCACAGAACCTCTGCATGTACAAGTAAATGTCTGAGTCCATTGCTAGGGAAAAGTCCTCCAGCTTCCCCAAAAGTTCCACAGCTTCCCCATCCACTGGGCTCTGAGGTGATGGGACTTTAGCTGCCATTTCAGGCACCTGGTCCCAATTTGGCAGCTTTGCTGCCTCTTGTGCTGACTCAGTGGAGTCAGGCACTTGCTGGTGATTGTGCATTCCCATCTCTTTGGCCCCGCAGCTGGAAGCTGGCAGCAGGATCTCACCAGTGGCTTGGCTCCTGAGGTTCAGGCTGCCCAGCAGGTCTCTGCTGAAGGTCTGCAGCTCAGTGAATGGTCCCTGGACTATGCACTGCATATTCTGTGAGTCAAAGCTGAACTGTATATTGCTGTAGTCTTTGTGCAAGTCCTTCAGGAGGGTTTTGCCCGTGGGCAGCTTGCCATAGTCAATTGTCATGGACACATGTATGAAGATCTGCAAGTAGATAGCAAGGGAGTGAGAGAGCAAGGACCAAAACCAACCCCTTTCAAAGGCACAGGAGAAGGCAAGTGGCCCCTGCATTACTGTGACAGAAGAGATGACACACTCTTCCACCTCTCTCCCTCAGCATTCTGCTTTCAAGAGATGGACCCTGACACAGACAGGACCAAAAGACCCAGACTAAGCAACTCCCTGACCCTGTGCACTCGTTAAAAGCTTTCTGCAAACAAGGAATCAGAAAGGGAAATTGCACAGAGATAGGGCCACATTCTACACACTGGGAGCTCTTCAAAAAGCCCAAACCCAAGAAATCCACTATTGTTTCTGCATCTGAAATGCAGTTGCTCTCTTGCCCTTGCAGAGCTTTGGCTCCAGATCTTCAAGCAGTTTTGGCACCACAGGCTTGCAAAAAGGTCTGCAAGGCCAGGCTAATTCCCATGCTCTTGTTTTTGGGGCTTAGACATGAAAACATGAGACATGGCTACTGCCACAGTCTCTTGCGACCGGAGGAAGAGGCTAGAACTCTCGAGTGCTCCCTAGACACCAGCATGTCTGCATCCTAAGCTTTCCTGAGAAGGAAAGAGGAACAATACACTGTACATCCAGCTGATGACACAGCAGAGGCATTAACAGGATCTCCTGTGTGGCACCAGATGGACTGGGGAAAAGTGCCTGCTCTCTCCAGCCTGACTACCCTTCATTTGACAGGCACAAATGCCAGATGACTGAGCACACAGCCTGCCTGCCTGTCCCTGTGCTATTAGCACAGAAAAAAAAATCTTCATTTGAATATGAATGAAAATGGATTTAAGTGTAATTAAGATGAAAGGAG
>VXAX01004342.1:37977-62707 GCA_013399835.1 Leptocoma aspasia
CGGTGCCCGGTAGAGGCACCACCCAACGGGACCCTCCGACCTGAAACAGCGGGGCCAGACAGAGGGGAGCGGACACAGGCCGGCCGGGCCCCGCCGGCTGCCCGGCCAGGGCCGTGTGGGACGGGAGAGGGGAGCGTCCACTGCCCACCGCCGGTCGGCACCCGGCCGGCTCCCACTGCCCGTTCCCGGGCTCGGCCCCCGTGTCCGGGACCCCTTCCTCGCCCCCGGCCCCCTGAGCACTGCTGGGCACCGCGAAATGCCCGCTGGTGATACCCGCTGGTGTGCTCTTCCCCAAGGCAACCTGCAAAGACGCTGTGGTACGACCGCCCGCGGTACGTGTACCTGGAGTTCTGCGTCGAGGACAGCACGGACGTGAAGGTCGTCATCGAGGACCAGCGGCTGGTGTTCAGGTGAGCTGGCACTGCCCTGCCGACCGACACGGCCCTGCTCTGGAGGTGGTTCAGAGGACGCTGTGAGAGGAGAGCACGCATGGCCTCAGCTCTCTCCTAAGCCCGGTTGTTACAATGTTTTGGCAGTTGCAAAAATGCGGATGGCGTGGAGTTCTACAACGAGATCAACCTGTACGCCAGGGTTAACTCCAAGGTGAGGTTTCCCGCCAACAAACTCTTCTCTGACAGCCTCTGTCAGGCTCAGAGTTAGAGCCAATCTGTGCAGTCTTGAGCAACACTGCTTAACACTGAATGCTGCCCATCCTGAGAGAGTCAGTGGGGTGAGCCTGAGAGCCCCAGTCCTGGGGCTGATATTCACGCTGCTGCCTTGAGCCAGAAACAGCCTGGCTCTGTGGTTCTGTGACCCCACAGCCTGCACAGGGCTGAGCTTTAACCCTGTGCAGAGAGGAGCCTGACAGACACTGAGGCACCCCTGACCTCTTGGCAGGACTCACGGGAGAAGCGCTCTGACCGCTCCATCACGTGCTTCATGAGGAAATGGAAGGAGAAAGTGGCCTGGCCACGCATCACCAAGGAGAACATCAAGGTGTGCGTGCTGCCTGGTGCCTCAGTGCATGTGCTATCCCCACTCAACACCTCATGGCTCCTATGAACCAACCTGTCCCCAGGACAGACACAGAGGCCCCCACTGGGGACCCCAAGACAGAGCTCCCAAAAAGCCCTACCTGATAATCACCACTAGTCCACGGACTTCTTCCCTCCAGGAAGGATGTGGCACCCCTTTTCCTTGACACACTTAGGATCAGGACCAGTGCCTGCAAGCAAAGGGACACTCCTGTTTCCTGCCCCTCCCCAGACAAGGCCCCTCGCCTGGGCAGGAGCTGCCCCTGGGCTGCAGGTCCCTGTGGTGCTGCTCCCCCTGCTCAGGGGATGCTCTCTGTGCCCACAGCCAGCCTGGCTCTCTGTGGACTTTGACAACTGGCGAGACTGGGAAGGCGACGAGGAGGTGGAGAGGGCCATGGTGGAACAGTACGCAGAGGTGAGCTGGGCCAGCGGCCTCAGGATCCTGGGGTGCATTGTATGGGTGTGTGGGATGGGGGGACGCCGGGCACTGGGGATCCAGACGTTTGTTTCCCATCCAGATGCTGGAGAAGGTGACAGACAAAGGCGCCCCGCCAGCCATGGACGACCTAGATGTAAGTACCACCTGTCAGCTGCTTCCTGATGCCCTGCCGAGCACAACCCAGCCTCAGCCTTCCGCCGGCTCCGGGACACCGGNCCGGTCCCTGTCCCTGCGGGGCGGCCCTCGTCGCCAGTCCCGGCCCGCTTGTTCCGAACGGTCGAGATGGTGTTCCGGTGCCAGCGGGACAGCTGGGCCCGGCAGGTAGCGTCGGGCCGGGGCCGGGGCGCGGGGCAGGCCCGGGCGGGCCCTCACGGCGCCGCCGTCTTTGTCAGTTCACCACCAGGGTGGTGTCGTGCCGGGCGGCGGAGCTGCGGCCCGAGGGCGGCGGGGAGCCGGTGCGCGGGTTCCAGGTGGTGCTGGAGGACACCATCCTCTTCCCCGAGGGCGGCGGGCAGGTACGGGCCGGGCCGGGCCGGGCGGGAGCCGGGCAGAGGGCGGCGGGCAGGTACGGGCCGGGCTGAGCCCGGGGCCGGCGGCACTGACGTCCCGTGTCCGCAGCCGGATGACCGCGGCCTCATCGGGGACGTGCCGGTGCTGCGCGTGACGCGGCGGGGCCCCGAGGCCGTGCATTTCGTGCCGACCGCGCTGGAACCCGGCGCCGAAGTGCTGCTGTCGCTGGACTGGGAGCGGCGCTTCGACCACATGCAGCAGCATTCAGGTCCGTGCCGGTACCGGGGGGCGCCCGGNCCCCAAGACAGAGCTCCCAAAAAGCCCTACCTGATAATCACCACTAGTCCACGGACTTCTTCCCTCCAGGAAGGATGTGGCACCCCTTTTCCTTGACACACTTAGGATCAGGACCAGTGCCTGCAAGCAAAGGGACACTCCTGTTTCCTGCCCCTCCCCAGACAAGGCCCCTCGCCTGGGCAGGAGCTGCCCCTGGGCTGCAGGTCCCTGTGGTGCTGCTCCCCCTGCTCAGGGGATGCTCTCTGTGCCCACAGCCAGCCTGGCTCTCTGTGGACTTTGACAACTGGCGAGACTGGGAAGGCGACGAGGAGGTGGAGAGGGCCATGGTGGAACAGTACGCAGAGGTGAGCTGGGCCAGCGGCCTCAGGATCCTGGGGTGCATTGTATGGGTGTGTGGGATGGGGGGACGCCGGGCACTGGGGATCCAGACGTTTGTTTCCCATCCAGATGCTGGAGAAGGTGACAGACAAAGGCGCCCCGCCAGCCATGGACGACCTAGATGTAAGTACCACCTGTCAGCTGCTTCCTGATGCCCTGCCGAGCACAACCCAGCCTCAGCCTTCCGCCGGCTCCGGGACACCGGCAGCACCTCCTGCTGCACCCCTCGGGCAGCCTATCCTGGAGCCAGCGCGGAAACGTTCCCCGGGACAACTGGCTGGCGCCACGTGCTGCGACCGGGGCCGGCCCGGTCCCGGCCCAGTCCCTGGCACCTCGCTCCTCCCTCCCGCAGGATGACTGACGCCCAGGCCCCTGGGGACGCCGCGGCCGCAGGAGGCCAGCCGGTGCACCGGTAGCACGCACCGGGGAGCAGCGCGGGCAGGGTTCTCCGAGAAAGCGGGGCCGCCTCGGGCAGAGGGCAGCGCTGCCGACCCTGGGCGGCGGACGCGGTCCGGTCTCCCGTAGCCGGTTACCCTCGCGGGGCTCGGGGCAATAAACGTGAACTGCCGCAGCCGTGTGCCGTGCTGTCGGGCCGCCGCCGCGCCGGGCACCGGGAGCCGCTCACCGCCAGCGGCCCCNCGGGCCGGGCTGAGCCCGGGGCCGGCGGCACTGACGTCCCGTGTCCGCAGCCGGATGACCGCGGCCTCATCGGGGACGTGCCGGTGCTGCGCGTGACGCGGCGGGGCCCCGAGGCCGTGCATTTCGTGCCGACCGCGCTGGAACCCGGCGCCGAAGTGCTGCTGTCGCTGGACTGGGAGCGGCGCTTCGACCACATGCAGCAGCATTCAGGTCCGTGCCGGTACCGGGGGGCGCCCGGTAACACCCCGCGGGAGGTGCCGATGGGGCGGGGGGGCGGTCAGCGCCCAGCGGGTCCCCACCCTGGTCAGGGTAGGGAGACACCCGAGAGCTCTGTGTGCACAGTGTGTTCCCGGGACTACTGAGGGCAGCAGGTGCTCCTCTGCGAGCTCTCCTTGGCTTGTAGACAAACGCACTGAAAACAGGTTTGGAAGGGAAAATTTAACCTGGTGTGCAGTCCCCAGCGTGTGCTGCAGTGCTGCACCGAGGCTCATGAGGCCAGAGCTGTCTCCTTGCTGCTCCTGAGCACTGGCAGGAGCCCCTCAGCGCCCAGCTCTCGCCTGTCATGAAGAATATCAACAAGAAAGACACAGCCTGACTGAAAATACCAGTGGCACTCAGAGCTATGGCTTGCACATGTCTTCCAGGACAGCATCTCATCAGTGCCATTGCAGAACAGATGTTTGGATTCAAGACAACTTCATGGTGAGCAGGATAAAGGTTCCTTTTGACCTGTTTGGCACATACCACCATGCTGCCGTGCACAGAGCCTGAACACTGAAACACCAAAAGCAATTCGGACATTTCACTTGAGCTCAGATGTTGCAGGACACTGACCTGGAGAGAAGCTGTACAAAGTGTTTGCTCTGTCTTGTCCTCCTTAAGTGTTTGGTTTCCATCTGGTGCTTTGAACATAACAGGGAAAGGAGGGAAGTCTGTTTTGTTTCAGTCACCACATTCCCAGCAGTGGGATGCTGGTGCTGCACAAAGGGACCTCCCAGCTGGTCTCAGCTACAGCAGCAGATGTTCTTCCTTGGTGCAGGGAGCTGGGCCGTCAGCGAAGTGTCATTGAGCTGGACACCCCCTTGGTGACAGCAGAGCAGGTCGAGGCCCTGGAGAAGAGTGTGAATGAGAAAATCCGGGACAGGGTCCCTGTAACAGTGAGGGAACTGCCTGCAGATGACCCTGAAATTGAAACAGTGCGTGGTGGGAGAGAACTGATGGTATTCGTGGGACCAGAATAACTGAGCACAGATGTCACCTTCTTTGTCACTCTTCTCCTCTGCCAGGTGAGGAGCCGGGGGCTGCCCGATGACCACGTAGGGCCGGTGCGCGTGGTGGACATCGACGGCATCGACTCCAACCTGTGCTGTGGGACCCACGTCTCCAACCTGAGTGACCTCCAGGTGGGTGGCTGCAGCTGGGGAGCCACACTCCACGTGAAGTACAGCCAGAGTCCCTGGGATCCACAGGCTGCTCAAGACTGTGCTGATGGGGAAGGGGGTGGCAGCAGCCCCAGGCTGAGGGAGCCCCAGGAGGGTCACCCAGGGGCTGGGCACCTCAGGTGCTTTTGTTTCCTTGTTCCAGAACTCAGCCCTGTGTGCAGCAGTGACATTTTTGCACTGCTAGGAGTGTGGCCATGTTTCCTCTGCTTAAAGCTCTGATATTTTTGAGTGTTCATCATGGATGAAAAATCTTCTGTGCAGGGAAATGGTGATAAAATCCTAGACCTGCCTTTAAGTATTTGTACTTTTTCAGTCATTGGTTGGAGTCTGTTTCCCAGCAGAGTCATCCAGATGTCCTGTAGAGTCCATCCCATGTCTAGAAGATTGCATAAATTCCACTGTACCACCATCCCTTTTTTTTTTGTATGTTGACCTTATGGCTGACTTTATTTATTTTCACTAGTAGAGAGTTAAAATTCACTACAAGGCATAATCTGGCAGGAACTGACCACCTATGTGAATTACCAAAATACTGTTCTGACCAGGTTGATTTTCTTTTTAAGGTTATTAAACTCCTTGGCGTGGAAAAAGGGAAAAAGAACAAAACCAACTTGGTTTTCTTGGTGGGAAACAGAGTGCTGAAGTCAATTGAACAAAGTCACAGTACTGAGAAGGCTCTAACCTCCCTGCTCAAGTAATACCCTTTCCACTTCTGTTATTTCATCTTCACTCTTCCTCCTGAGAGATACCACATAAGTCTCAGGGTACATGATGTGGGGCTGTGTATGATGTTGCCTGTTTTGCTCCTTTAGGAAATCCTTCCTTTGTCCTTCAGAGCAGTGATCCAAAGTCTCCCATTTATTTCAGAAATGGACCGGGTGAGCACGTAGAGGCTGTGAAGAGACTGCAGAGCTCTGTGAAACTGCTCCAGAAGGTACAAGAATGGCTGGGAAAAGTGGGTTGTCACTATTTCCTGTAGATCTTTAGTTGTGGTAACTGGGAGTCAAATTATTGGCTTCAGTTTTTATGGATATTATGAAAAGTGCTCAAACCTCTGGGAACACAACTGTGTTCACACTGACTTCTCCAGCTGCAGTACAGTTCATTTGCTTTTCTTTCAGAATAACCTGAACCTGCTTAGAGACATTGCTGTTTTGATAGCCCGGGACTTCAAGAGCAAGCCTGCTCCAAAGCAGCTGTTTGTATTGCACAGGTATGGGGGAGCTCAGGGAAGAGGGGCCAACAGTATCCCACACATTTTATGGCAGTTGGCTCTCTCACACCTGTGCAACTTGTTTTCTCAAGGAAGAATGTAAACAAAGTAAATAGAATATTAAACTGCCTTGGCCTGCTGCAAAGTTGTGTAATTAAAGGAATCTGTTCATAATTCAGTCACTGAATTCTTCTGGTGTTGTAGCTGAGAAATTACTGTGTCCATCTAATTCCCTCTGCACTTGACATTTTCAAGTACAACCAGGCAGCTCTATTTGTTAAAGATAACACTTACATAGTTCCTAACATGTCTGAAGGAGTGCCCAGCAAGGATTTACATATATATACAAATAAGAGCAAGAGGCCAAAATCCCTGATCAGGCACTTGGTTTCTGATTTAGATTTTGTACTCTAGAGGGGGGTTTTGCTTCTTTCTGAAGTGTTTTTTCATCCATCCATACAGGAAGGAGGGTGATTCTGAATTTATGAATATCATCGCTAATGAGATTGGCACAGAGGTGAGTCACTGATGAAGACTGAATTGACACCACTGGTTTTTCACTCCAGTTATACACAGACAGGGGCTGGCCAGGCTGCTGTTCCTGCCACAGTCATGATCTGCAGATTTGGTTCCTTTGACACGTACCTGAGGTTACCTGTCCCCAGCAGCTTCAGTCTGTAGGGAATAAGGACTACTTCCCCTGTAGTCCTCAACAGTGAGAATTCAGAGCACTGAAGAAGAGCCTTAGCCCCCAAGAGCTGTACAGAGCCTCATTGGCTGAAATAGGTTAGGGTAGGATTAGGTAGGAGTAGAATAGAAAGAAGAGGATGTTTCAGTCACAATCACCTAGTTCAACTGCCAGCTGTGTCCTTTTAACTTGGGATATCCCAGTACTGTTCTGTCCCAACAGCACATGACTGGGCACAAAAGGTTCAGATGCTTTTGCTTTTTTCCAAGCAGTCTCAGTCTTGGTAATGCACATAGACTTCCAAATTGTCAGTTTGCTGTTTGTGTACTGTGGCCAGTGTCTGTCCTCTTCTTGGACGAGGAGAGCACTGATTTATCTGGAGCAAGGCCCATCTCTGTCCACAGGAAACCCTGCTATTCCTGACTGTGGGAGATGAAAAAGAAGCAGGACTCTTCCTTCTAGCTGGACCTGTTGAAGCAGTTGAAAATTTAGGTCCCAGGTAACGTGTTTTGTGATTTGTTTAACTCAAGTAAGAATTGTGCTGTTGCAGAGTGAGCAGCTGCAGAGTGTGATCCAGGCAGGGATCTGTGTGTGCTGTCTGGAGCAGGCTGGGCTCCAGCCTGTGGTGTTGTTGCTGCAGGGTGGCAGAGCTGCTGGGTGGGAAAGGAGCTGGGAAGCGCGGCCGCTTCCAGGGCAAGGCAGCCAAGATGAGCCGGCGAGGAGAAGTGCAAGCTCTGCTCCAGGAATTCATTAGCCATCAAAACCCTGGAGCATAAGAAGCAATTCTCAAAGTAGGTTTGTCTTCCCTTTGTTTGCATAGACTCCACTAGCTTCTCCAGCAGAGAATAAAGACCTGAACCCAACAGCTGGTGTGCACGTGCTCTGCGTGGGCTGGTTTGGTGCTCACGGAAATGGGGAGGGGATCTGCCATTGACGCTTTGCTGCAAGGGCTCATTTCTCAAGACAAATGGTACAGGGATTGAAGTAGTCCTTAGTTAACCACTTTGTAGGGTTCCTAAATCCAGAAGGGGCCTCCTGCTGGCAGTACTTTGGGGCATTTTGCTTTGCGCCAGTTGCTCAGAAGGAGTTGCTTGGCACGAATGCTCAAGGAAGAGGCAGCTGGTGCCCCCAGACACCTTGGGCTGGGCAAGGGCAGAGAGCAGCTGGAAGGGAGAGCAGGTGCCCCACAGGGAGGAGATCATTCCCCACCACGTACCAAGTCCTTTCCCGTGGTGGGGTGCAGTTGTTACAGGTTGTTTTTTGACCATCGGTAGTTTCTTGGGCTGATGCAACTGTAAACTCCCTTGGGATCAGGCAGAGCTGTCCCTGGTGTTCCCTCAGCTCACCTTTCCTGCCCAGGCAGGCCCTGGAGCTGCTGCAGTCTCCTCTGGAGGAACTAAAGGGCGCTGTGGAGCCACAACAGGGCTCAACAGGTAATTGAGAATTTACCCTTCCCTTTCTTGCTAGAAATGGCATGACAGGTTTACTCCAGATGTTGGTTATAAACAGAGACAGGATAAAAGAAACCTCCATCCTTAGGAAGTTTATCTGTCATGAGCAAGGGGATGGGAGGAACCCCGGCAGATCAGGTTCCCACCCATGGCTGCTGTGACTGCTGCATGGCCACAGCCTTGGCTGAGCTGTTGGGATGGCATCAGAACACAGGGACCATCACTGAAGCCTGGAACTGGGTGTGGGGTCAGAGCTGCAGGTGCTGGTGCTTTGGGAGCAATCCTACACATGCATGCAGAGTCTGGCAGGAAGAAAGTATCTGCACCTCCCTATATATTTTGGACTATCTCAGACTCAGAGAGGATGTTTACTGAGAGGGTTAATAGCTGAGCTGTACAGCCTGCACAGCTTGGAGGGCAGCAGGTTGAGCCCACAGGAATTCCTGCTGCAGAGTGAGCACTGGGCTGGGGTACTGAGGTGGGAGGGGCATGACCCCAGCCCCACACCACTGTGAAATGCCAGTTCTGTCCCCAACACCCTGGGCTCAGTACAGCTCCAGCTGCACCTCAGGACAAAAGGTAAAGACCCAGGGCACTAAGCAGTGCCCTTCCCATTGGCTTGAACATGTCTTGCAGGTGTTGAGGGTCTTCAGCACCCAGGAGGAGTGTCCTTCCTCTACTGTCTGCAGGCCATGCCACAACCCTGCATCCAGGAGCTGATCCCCCATCCCATGGTGCTGGCCAACGGGACACTCAAACTCGCCAGCTGAACAACCTTCAGCTTTAATAAAATACCTCCTGTGCACAAGCCCACCCCATGTGACGTGTGCACAGACACATGTAATGCATGTACACACTTGGGTGTGTGTGCACCCCACGCTGCGTCACACACAGGTGAACACCAAACGTCCCGGGGCTGGGGGAATCCCTCACACTGGCACTTCATCTCCATGTCACAGAGTCTGCCCATTCCTGTCACAGAGCTGCCTCTTCAGCAGACCCCAGACACGCTGAGGTGAGAGCCTTGCTGCCAATGGTGCTGTCCCCAGCACTGCAACGTGGAGGTGGCCTGTCCCCACAAGCTGCAAGGGAGTGCACAACCTCCCGCTGCTGCTGCTGGGTCCTGGGCAGGTGACCCCCATCTGTGGGTGCAGGAGGGACAGCAGGGGAGTCCTGGGCATGCAGGGCTCTCTGTGCCATCAGCCAGCTGCAGAGCAGCGTGGCTGACACTGTGGGTCCGTGTTGCGGGAGCCACCCAGCAGCGCCACCGGCCCAGCGTCCCTGCTCTGCTCCCAGTGCAGAATCGGCCTGTGCACATTCAGTGGGAAGCAAACAGTGGCTGAGGTGCACCCAGGGCTTGGTAGCCGACCCTGGGCCCAGGACTGGGGTGTCTGCCTGCCTTAGGCAGCCTTTTTGTGCTGTGTGGCCAGGAGCTGGGAGAGGCAGTAGGGGATGAAGCCGACAGTAGCCAGTGGCACGGCCGCACTCTTGCAGAAGGAGAGGGCGTAGAAGAGCAGCTGCATGTGGGAGGGTGGCTTGAAGGCATCGAAGATGTGGAGGATGAGGAGGGAGGCAGCGATGCAGCCCAGGCGGAAGGGCAGCTGCTGGCCCTGCTTTAGCCGGGAGCTCTCCTGGTACAGGTGGGAGTTGAGGGCCAGCCCCAGCCCGAAGAGGATGCCCAGGTTACGGAGGAGGCTGGCAAAGGGAGTGGTGTCAATGTGGACCCACTCAGGGTTGCTGCACCACTTCTGTGCCTTCTCCAGCGTCCAGAGCAGGTCCACACCGAATGTCCACAGCAGCAGGTAGAAGCCCAGGGTGAAGCTGAACAGGAAGAAGGTGATGCCCAGGTACCGACAGAAGCTGGCGTGGTAGATGCAGCGGACATGCTGGAAGGTCTTGGCCACAGCCATCCCTGCCAGAAACAAAGTGGGAGCACTGGTCAGTGCTGCAGGTACTGCAGTCCAGCACAGTGGTGCTGCAGGGAAAGGGATGGGGGGTCTGATACACTCACCTGAGAAAACCCCTGCAATCACCTGGTGGGGGAAGTGAGCAGCAATGAAGACTCGGGACATGCAGACGCAGACCTGAACTGCCCAGAACCCAATCCACAGCACTGTCCACAGCACCCTGTGAGGGACAGGTGGCCATGTCAGTGCCAGGGCCAGCTTGCACTATGGCACTACTATCAGGTACTCCAAACATCACTGAGCCTGGCCCCATGCAGACCCTCCCTGGGGTGCCACAGCGTCAGTCCACATGTGCCTTGATGGGCTTGGCTGTGCCTGTCAGGGCTGGAGCCGCCTCTGCCTAGCATAGGTGGTTTTGGCACACAGCTTACCAGTAGCTGAGTGTCCTTGACTGCTTCTCTCCCCCAGCAGCAGAGAGCAGGGCCGTCACCATGACGTAGTACACGCCTGCTGCACCCATGGCATGGCCAGATGGGCTCCCTGGGCAAGAAGAGAGACCCAGGTCAGACTCTGCAAGGGCCAGAGCTGAGCACAGGCAGAGCTTTGTGCTGAACCACCACAGCTTCACCACAAGGGTCAAGGTCTGCTCTGTGCAGGGGCTGCCCTGCCTCCTTCCCCTGCAGGCACAGCCAGCGTCCCCAGGAGCACAGCAGTAAGAGCCCTCTCTTCAGAGCTGTCCAGGGGCATGTGCTGCCTGCAAGCTGCCAGCCACAGCCCTGGCCAGGCCAGCACCCCTCTCCTTGCATGTGCAGGTCACCATGGGCAAGCATCCCCTGCCCCTGGCTGCAAGCCCCTACCGTGGCTTGGGGAACCCTACCAGGGCCAGTCTCGCAGGTGAGCGGGAACTGCTGGATCTCTGGTGCAGAGCTGTTGCCATAATAGTCTGTGTCAAGGACCCACCAGTATGGTCTCTCCCCAAACAGGATCCTGAAAAGAAAAGATAAGGGATCTGGGGAGGTCTTGGGCACAGCTGCAGCTTTAGATCTGTCCTGGGAGATGGAAGAAGCAAAGGACCCACAAGTGGTCCAGGGCATCCTGACAGACACAGCACCCAGCTGATTGCTTGGTTCTGACAGCTGACACTGCCTGTCCATGTCCCCATCCCCAGCCCTGAGGGGGAAGAGCAAGAACTTCCCTGGAATCAAGTCAATATAACCTCCTGTGGTGAGGGCCTCTGTGAAGATCCCCCCACTCAGCACCACAGCCCTGGCTGATGGGAAGCTCTGCTTGCAGCAGGCTCCATCTCTCTGCCTGGCTCTGGGAAGGGTGGAGCTGTTGCTGCATGGCTTGGGAAAGAGTGATCATTGTCATTGCCCAGCTGGGGCTGAACTCTGGTCTTCTACTCCACTATTGGGGCTGAGAACACCCATCTGACCCACATTAGTCCAGGTGTGCCAACACACGGTGGGAGTGTTGGCTGGGGGCCACTCACCACTTGAAGACGAGGTTGAGCCAGTCTCCAATTACAGCCACCCAGATGAGCCTGATGCCCACTGCTTCACTGAAGTGGAACCAGATGGGGAAGAGGACAAAAAAAGCATTCCTGAGGTCAGCAGCATAAGAGATGAAGAGGAACCAGTCCTGGGAGCCCTGGAAGCGCTGCTGCAGCCAGCGTGTGCTGCGGATGCCCGCGTCATGCAGGAGGTTCATGTTGGCCTCCATCCTCCTCTGCTGCCGCTGCCCTCGGCGTGCCTCTGCCTGTCCCGTGCTCCACTGTGCCACTGGGGTTTTATACTCTGCAGGGCCTTGTTTGCAGCATGCAGGTCACTGTCCCAGCACTGATCTTTGGACCCAAAACCACTCTTTCCAAAGGTACATCACCAGGGGGTTGTAACAAACATGTTTGGAACAGCTTACGTAAAAGAGGAAAACAGGTTTTGAGGGCAGGTGGAGGGCAAGGTGCTCCAACCCCAGCACCATCCCCTGCCCCTCACCATCCCCTCACTCAGGGGGATCCTGCAGCCCTGGCTCCTCCAGCTATCCAGAACAACAGTTCAGCTGCTCTGCCTGAACCACAGCCCTTGCTCCATTATCCCACACTCTGTGTGTGACAGTCCTGCACAGCTGCCATGTCCAGGGCTGACAATTGCTCTGGTCTCCCTGACATCCCCCCATGAACCACCACTGCATGGCAAAGCTGCCCAGCAGCATGGAGTGGGTACACGGAGCAGAGGGCAGACTGCCCACCCCCCTCCTCATTTGCCAGGCTAATTTAACCAGGACTTTGCATAATGGGAAACTTTCAAAGCCATTCCTGGAGGTTCCCACAGTCCCAGAGAGCCAGGCCTGGGATGCTCCTGGCTGCCAGTCATGTTCTTCTGATCTCTAGTTGGGGGGCTAAAGGACCTTTGCAAACAGGGACTGCACTTCTCCCCCCAGCACTGCTCCACTGGGTGAATCCCTCCTGCCCCATCAGACCCCAGCTGCAGGTGCAGAGCCAAACACACAACTCATCCTGCTGTGCCCATGGCCGTCCCCTCCACCCCAGCTGCACTCTGCTGTCCCTGGTAGCAGTGCAGCTTTATCATCCACAACTGCCAGTGCATGGACACACAGCCCTGTGGCAGCAGCACAGGGTGCCCAGCCAGCACCCACCACAGCTGAACAGGCAGCAAGGCATTAATGATCAACAGCCAGTGAAATGCATCACTTATCTCCTTCCTGAGAAAATTCATGTCAAGATCCTTGAACCCCTGCCCTGTGTTGTTTGCCTCTGTGAGAGCTGTGTCCAGTACTGAGTCCTGCTGACAAACAGCAAGAGTTACAGGCCCCATCCTGCCCCTCTGCCCATGGAGAGCCCAGGGAGCCATGGGGTCTGACAGGCAGAAACCTTGCTCCCTGGGATATGGGCATGGATGGCCTGGCAGAAAAGCAGGCAAAGGACACAGACTCAGCCCTGCTGCAGGCATGTCCTATCCAGCCTGGCCTTGCTGCACCCAAGGAAGGTGGTCCCAGGCCCTGGACTGAGCTCCTGACCTGCAAAACATCCCAACAAAACAGAAGTTTGCACAGAAACAGAATTACTCTTGCAAAACAAATCCCCCAAGAGCTCATTCCAGGGTCCTCAACTGAGAGTGGCTTCAGCCAGCGTGAAGGAATGCAACAGACTTGGCTTCTGTTCCAAAAATATTTTGAAACCATCAGCAATAAATCCTTCACAGGAGATTTCAGAGCGGAAAATGGGGCAAAAGGTGTTGGGGGATGGGGACTAGCACTCCAGTCCCCTAGGAAAAAGTCACTGCAGGAAAACTGGGGCCATAGTGGGGAGAGGGCAGGAAGCAGGATGGAAAGGGTCACCTCCTCCCTCCTAGCACAGAGTGGCTCAGCCCAGTACCCCCCTGTGCAGTGCCAGGTGCACATGCCACTGGTCAGGACTGTGCCAGAGGTGCCAGGGTCCACACAGTCCCAGCCCTGCTCCATGCCCTGCCCCGTGGATAAATCCCAAGCCCCAAAGTCACTGTGTGGCCTGGGGGCAGGGCAGGGCAGGGCAGCAGGAGCTGCCTGGGCACTGCAGGGTTCTGTACCCTGGCTGGTCTGACGATTGCTCTGGGTCCTGCTCATCCCCTGCACTGTAGAGCCCTGCCAGGAGACTGCTGGGGATGTGCACTGTAAACTGGCTGGCTTTCCCAGGGAAGGAGTGGGGCCAGGCTGGGAGAACCCAGTTTCTGCCCTGGGTCTGTGCACAGCAGGCCCAGGATCAGCTGGCAGCCCAGGAGCTGTGTGACTACAGTGGCAGCAGCTGGCTCTGGGACACGGTGAGCCCATGATTCCCAGGGTTCCGGATGCAGCTCTGGCCAGTGCAGCACCAGTGGGTGCTGTAATGTGTCACATGCAGTGCCCGTGTTTGGTCCAGAATGTTCCCTGGCAGCTGCAAGGTCCAGGCTGGGCTGTGGCAGCGTGGTCATTGCATCAGCACGAGCAGAGTCCAGGCAGCACCACACATGTGGGCACGCGGCGGCGGGCAGGGAGCTGGCTGGACATGACCTTCCTCTCACACCAGGCCTGGCAGGAGCCTCTGGGCACAGCCTCTGCTGTCACCCCAGGGCACCCAGGGACCACTGCAGCCTCACACCGAGCCGTGGCCTGAGCTGCCCTCTCCTCCCATCACCTCTCCCGTGTGCTGCAGCAAACTGAGCTGGCTCCCAGGGGCACGTGCCACAGCCATTAGGGCTGCTCAAGCCCCTCGCAGCATGTTCTGGACAGACCCATCCACTACAGCAAGGGGTCAGAGGGGATGGATACCCACCATGCCCCCAGGGACACTCTGGTGAGTGCTTAGTATCTGCAGCCATGTGCCAGGGCTGGCACTGGCCTCACCAAGCTTCTTGGTGTCCCCGTCCCAGCCTGGCACAGTGGGGATGGGCTCTGTGGGCTGGAATCCTGCAGCCCAGAGCTGCACATGCAGCTAGGGGTGTAGAATCAAGGGTCCCCACACAGGGGGCTGAGCACGCTGGGCAGCAGCCAAGCCCAGAACTGATTAACACAGCTCAGAACAACTGTTAAACATTAACTCCCTTGTTTGCTCCATATTCCCTGGCAGGAGCCTCCTGCCAGCACCGGGGTCTAGGAGCATCACCAGGACACACTCACACAGCCATGCTGGGAGCTGTGCCGGGCACTGGGGCGGCCCCACATCCCCTGGACCCCCTCAGAGCTGAGCCAGGGCCATCCTAACAGGGCATCAGCTGCCACAGCTTCAGCCGTGCTGGGTCTGGTCCCGGTCACAGGAGACAGAGCAGCACCCGTGAGCTACACGAGTTTGTTCAGGAAAAGCACTGAGTGCCTGTTTATTGGGAAGGGCAGACACGGCACAGCCCAGCCACGGGCTCCTCCAGCAGCCTCCCAGCGAGCCCAGTGCACCATCTGCCTCTGCAGAGCTGGCACTGCAGCAGCAGCCAGGGCTCGGCAGTGCCTGGGCCCAGTGGCCTTGATGGCTGCGTGGCTGGGGAGGATGTTTTGGGCATCCTGGGGCAGGTCCACAGCATCACCACACCACTCACTCCTGCCACTGTGGGCAAAGCCTCAGGTGGGGCACAGCTCCAAGGGCAGCTGCAGCTTTGTGCTGTGGGCAGCCTTGGTCCCTGTCACCCTTGGTCCCTGTCACCCTGTGTGCACCGATGATGGGAAGGTGGTGGAAGCCCAATCCCAGAGGAGGGGATTGGCTGGGGGCACCCCACAGTACAGAGGGTGACATCCAGGATGAAAGAAAAAGATCACTCCCAGGGGCTCTTTTTCAGAGGCTTTAGGTCCTCCTTTGGCAGTGCTGCAGTGCTGAAACAAGAACTGAGCTTCTCCCCAAACCTGACCCTGAGCACATGACACCCTGGGCAGGGGGAGGGCAGGTCCTGGTGTGGGACAGTGACCCTCTGAGTACCCACCCAACAGCCAGCAGCAGCCCCTGGCCCATCAGAGCCCGCCAAGAGGCGGTGCCAGGCTGAGGTTGAGGAAGCCCCCAAAGTGGAAGGGGCGTGGGCGGGGGGCACAGGCAGCAGCAGAGGACAGGCAGGCAAGGGGATTGGCCCCACATGCCCCAACATCCTGTTCACTGCTGAAGTAGACACTGTCAGCTGAATCCACCGAGGGGTCCTCGTTGAAGTAGTTGTAGGGCCTCAGGAAAAAGCCAACACCATTCCCCACAGTCACTGTGTTGGGGATGTCTTCAGCACAAGGGACGTGCAGGAACCCCACAGTGATCCAGGCGACCAAGTCCTGGGAGAAGAGGAACAAGGCATCTGTCAGGCTGAGCAGGACTCTGCCAGCCCAGCAGCTGCTCAGTCTGGCTCTGGGACAGGTGCAGCTTCTGCCCAGGGCAGTGCCAGGATGGCCCCCACAAGGTTCAGCTTCTCTCCATCCCAGGAACCCCAGCTTACCTCGTTGGTGATGGTCTCGTTGTTGATGTAGTCAGCAAAGGCCACGGTGGGTGTCCAGGGGTCATTCTGGTTGTAGATGCTGGTGCTGGTGGGCTCCTCCTCCTTCCTCCGGGTGACAGCCAGCTGGTACCTGCCAGCACAGGGGTCAGAGGGGCTTGTCCATGCCAGCCCAGGGCAGGGCAGCCGTGGCATTGCCAGCTGGGATACACTGGCAAACTGGGGCTGGATGCATCCCTGGTCTGCCCTGGGGCAGGGAGGGAAAGGGCTGGGAGGGCAGCAGCCCCAGCATCTTCAAGCTCTGTGGGTGATCCCTTGCTGCCTGTGGTTTTTCTAGCATGGCTGGGAAACATGGATGGATCCAGGTGCAAATGCTGCCACTCAATGCCCAATGCACTCCCTGAAGCCACAGCTACTTCTGCCCCCAACAGACTTCCCCAGCATGAGCTCCATCAGTTCACCCTGGCAGTGAGACTGGTCTGTGCTTATCCCAAGAATTTTCCAAAAGGCATTCTGTCCTCATGGGAAGATATCACAACCTGGCAATGCCAGTGCTTCCCTTAGGAATTCATTCTGCAGCCTACTTCCCCTCAAAGGGAAAAACACATGGGGTTGCTTTAAATTAGTCTGACGTGGGGTCAGATTCCTGCCTGTCAGCTACCATAAGCAGATGTTATTGAGCAACATCTCAAGGAAATTTCAGAGCCAAAAGCTATGCATGCTTGCTGTTTAACCCTTCCCTGCAGCCTGGTGTAGGCCTGCCCAGGGGTGACAGCCTCCCTCCACCAGGATCAGGAGCAGCTGAGGCCTCATGTTCCACAGCCCTGGCACCCACCTGCCCCAGCTGATGGAGCGTTCCATGGAGCTGTTGGTGGGCAGGTGCTTCCCAGCAAAGCTGATGATCTGGATCCGGTAGCTGCGTGGGTGCTCCCACTTGTTGGGATTGGGGCTGACAAAGGAGAGGTAGTGGGGCATGGGGACATTGAGTGGGAATGCTGCCTCATCCTCCTTCTCCAGCCTTTCCCTGCGGAGGTATGGCCGCTCAATGGTGTTCTGCGTGCTCCAGGGATCTTTGACAAACTCATACTCCATATCCTGAGTCTCCAGGGAGTTCAGCTGCCCTGTGAAGCAGAAGAGAAAACCCTCTCAAGCTCTGCACCCCAGGCAGAGCCTTAGGCCACAGTGAATCACAGCCATGCACAAAGGTGGCCAGACCTACCGTCAACATCCAGGTCCACCTTGTAGTGGATGTGGTGGAGGTGCATCGTGCCCAGTGTGTGGGGCCCAACTCTGTTGCCATAGTCAGTGCCTTGGCCATGGAAGAAGGAGGAGCTGATGTAGCCAGTGGCATGCACCCGGACCTCCACAGCCCCGCTGCCATGGAACATGAAGTCCCAGATGTAGTCATAGTTAATGAGCGTGGAGATGGTACGGATGACCAGCGTGTTTCTCCGCAGCCCGCCGTAGTACAAGGACTGTGAGTCGGAGAAGTGGCGCCTCAGAGGGAGAGCAGAGTCATGCTCAAAAATGCAGAGCGAGTTTTGGTTGGTTTTGGGAGTATCTGTCTCTGCCAGGTAGTGCCGGTCCACATAGGTGGCTGTGTAGGGGCAGTCCAGGCCCTGGACCAGCTCATAGGCAAACCTGCCGATGCCAAAGCTGCCGTCCAGGTAGCGGGTGGACATGCCCCCAGGGCAGTTGGAGCCGTACAGGGCTAAGGCTTCCTGGAGACTCAGCTCATAGACAATCCTCTCCCCACGGTACCTGATGTCAAAGAGGCGCGGGCCGGTGTTGGGGTTCATGCCAAAGGCGATGCTCCAGCCCTGGAAGGTGACACGGTTGTCCCTGACGCTGTAGCGGGGACCCTGGGGCTCAAACTGCAGCGGGCCCAGGGACCCAGGTGGGCGCCGGGGCTTCATTGAGCCCAGCACTGCGTCAGCCTGGGGCTGCTTGAGCCTGACAACCTCCAGAGCACCGGCCACAAACTCCTGTTCCAGATCCCCCGTGCTGGCAAAGAACCGGCCGTTGTAGAAGACTTGGAGCAGCTGCCACTGGGAGACGTGGAGGTCCCCATGGTCCACCAGCACCTCCAGCCCCACCGGAGACAGGTAGTAGCCAGTGCCAGCCACATTGTGGAAAAGGACAAACCAGGTCACGCGGTCACCGGACTTGAAGCCGCGTGGGGCTGTGGTGAGGGTGACCAGGTTGGTCCCGTCAGACTCGCAGCAGGCGGTGAGGAAGCGCGGCGCCTTTTTCAGCTCCCTCTGGATGAGGGCGTTGATGTCCACGTACTCCCTGCCAGTGACGGGTCTGCGGTGGTAGGGCAGCTTCCCCCCGTACTTGTGCACCGTCACGTCTCGGTGGTACGCCGGCGTGGGCAGCGGCCCCACCACGTACTCGGTGACGTTGGGCTCTGCCTGGTTCCCAAAGTACAGCACAGCCAGTGCCTCTCGGGGGGGACGGGCCCCCCCGCCGTCCAGGAACCGCAGCACCTCTGCCTTGGCGGGGAGCTGCAGATCCACGGAGGCGATGCAGTTCTCCGAGGGTTTGGCACGGGAGGCGTCCACCAGCGGCACCCCGAGGTGTCCCTGCAGGTACCGCACCACTTGTGACATCTCCTCAGGTGTCAGGTCAGCAAAGACCAGGCTCTGGCCATCCTCCGTGTCCTCCTGCTCCGGGGGCACGTGCTGGCAGGTTCTGGGGCTCCTTTCTCTGGTCAGCAACACGCAGACCAAAGCGAATATTGTGGCTAGCGCCAGACCAAGGAGGATGAGCACGGTTTTCAGGCTCATGCCTGCTGGGACACTGAGTGCTCCTGCAGTCTGGCAGGACACGTTTCCAGCTGTGGGATCCTCCCAGCAACTCACCAGAACAAGGGGCTGGGTTGGCTCGGGTTTATTTTCCTCCCCTGTTTCCTCAGCAAGGAACAGCCCAGAGGAACTCGCAGGGAGGGTGCAAGGGGATGTTCTCACACATTTCCAGGATTTGCTGGAAACCATAAAAGGCAACTTTGCTCTGCTTCCCTGGAGGGCCATAATTTTAAGTAAACTCAATGTTTGTACATCTGTCCTTCCCCTCTGGTCCCAGATCCTACACTGCAGAGCTTGGAGAGGATGGATCCAGGCACTCAGGGGAAATAAGCACACCTCCCTTCTCCTCCTTCTCTTAACCCTGCAGATGCTGGGCAGGCAGCAGTGGCTGTAGAGATAAACCTTCCCTGTGCAGAGCAGTGCTAAACACAGCACCACTGCCCCATCCTGACACAGCTCTGCCATCACCAAGCAGCACTGACTGCTGCTGCCAACATCCCCATGCTCCTGCAGCCGGGAGGGAGGGGACAGCTGTTCGTCAAAGGTGCCCACTGATCCTGAGTTCCATCCTAGCACAGATGGGGCTGCGAGGAGGGGAACAGGGGCACCAGAGCCCAGCCAGCATCCTGGCAAACAGGCAGTGGCACTGGCCATGCTGCACCACCAGCAGCCATGAGATCCCTTCCTGCAAGGTCCTGTCTGGATCCCTCCCTTGTGCCCGGCACTGAGGGCCTGAGAGCCACAACTCACACAGTCCTGGCCATGACCCAGCCTCACCCCATTAGCCACAGAGCTTGGTGCCAGTGCCCACCTCCATCCATGCCCCTGAGCCCTGGGGCATGCCCCAGCTTGTCCCTCCTGCCCTCCAGCTGGACATCCCTGTGCCCTGACCAACACCCAGAGTTGGTTTGGTGTTGCCCAAACCAACACCACTGCTGGGCTGGTTTGTGGGCACAGGAAACATGGCAGGGACCAGCATCACCCCCCAGGAGACGCTGCTGTAAGTTGTAAGAATGAGACACTTGAGAGCATTGGACCAGCACCATTTTCATTATTTTAACCTGAGATTTGCACTACACAGCACTTGCTTCTACAGCAGAGGAGCAGGATTTTCTCCTCACTTTCCTCTGGTGATAGACTCAAATTCAGGAATTAACAGATAACATTGACTTCCATCTCACATTCCATCTAGGAAAATCATGTTTCCCTTTCCAAGAGCACTATTTCAAAAGCAATGACAAAATGTGAACTCACTGGACAACTGAAAATTGAGACGACTTCACTAAAAAGCTGAAAATCAGAGACAGAAGGATCAGCCTGGTGTCTCTGACCACATCCCCTCACCATCCTGTAGCTTTAAAGCCTGCTCATATTTCGAAAACCATCATAGGTGAATGGGGGGAAGTTTGGCAAACAAGAGGCCGTTTTGGGCAAGCAGGCAAGAAGGTTGATTTCACATGCTGTAAAGTCCTCCTCGCTGGTGAAAAACACACCATCATGGGAGTATATAGAGGGGTCCAGGTCGTAGTAGTTGTAGGGTCTCAGGAGAAAACCGACCGAGTTTCCCACAGTCACAGTGTTGGGAATATCCTCAGAGTGTGGAATGTGAAGGAAGCCAGCAGTTATCCAGGCAACCAGGTCCTAGGCAGGGAAGAGCCACAAGCCCAGGGTTACTTCAGAAGCTGCAGTAGCAGTGACCAAAATACACATGGGGCAGTGGGGAGTGACGGGAGAGAAGGAGAGGGACTCCGACGGGCACCAGCCAGGTGTGTTACACACCCCGAGCTCCTCTCTGTTGTAAGAACATATTATAAGTTTTCTTGTATGTAAGCTTGTAGAAATTTTTTTGGGAAAGTATCTTTTACTGTCTTTTTATTCTGTATAAGTTTTTGTAAACAAAATCTCTGGTTTGTGTTTTAAAGGCATTTAGATTATTCTACTTGTTTCTTGATAATAGAAGATAGAAGTTCTCTCTTTTAACTTATGAGGTGAAGGACTGTTATCTCTCTGATATTGTAAACATTTTAACATTCTTGTACAGAGCATGAAGAAGTAAACATCTGAGCTCTGTACTTGTGTAAATAATCGTTTAAATTTTTCTGAACTATAGAGTTATTTTAATAAATTATATTTAACTTTCTAATATTATTGTCAAGAGTCTTTTGTCAATACACAAACCACAGCAATACCCCTCTGCTGGGAAAGAACTCCTCCCTTCCCCAAAGGCCTGCCACAGCCATGGCTGCAGATATCCACCCAGTGGAAGGGCCCTTGTCTTGATCTCCATGGCCTCACTCTGGCCTCACAGAGATTTCTCCACGGGGAGAAACAAGCTTCTGCTCTGCCCACGCTTTCTATGTTCTCTGCCCAAAGCACCAAGCAGACACACAGAGAAGGGGGTGCTCAAACCCACTTTCCTCTTTCCTCTGGGCTGCTGCTCTCAAAGCTGAGCCCACTGTCCCAGGGGCAGTGCTGCTCCTTGGGGCTCCTGTTGAGCCTGGGGCTGGTGTTACATTCCAGCCCAGGGAGCCCAGCTTACCTCGTTGGTGATGGTCTCGTTGTTGATGAAGTCAGCAAAGGCCACGGTGGGTGTCCAGGGGTCATTCTGGTTGTAGATGCTGGTGCTGGTGGGCTCCTCCTCCTTCCTCCGGGTGACAGCCAGCTGGTACCTGAGGACAAGAAAAGAGACAGGGAGCAGCCCCCCGAGACAGGGCAGAGCTAAATCAACTCCTGAAAGCCTGGAGAGCACAGGCCTGCTCAGATGGGGCAAGCCCAGAAGAGTCCTTCCCTGTGCCTCCCATCAAGGGACATCCAGCAATGCCTTCCCAGCTGGCAGGGCTGAGGGGGTCTCTGAGAACCTGCCATGCCAGCCAGAACAGCCTGACCTTGCCCAGCTGATGGCCCTCTCCATGGAACTGGCCTCGGGGATGTGGTCCCCTGCAAAACTGGTGATCTGGGTCCTGTAACCACGCTGGTGGCCCCACTTGTTTTTGCTGTTGGCAGCGAAGTAGATGTATCTGGGCATCTGGGACTGGAGTCGGAAGGCAGCCTGGTCTTCTGTGTCCAGGACTTTCTTGGTGAGTCGTGGCCTCTCTATCTGCTGCTCTGGGCTCCAGGGAGCCCGTGTCATCTCAAATGCCATGTCGTGGGCCACGAGGGAGTTTTTCACCCCTGCGAAGCCAAAACAAAGTCACTGAGGAGAGTCCCCACAGTCCCCTGTTCCCCAAGGACATCACAGTGCCTGCTGTCCCTGTTCTCCCTCCCTGCACCCTGGGCTCTGAGCAGCGACCCTGTCCAGGAGCAGTTGCTGCTCTGCAGCTCCACATGCCATGACAACACCCCATGTGTTGATCTGTGGCTGGACTCTGGTCTGACCTGGGCAGCACCACCCTGCAGCAGACACTCTGAGAGACAAGAGGGGACGAGGGATGAGTCTCACCCCAGGGCAGAAGAACAGGTTTGCTTCCCATGCAAACATAGTTTAATTAACTAGAGCATGAGCTTTGTTACTGCTCATCCTGCACAGAGGAGGCCCCTGGAGCAGCCCAGGTGCTGCACACATTTGCATGTCACAGACAGGAGCAGTGTTGTGCTGTTCTCAGGCCCTGCCACAAAGAAGAGACATGGGCCGAAGGTTTGGAGCAACAGGAGCAAATCCATCTGGGGACAAGGTGGCAGAAGGCTGCTGAGAGCATTGGATGGCCAGTGTCTGTGCAGGTCTGGCAGAGGGGTTATTGCTCAGCACCTCCTGCCTGTCCCACCATGAAGCCCCTCTGTGTTCTGCTCATTTAATATGTGAGTTCTCAGCTTTCATAAAAGCCATTTCAGAGCTAAACCTGTGGCCATCTGTGAAGGTTTGAACCCCATGGAAGAACAACCATGCACAACTGAGCTCACTTCCTTTCTTTTTCTCACATGAACAAAACTTCTAAGCCCACACCTCCCCCGGCAGTATTAACAGTGACAGTCTGATTTTGTCTGCCTTCTCCATGTTCCTGCAGTTTTGCCACCCTGCCACTGCAAGCACACCACCCTGCCCTACAAGTGGAAAGGAAAACCTGTATAACCACCAAAAAAGTAAAGTTCTTTGAGTCTAAAAGTATTTGGAGAGTACTTTTTAAAAAGGAGAGACAAGATCCAGACCTACCTCCCACGTCCAAGTCCACCTTATAGTTGACAAAATGGGTGTGTATGGTACCCAGGGTGTGCTCCAAAGCATCCCTGCACTTCCAGGGTGGCTGCCAGCACTGCACTGTGAGCCAGGGGCTGCTCCTGGGCTCAAACAACCCTGTGCATACATGCACTGCCAGTCTGTGACTGCACGTGGGAGCAGGGAACTCGCTGGGTCACTGTAGTGGCTTCTCAACCCGGGATCCAATGCTCGAGTGTTTCCTCAAGAGAAGAAGGGAGACATCTGCAGGAGCTCAGCCCCACGGAGCACCAGGACAGCTGCCCTGCTTTACACGGGGCAGTGAGACACTAAGAGGATTTTCCCAAGGCTTCCCAAGTGCCAGGACCAGCACCAAAAGCAGGCTCACTCTGTCTGTGCTCAGACAGGGCCAACTCCCTGTCTGCCCGCCCATGCCTATGGCAACACACACCGTGCCAGACATGAGGCCTCAAGGAAACACAAACATTTTTCAGCTGCTACCTTTCATACTTTCCCTGAGCTGAACACAGAGCTCCCAGAAATTCCCACTGCTTTCCACTCAATGACCTTGACAGACTGTTTTATATATCGAGAAATAATTTTGCAATGAGACAAGAGGTTAGGAGAATAAAGAAGCAGAGTTCTGATGTCAGTTATTAGGGACTGTGTGGACAAGGAGGCAAACCTCAAGGCTCTGGAGTTTATCAGAACAATGGCAGGCATTAAAAGAAGATCCAGACCTACCTCCCACGTCCAAGTCCACCTTATAGTTGACAAAATGGGTGTGTATGGTACCCAGGGTGTGCTCCCAAAGCCTATTGCCATATCTCAGGCCATCCCCATGAAGAAAGGATGAGCTTGGGTAGCCCGTGGCCTGCACCTTGCCCTCAATGGCCCCGTTCTGGTAGAAGATGAAGTCCCACACATAGTCATAGTTGCCCACGGTGGCAATGGAGCGAACGACCAGGGCGGAGTTGACCAGCCCCCCGTAGTAGAGCGACTGCAAGTTGGAGTAGTGGCGCCTCAGAGGGGAGCCCAGGTTCTGCTCAAAGATGCAGAGCGAAGCCTTCCTCTTGGTGGGCCTCAGGCTGTCAGACAGAGAGTGCGTGTCCACGTAGGTGGCCAGGTAGGGGCAGTCGACCCCTGGCACCAAGGGGGAGGTGTAGCGGCCCAGGCCGAAGCTGCCGTCCATGTAGCGCGTGGACATCCCGCCCGGGCAGTTGGAGCCGTACACCGACAGCGCCTCCTGCACGCTGATCTCGTAGGCAACCCTCTGCCCCCCGTGCCTCACGTCAAACAGCCGCAGGCCCGTGCTCACACTCAGCCCAAAGGCAAAGCTCCAGGCCTGGAACAGCACCCGGTTGTTCCTGACGCTGTAGCGGGGACCCTGCGGCTCCAACTGCACCGGGAACAGCGCGGCCGCGGGGGCTCGGGGCTTCATGGACGAGAAGTCCCCATCCCACGGCGCCTTCCTCACCTTCTCCACACTGACCCGACCCTGCACGTAGGCGCTCTCCAGCTGAACCATGTCCCTGTAGTACTGCCCGTTGTAGAAGACCCTGCTCACCGCCCACTGCGAGCTGTCCAGGCTGCTGTGGTCCACCAGCACCTCCAGCCCCACCGGGTGCACAAAGAACCCACTCACGTTCTGAAACAGCACGAACCAGGTGAGCCGATCTCCAGACTGGAACCCACGGGGAGCAGCTGTCACAAATGCCAGATTGGCTCCATCATACTCCATTACTTGTTGCATGAAAGCTGGAGCTGAGGGGAACACTTGGCTCTTCAGAAACCCTCCAATCTGCTTGTACTCAACAGCCAGCGTGGGTCTGCGGTGGTAGGGCAGCT
>VXAX01004346.1:1283-26140 GCA_013399835.1 Leptocoma aspasia
GTGATCCTGTAGAAGGCTGTAGTTTTCTCTGAAGGTCTGGTGATAGAGTAGATATGCCTGGTCTTCCTCGGGGAATCTAGTGGAGAAGAAGCTGCTCCTCTGGGAATCCAGTAGAGAAGAGGCTGTTTTGGTGTCCCAAAAAATGCTGATTTTATGCAGGTAGGAATGTTTGGCTCCTCCCCCTGGGTGGAGCATCTCACAATGGGATGATGTAATTTTTATCAGTCATGCATTGTGACTCAATGGCCCATTAACAGAAGATACCTCCCGAGAGGGAGAGATTGTTTGTGGAAGAGATAATAAATCTGCCCAATTAACAGAGGATAACTGCCCCACCTTTAACAGATGGCAAATAGAATACATGCTTATCTTACAATCCAGGACAGCCACCACCAGACCTTCAGAGGAAACCTACACCCTTCTACAGGATAACTGCTTCAGCAGAACCACATCTGCCACTCCAGGAGGAGCAGCCACCATTCAATTGGACTGTTACCAACACCCTGACTCCTCAGGGTGTCAGGTCGTATTTCTGACACTGTCAGTGTTTTTTGTTTGTACGAATTCCATTGGTATTTTTCAGTTTTCCTAGTAAAGAACTGTTACTCGTATTCCCATATATTTGCCTGAGAGGTTTTAATTTCAAATTTGTGGTAATTTGGAGGGAAGGGGCTTACCTTTTCCATTTCAAGGGAGGCTTCTGCCTTCCTTAGCTGACACCTGTCTTTTCAAACCAAGACAAACCTCAAGACCAGAGAGCCTCTTCCTTCTCCTTTGCCTGATTCCTGCCATGCCTGTGACATTCTTCACTGTAGAGCAAGCTGCTCCTCAGGTTCAGCTGCAGGTAAAATTCAAACCTCAGCTGTTCCCCACTCCTGATGTGGTGCCGGAGTTTCTCCAAAACTAGCCCAGGCTCCAGTGGGCACGTCAGAGTACCACATGGAAACCTAGTCTTAAGTGAGAACTGTGTGTAAGGTTTCATTGTGTGGAGTTTATTGATTTGGGTGTGATGCAGATGGTAATAGAATAAGGGGTGATAATGTCTTGGTTTGCAAGATGTGGGTAGGGGTATTCTATTCCCATCTATTAGAGGTGGAGCCGTTATCTTCTGTTGATTGGGCAGTTTTCTTTATCTTTTACACAACCAATCCTCCCTCCAGTCTTATAACTTCTGTTAATGAGCCATTGAGCCTCACTGCATGACTGATAAAATTACATCATCTCATTGTGAGATGCTCTGGCCAGAGGGAGGAGCCAAGCATTCCTACCTGGATATAATCTGAGCTTTAGAACACCGCAAGCAGCCTTTTCCCACTGGATTCGAAGAGGAGCAGCTGTCTTCTCTACTGGATTCCCAGAAAAAGACCAAGCCGATCTACACCACCACCGGACCTTCAGAGGAAAACTACACCCTTCTACAGGATTACTGCTTCAGCAGAACCACATCTGTCACTCCAGGAGGAGCAGCCATCATTTAATGAGACTGCTATCAGTACCCTGACCAACAGGGTGTCAGGTCATTCAGGTCATATTCTGACCCTGTCAGTGGTCTTTTTTTTTTTATTTGTTTTTTTTTAGTATTGCGTTTATATTTTGTTTTAAATTCTCCTAGTTAAAGAACTGTTATTCCTATTCCCTTATCTTTGCCTGAGAGTCTCTTAATTTCAAAATTATTCAAAATATTTCAGAGGGAGGAGGTTTACATTTTCCATTTCAAGGGAGGCTCCTGGCTTTCCTAGCAGACACCTGTCTTTTCAAACCTAGACAATGATACAAACCTGATTCTTATAAAAAGCAAATTTATTGTGTATTAACTGAGGTTTTCTAATTGCTTGAGGTGTCCTGAAGGAGGCAGAGCCCGTGCCAAATTCCAACCCTCATCCCTTTTTTTTTAAGCTGTTCAGAAACTGCTCTAATTTAATAAAAATAGTTTAATTAATTTAATTTATCACACCTACTCTACAAGGACCTTCTTTAGGTGAATTCAATGAACCCATGAACAGATGGGAAATCAGGAGCCAGGAGATCTCATGGGGCAATTCTGGATGTTTCTTCCCCTAGGAGGTGTGTGCAGCTCAGGGAAATTACTTCTAAACTGGGGAAATGGGAAGCATGAAGTGCTAATTTCCCAGAGGGAATGACACTGGGCTTTCACGGCATCCTGGGATGGTTTGGGTTGGAAGGGCATTAAAGACCATGGACAGGGACACCTTTCTTAAAGCCCCATCCAACACTGGCCTCAAACACTTCCGGGGATGGGGAATTAAATTCTCCACGACTTTTCCGAGGACAAATGCTTTTTTTTCTTCCTCAAACCTCTACCCCAGCCCCAGAATGAGCCTCCCAGGTTTATCTCTGTTGGACAAAGAGCCGAAAATCCAAATGCTGGATTGGGGTGGAAAGCTGGAAAAGCTGGAGGTAATCCTAAATCCTCTTGCTGTCCCGATGGATCCATGGGGTTTAACCCACATTCCGAGGGTGATGCTGCCTGGTGGCCGGGCAAGCTGGAAGGTGAGGATTCATTTCACCACGACTAAGATGAAAAATGACGAATAACATGAAACCAAGCATCCCTAGCAACTCCCTGCCAGGACCTCGGCATCGGGATGCTCCCGGTTTCCGCCGGATGCGGGAAAAGCGCTATTCCCAGCGTTGGCGAGGGAGGCGAGTTCGTGGGCGGAGGTGGGCGCGGGAGGCTCTGGCGAGGAGCTCTGGGGCTTCCTGTTTCCTTCCGCAGCTCGAGCAGAATTTGAAAGCAGCGGCTGCCGTGAGCTGGACCAATGATCGGGGCACAGCGCGCCCGGGCCGCCCGCGTCCGTTAGGGACGCCCGGGGCTGCGCTTCCCGGCTCCACGTGGGAACACCGGGAATCCCCGGCCCGGGGGCGGCTCGGCCCCGCCACCCACGGTAAGGCGCTGCTCCCTGGCTGCTGCCAGGAATTGCGGGGAAAAAAACCCATGGAACCAGCTGGAACGTTTGGGAATTCGCGCGGGCTGCTGCTCGGGGTGTGCGCTTTGCTTCGTCCCGGAGGGATCTGCTGGAGGAGCCTTGGAGGCGGTGTGGAGCTGGGAGGAATTTCGGGATGCTCCGGGAGCCGCAGGGAGGGAAGCAGCGCTGCTTAGGCACGGAGAAGGGGAAGGTGGGATGTGGAGGGTGGATATGGAGGTTCTCCGTGGTCCTGCACCCGGATAACTCAATTCCCCATCCCTGAAAGTGTCCCAGGCCACGTTGGACGGGGCTTGGAGCAACCTCGGCGAGAAGGTGGCCCTGCCAATGGCAAGGGGTGAAACGGGATGGGCTTTATGGAACATTCCCACCCCAATCATTCCCTGACACCATGATAATGGCACAGCTGGGAACAGAGGCCGGGCTCCGCTGGCGTCATGCCTAACCTACAGTGCTTAGTCACATTTTTGGGGTATTTTGTGCCGCCCTCTCCCGCTCGTTCTGTGCTCTCCTTTGGGATTTAGGCTGGGAATGGCAGCAGCGAGTTCCCCTCCTGCCTCTCCCGCTCTCCCACCACCTGCCATCCAATACATCCCAAACTGCGGCTCTCTGGGGACTGCTTGTGTGTCCCTTGGGCTGTCCCGGGGCTGAGCAGCCCCGGGCTCCTTCCTTTTCCTGCTCTGGCTCAGCTTTCGCCCTCGGGATCATCCCGCGGCAGCACATTCCCTCTCCACGGGGGAATTATCCTCGTGGTCCTTCTTTAGTCTCGGCTAGGCGGCCCCTCCTGGCGTGTCCCGCGGTGGCCGCGGGCAGAGCGCGGCTTCTCTAGCTCATCCCATCCCATGGATCGCGGTGCCGTCTGCGCTTCCCGCTGCGTCCTTCCCGGGAAGGTCCCACAGCTGGGAGGCGGTGCCTGTTCCAGCCCGGCCCCATCGCCGCCTTCCCCACCGAGTTCCCTTTGGTTTTTTATGGCTGGGGCTCGCAGCTTTTCGGCAACAGTGACCTCTGTCGGCATCGCCACCGGGGCCACCGACATGGCCCCGCTGTCACCCGGCTGCATCCCACGCCTCCATCGCAATTCCTGCCTCAGGCACAAACGGGACACGGTTATTTGGGACCAATTCCGCCATTCCAGCTGCTACAGAATCCCACGGCAAAGCCCCGGCGGCGTTTCGGGAAGCAGCGGTGCCGGGAGGCGGCTGCGAGTGCTGCTCAGAACTGGGCACCGGTTACCGAAAGGTGTCCCCGGGACAACCCCAGAGCCGGGAACCCGAAAATCCTGGGTTTACTGGGCGGCCAAACCTCGGTGACTCATGTCAGCAGTGCCGCTGCCGCCGGTGACTAATCCCGGGAGCGCTGTCTGCCCGGGGCTCGACTCCATCCCCGTCCTAACAAGTGTTTGACACAGTTAGATAACAATAAAAAAATTTGTTACGGGGAAGGTAACGGGCGAGTGCAAAACAAAACAAAAAATCGCGAGTGGGGGCTGCCAGGTTGGTTTGAGCAACACCTCAGTTCTTCCATCCATGCCTGTGCGCACCCAGAGATGCTTTCTCTGCTGGAAAACGCTTTCCAGCACCTCTGGAGCAGCCCTTTGGAGCACGGATCAGCAGCTGCAGGTGGCGGTGAATTTTGGGAGGGCTGTGGCGGTGGCTGGGGAGTGACTCAGAGGCGCTTTGGGGCTCTGTGGTTTTGCTTTCATGGTTTTGCTGTGACTTAGCAACTTGTTTGTTCGGTCTGCAGGAAGGCAGGTGCCAGCATGCCTGGCAAAGCAGCTGAATCCCGTGGATTCATCCTGAGGGATTCTGGCACCCTTGGGGTGTTGCATTGCCCAGGTAGATGTGGTTGAACCCCACATGGCCACAGGTGATGCAGGCAGTGGTGTGACATTATCCTTGGGATCTCCATCCCACTGGTAATATCCGGCAGGAGCAGTTTCCACCCCTTTCTTTTTAGAAGGAAAATGAGATTTTTGACAATGCTTCTGGCGTTCCCTAAAGCTCACAGCCACTCCGGGGGTTTCAGGAGAGTTGCATCTGGAAGCTGGGCCAGCAACCTGGTGTTTTCCAGGGAGATGCTAATGACTGCCAGCACATTTTCCTGTTTAGTTGCAATATTGGGGGGAAAAAGGGTGGAAAGGGAGCAGGCTGAGTGTTTTCCCACCACAGTGGAAAATACTCCCAATCCTTGTGTTCCTCCTTCCCATAGGATGCTTGCGGTGTGATTTCTTCCAGGAAGGATAGTTCCCACTGGCTTGTGCTCTGCTGGGAGGAGCTCCAGAGATGTCTGTGGGAAGCACTGGACAAAGGAGCATCCATCTCCTAGTTTTTTGGGGGGAATAGCCAAGCATTTGGTGCTACTGTAGCACTGTAGTGTGGTGCTCTGATGCCTCCAGAATTCCACAGTTCCTGGGTTCATTTGGAGATTTGTGATCCCTGCAGTCTCAGCCAAGGGAGCTGGATGGGATGGATGGGAAATGGGTGAAAGCTGCAGATGAGGACAAAAAGGGGATGGTTTTGGGTGGTTTTCCTCCTTCAGCTGAGCCAGGCCATCACTCATCCCATACCAGCTCCCTCAGGCACCGCTGGATTTTTCCTTGTGCTGCAGTGATGGTGCAGGAAGGGTTAAAGTCACCAGCAGGTCCTGAAGACAGGGATTGAGGTTGGAATGCTCAGCTGGACCATGGCATGGCCATGGAGCACTCAGTGCCAAACCCTTCTGCATCTGAGCTGCCTCTCTGGTGTCATAAATCCAAGTTTGATTAGCATGGATTTGGAAAAGGCTGATTGAAGGTTCTTGGGGCTCCCCCTTCTCTCCATGTCACCCCCCCGGGGCTCTCCCTCCCTGCTGTGTCACCACTCCAGGGCTGTGCTCCCAGATCCAGCTGGAGTTTGGAGATGACTCTGTGTCACCAGGTTGGAGATGACTCTGTGTCATCTCCAAACTCCAGCTGGATCCAGGAGCATGGCCCTGTCCTAAGCCGGCCATGGGGCGCATTGTTTTCCTGAAATACAGAAGCTCCAAAGTGCATGGAACAGAAATGTAGTGGGAAAAACCCAAAGTGGGGACACCAGCAGGGTGACAGCCACCCCTGTGCTGCAGAAGAGAGGGTAAAGGTCCCTTAGCTGGGAGGGAAAGGACTTGGAATGGGGTGAGCATCTCTGGAGCTGTTCCCTGGGGAATGGGAATGGTTTCCATCCCTCATGTGTAGCCAGAGCCTTTCCCAGGGGATTTGCTGGGAGGTCATGGCTTCTTTTAGATGGGAATGGGGGGAAAATTGGGCTTTCCAGGCTGGAAGAGTATCCAGGTGCCTGAGAGCTTAGGATGCATTCCCTGGATGAAAGAGCCTCCCATTCCCATTCTGGGATATCTCATCCCCTTCCCAAGCCCCTCAGCCAATGGTCCCCATGGATTTGTCTCCAGGCCCTGGAAAATGAGACCTTTTCCAGCAAAAGCTCTTTCTGATGATAAAAAACTCCCTGATCCTTTGCTGTTGGGGGAAGCGGGAGAGTCCCTGGGCCATGGAAAAATCTCCTTCCCCACATCCTGGTGGGAGAGATGGAGCCATATAAACCCTCGGCACATCCAGGGCTGGAAGCTGTGGTTAGGAGAGGCCAGGTAGGATGTGGAATGGATTTGGTCTGGTCTGGGATCTGTGGAGGGATCCCATGGCAGGGGATCCATGGGTGGCTTTGGGAATTGGTGTGTGGGGAATTTGCTCCAGGGGGATGCTCCTGTGCCTGGGAAGTAGGGGGCTCTGAGCAGAGGGAAAGTGAGACTGAAATTAATGCAATTCCTACAGTTTTCCCTGGCTGATGGATTTTTTTCTGTCCCTTGCTCTGCCTGGACAATTCCTGCAGTCCAGGGAAGGATGCTGGAGCTGAGGTTTCTGCTGTCATCCCAACATCCCCGTGTCATTCCCATTAATCCGCAGTATCAAAGCATATATGAGATTCCAGCAGAAACTGTGCTGGATGGGGCTGGGGTTTCCCAGGGAAGCTGATCCTGACTCTTTGCCATTAAATAACTGTAGAAGGAGAAGTGTGGGAAGGATGGGGATGAATCCCTGTCGTGGAGCAGCCTGCCTAGGATCTGAGGGGCACAAAGCCATGGATCATGCCCACCCTGCAGCCCAAAACCCACCGGCATAAACCTGGGAACAAAGGGGCAGAAGTCCTGCTCTTCTGCTTCCAGCATTCCCAGTGCTGCTTCCTCCATAGATGATTCCTTGTTTCTGGAACAAAAGAAGTAGAAGAGGTTTTTGAAGTAGCATAAATTAAAAAAAGCCTTTTTTCCCTATTTTTCCCCAGGGAGTCAGCAGAAGCACAGCTGTCCTGCTGGGATTAGGACTGGAAAGGAGGATCTTGTCCCCTTCCCAATTATTTCAGTCCCCACTTAATAGTGATAAACAAGTGCAGTCAGCACTCTGGGATTTTTCCACCAATTCCCATGAAAACATACCCAGTCCTGGATGTTCCCTCTCCCTGTCTCAGATGCTCTGGAGGATGTGGGGAAGGAGCTGTGGATCTGGTGAGTGCCTTCATGGGATGGATAAATGTCTCCGTGGGAAGGGCGAAATGGCTTCAGGATGAGTTGCTTGGGGTGCAAAGTGCCGAGCTGAGGGGACCAGCTCGGGAATCCTGGGCGCTTGATCTGTGTCCCTCTGCTGGAGCGAGGCTGTGGGTGCCACCAGCACTTCCAGCAGCACCAGTTTGGCTCCTTGGCTGGAAACTGGGGTTTGGAGAGCTGAGCAGTTCCTGGAACTGGAGCCCTACGTCATGGGGAAGTTGGGTAATTCGGTGACAGAGGAGGAAGGGAAAAGCCCAACGAGCAATGCCGGGAGGCTCCAGCCAAAAATGAGTCAGCAGTGACTGGGTGGCTGCTGGGGCTGGTTTTACTGGTGGTACTGGGGTTCCTGAGGCTGCTGGGGCTGGAGAAGCTGGTGATAGTGGTGCTGATAAGGTTGGTGCTGGTTGTGTGGGTACTACTGGGTTTGCTGGTGCTGCTGGTCGTGCTGGTGCTGCTAGTTCTGGTTGTACTGGTGATGCTGGTGGTACTGGTGTTGATACTGGTATTACTGGTGCTGCCTTGCGGGGCCACAGCATCTCCCAGCTGCTCCTCTCCCTTTCCCAGTGCCCATTCCCAGGACCTTTGGGCAGCTGCTCTTTTCTCCTGCCAGGAATTCCCAGGTATCCCGTACAGGGATTTTGCCATGTCCATCCCAGCACCCAGGTCCAACCCAAGTCCCTCTGGAGCCCATTCCTGTGGTGTTGTGATTCCAAGGACACCCAGGCCATGTTTTAGGGATTTGGGGCTTTCCAGATGTTTGGGATTTAATTTCTTTTGGAAATATTTGCCAAATATTTGGGACCAAATCCTGGCATGAAGGTGCCCCTTCCCAGGCTCTCTGATCTCTTCCACACTTTTCCATGGCATTAAAATCAAGGAGGGGAATTTAGGTCAGGAAAGGCAATTAAAATCCATTAGGGCAATTAATTAAAATCCATCAGGGCAATTAATTAAAATCCAACAGCTCCCACCATTCCCCTGCTTTTTATATTTAAATAAATCCTATGTTTGTACATCCGTATAAAAATGGATTTTATGTAAATATATTTATATATAAATGTGTTTTATATATTTATATATTACATCCAAAGACATTTATTTCTGTTTAAATAAAATTATTAAACATATTCACATATGTGAACTGTTTGTATGTTTATTGAATAATATGGTGATTATTTGATGCTCCAGTACATCAAAATATTTGTTTATTAAAGTTGAATAATAGAAATATATACTAAATTAAATTTAATAATAGTGTGATAGAATAGATAGAATTAATGTAATGTGATAAATATAATGAAAATAATACAATTCATATAATAGTAATTATGTCTTTAGTGGTATAAATTAAGCCAGGTGGTGGATTAATTTTAAAAAAAAGCTGAAAAAAAGATTATTTTTACAGTGGGAAAGAATTGGAAATAAATGGAAGCATTGTGAATAAATGCAAGGATTGGGAATAAATGGAAGCACACACAGATTTAATGGCTACTGCTGAGAGAATCATGGCAGGTGGGTTTCTTGGTATTGAATTTTCCAGATTAATTCCGAGAGGCAAATCTCAGTCTCTGGGAAAGGCCTGTCTGATTTTCCAGCTGGGTTTCTTGATACTAAATTTTTCAGCTTAATTCTCAGAGGCAAATTCCCAGCCACTGGGGAAATCCTGTGCAATTTTCCAGGTGGGACATTTTTAAGCCAACTGTTACCATTTTCCCAGGATAAAATCCATTCCCCCTCAGGTCAGAGTGATCCCCCTCAAGCATCTGCTGAAAAATTATCATGGAGTAAAATCAGATCAGCCACAAATTCCTTTTCCCCCTGCATTTTTCCATCCAGCTGCTCAAGGGATGCTCAGGGAGCAGTGTTGGCAGGGGGGCAGCCCAGATGTGCTGGGAATTTGACTGATAGAATATCTCAAGTTGAAATGGACACACAAGGATTATCAAAACTCCAGTTCCTGGTGCTGAACTTCCCAAAATTCTGGTTTCTTTGCCCGTGGTGAATGGAGTGGGAAATGCCTGAGAATTTGGGGGACTCTCAGTGTTCCACTTCCCCCACACGAGTCAAAGCAAACAGATTTGTCTCAACTTTCCTTCTCTGCACCCCTCAGCTAATATTCCCAGTCTCTTTGTCCCTGGCACAGGGAAGGAGATAAACCCCAAATTTATGCCCTATCCCCTCCTTTTGCCACCTTTGGCTCAGGTTTGAGATCAATGACGTGGAGAAGGAGGAGGAGGGAGGGGGGGAGTGTTTGACTCGAGCAGCAGTGAGACGAAAATAGCGAAGTGGAAATTCAGCCCAGCTCGAGATTTAAAATGAAATTGTTTGAAATTAAAGATTTCATGCCTTGCTGAGGCTGTTCCAGCCCTGCTTCGTCCTCTGCCCGGGGTGTGGATGGCTCAGGAAAGGGGGCAGCATCTCAGGAGGTTTTTGAGGGTGCTTTTGGTCATCGTTTCTCAGCACTAAATTGAGGAAGAATAAGTTTCAAATGAAGGGTGTTTTGTTTTGTCACAGGAAGTGGAGAGAGCTTTTGGGAGAGCCCTGAGACATGGACTTGAAATTCTGTATTTTAGTGTTTTCCTGGCCAGACTGGTGGCTTGAATTGGTGCCTTGTGGAAATCGAGGGGGACTGGGATGGGAGGAGCAGGGCAGTGGGACCCCCCTTTACCCAGTTACCCTGAGGGAGGAGGTTTGGGGCCGAAGGGGTCTGGGGGGAGAAGGCAGCCCTTCCTGAGGGAGCTGCTGGCTGCTGTTCCCTGCTCCAGGGAGCCGGAAATTGTGGTGTCCGAGGGGTGCAGAGTGGGCGGCCCTGGGGTGCCCCTGCTCCGGGAAACCGTTGGAGCTGTTTTTTGGGTGCCTTTGGGTTCGGGCGCCGCCGGCAGCGGCAGCCTCAGGAAAAGGAGCCGGGTTTCACAATGGCTCAGTCCTCCCCCGGCTGGGCAGCCCCCACCGAGCCATCTCTTGCCCTGAAAAACCCCAAAATTGGTTGTCTTCACGTTGCGGGGGCACCGGGGCTGCATGCGGCACTTCCCTCTCCGGCACCCCAGGACAGCCTCCACTGCTCCAGCAGCACCAAGCTCAGCCGGTGGGGTGACAGCTCTGAGCCCTCCCTTGCAGCCCAAACCCCCCAAAAAACCCTGGGTTTAACACCTCTGCTCCTCCAGAGCTGCTGCTGCTGGCCAGAATCGCCTCCCACACCAAGTGTGGCATGCACTGGGGTGACGCTGTTTGAATTTCAACCAAATTGCCAAATTCCTGCTGCTCCGTGGTATTAATTTGCTTTTTGGTTTCGCTATTAATGTTGAAGGGCTGCGAGGTCAGCAGCGTTGGCTTTCAGTGGTAATTCACAGCCCCACTGATTTAATCCATGCTCCGCTGCCAAAACCAGGGCTCACCTGGGGTATTTGGGATGGGGTTGTGCCCATGGGTGGGAAAATGCTGGGAAATGCTGTTTGGGATGAGGAAAAATCTAGTGGGTCACGCAGGGCTGAGTTTGGCTTCTCCTGCAAGGGGGAGATGGAATTAATTCCTATTAAACTGAAGGTGCTCCAGGGTGTAGGCAGGGGCTGGTTTGGTGTCACCGAGGACTGCCCTGGGGCTCATCCCTGCCTTGGGGACACAAATTTGGGCAAGCACTGATTTTGGGGTTAAATCTGCCCTTTTTCTCGTTGTGCTGTAGTTCTGCTGTGCCTGTCCTCGCTGCTGTACCCTTGTGAAAGGTTGCAAGCAGTTTTGGGAACACGTTGTCTGCCTGAAACATGACAGAATTGGCCACAAATTGCAGATGAGACTGATAACAAAAGCCAACAACAGAAAATAGGTAGAAAAACAACACGGTGAAGGCTAAGAGACCACTGAAGGGCTTTTTTGTGTGGTTTTTTTTGCCAGCTCTCTCATGATGGAAGTGAAAACACATGAAAAGAGAAATGTCTTTTGTTCTCCCACTGGAATTAAGATGCTCCAGCACCAAAAGAGGGTTGAACCCCATGGCTGGAGCTGCTGCTCAACCCAGGGACTCGCAAATCAGCATTTTGGCACCGATGAGGGTGGTTGGATGTGGTTTTGGGGGGTTTTATGGTATTTTTTTAACCTTTAGAAATGTGCCCTGCAGCATATGGTAACTCAGCTAATTTTCTCAACCCATCGTGGTCTACCTGAACGTCTCTGCTCGAATAAATCAGGCTCCAGCTCAGAAATTAGGATGAGATTTTTGTTTTCGTTCTACTTATTTCATCTTTGTTTTTATAAATAAATACAAATCACTCAAACTGAAACTCGATGGCTTTGGTGATAATCAAAGAGCAGCCCTGGGGAAATTTTTCTTCATTACCATGTTCTTTCACAGCCCACACTCAGGGTTTCGGGAGGAAAACTTCTTAACCTTTGCAGCAGCAGCAACACCGACGCTTTTTGAAGTCCCGGCACACTCAGACTCGGGGTTCACATTGCGGAGCTGCGTTGGCATCACCTTTATTTTAGGGCCATGTGGAGAGGAGAAATTGTCTCATCCTCCAGCCCTTTCCTCCCCTCAGTTCACCCCTTTTCCCTCCTTAAAAAAAAAAAACCACACAAGAAAATGTTGGACTCCCCCCCTTGCAGGGCTTGGATTTTGTTGTTGTTTTTTCAGTTCTGTGGGGCAGCTCTGTTCTCTACCACCTTTGTACAACATGTTTTAGTATTTGCAGCTCACTTCCTGTATGAGGTTACTTTGTTTATCATAAAACCCCTATTTTTAAACCCATTTCTGCCAATAAGTCATTTGAATGGTAATGGCAGGCACTTGTGACTGTCCCCTCTGCCCCTAGCTGGCGGGGGTACTCCGGTGGCTCCCAGTGGCTCCGGAGGGATAGGTGTTGGAATGTGGGCTGAAGGCATCCCGTGGCTCTTCCCTCAAATCTCAGGGGGATTATCTGTGTGAAAATCACCAAGATTTCTGAAAATCCTGCTTTTTTTAGCATGGGGTCACACATGGTGTGAGGATCTGGAGAGGCAGAGCTGCAGCGCTCACCATCCTTTCCATCCTTAGGGAATGGCCACTGTGCCATCTTCTGACTTTATTTTCATCAATTACCAGCCAGGAGAACTGTTGGGATTGTCAAAAAAATGTTGGCTTGGCCCACTCTGCCCATAATTGCAGCAGGATGAGGCGTGGGTTAATGAATGGCTTGCAAGGCTGGGAAGCGCTGGCTCCCTGTGTGTCCTCCTGGGAAAAGGAATGGAGGAGCCTGTCACAAACCCAGCAAGGAGAAATCCATCAAATCCGGGAAGAACAGGCCCTGTATCCTCACAAGGGCTGTGTGAGGCCTCCTGAGCTCCACAGGACTAGCTTTTTTTGGAACAGCAGTGTCTCCATCAGGGGTAACCTCACTGTCTGCCTTTCCTTGGGTTGCAGGACTTAATTTTCCAAATTCCACAGAAAAGAGGTTTGGGATGCTCAGGAAGGGCAGCAGGAAGGTCTCCTTGGTCCAACCATCCCTGAGCTTATCTTACACCCTAAAAATCCCACTAGAACACCTTTAAAATCCCTTTACTGCTTTTAGAGACCTCCCTGGTATCCAACATTTCCCATCTCCGTCTGCGCTGGCTATGACCCCAGGAGAGGTTGAGCATCCAAGGAGCTGCCAAAAAGGCAGAAAAGCCACTGGAAAGAGTGAGCTTTGTTGCAATATGAAAATCAAATGCAAAGCTCAGGGGGTATTTTTAGCTGGTTTAGGCTGCACAGGTGTTTGAAAGGTCAGCAGCGAGTCATTAGAAAAAAAAAAAATTTCTGTGTGTGGGGAGAGCCTGGTGTCACTCCCATAGCTCTGGATGATTGGAATCTCATCCTCAGCTTGGGTTGCTTGGCTTTCCCAAGGCCAGCAGGGGTGTGAGAGTACAGGTATGTCCCAGTTTTGCGTGTCCCCAACAGTGTGAGCACATGGCAGCCATGAGTGCCCAGCTCTAATGGACACAGGGAGCTGTGGCTTCTTCCATTAATAAAATCTGGAAGTTTGCTCCTTTTCAAGGAAAAAAGACAGTTTGTCATCCTTAAAACAGAATTGCGTGGGGTTTTTTTATGAGCTCCTAGAATTTAAGAGCGTAGGAAGGGCCTGGCTCCCAGGGAGGAGCCACTGACGTGGCTTTGGTGTGCTTGGGCCATGGCCAATGTGGACTCAGGCCAACCTGAGTTTGGTGGACCCATGACCAGTTTGGGCTTGGCCATGACCAACAGGCCATGACCACCTTTGTCTTGGCCGGGAACACCTTGGACTTGGCCTTGGCCAACCTGAACCTTGACCACCTTGGATTTGGCCATGGCCAGCGTGGGCTGTGGCCAACCTGAGCCTGGCCATGGCCAAGCTGGGCCAGGAACACCTTCAAGGTGGCCATGACCCCCTTGGAGTTGGCCATGGCCAACCTGGCTCTTGCATGTGCCGAGGGCAGATCCCAACAGAGGGACAGCACTTCCCTTCCCATTGCATCACCAAGGCCACTGGGTTCAGGCAAGTCACAAGGTCCTCCCAACCTGAGTCACAGCAGGGTCATGTCCCAGGTGTGACAACTCACCTGGATACATTCATGAGTTCCCAAATTCCAACAGGACCACAGAGCCACCAGGAGACCAGAGCCAGCAGCTGCCACAGGCTGGGCTGGGCAATTAAACCTTTTTTTTGTGAGTTAAAGAATCCCCCAAAATAGCACCTGAAACCAATAAACTTCCCTTTCAGGAACTTCTGTAATTTGAAACACACTCAAGAACAAAAAAACCCAAAAAACCCCAAAACAAAACAAAAAATCCAGAATTTTTTTTAGATTGTTTATCAAGTAGGACTTGAGGGGGTTGTTTTTAAATCCCTTTCACATGGTGACTGCTGAGGAATAAGTGGAGGGATAGGAAGGGCTGGAGGGACAAATGGAATGGAAGGTCAGGACAGAAGGAAGGTGGGATGGGAATTTTTAGGGGCAGATTTAAAACTAAAATAAAAACTGCCATGAAATAGTAAAAGGGAAAACAGTGATGTTCCATAACAAAATCAAAATAATAATAATAAATGCATTAAATTATAAAAATAAAACAAGACACAAAGCATAAAATAAACCCCAAAACTTCTTCAATGCCAGTTAAAACCAGCTGGGGACAAGAAGTGCATGGAAGGTGCCCATCAGCTGGGCTTGAGCCCACGACCACATAAATGTGAGGAAAAGCAAAAAAGTTTCAAGGAATCCCCAAATAACTTCCAGCTGGAGGAGCTTTTGGGGTTGGGAACACTCAAGGCAGCACCTGACAAAGCAATTTCATTCAAGAGCTGCATTTTGGGTGACCTGAAGCATCTTGGAGCTCCAGGACAACGAAATGGAGAGAGGAACACCAAAATGGAGAGGGGAACACCAGGTTTGGAGGAAGAACAGGTGAAAAATTGGGAAAATTGGTGATAAAGCAACAAATATCCTCTTCTCAGGAGAACCTCAATCCCCACAAAGAACCAGCACTCGGGACAAGTAGTTGAAAGTTTTTATTCATATAAAACTCATATTAAGAGCATAAAAGATTCTTTAAAACAAAACCAAAAAACAACTGCCAAAAAACAAGGCTCTTGCAATTATTTACAGCAGTATTGCACAAGTAAAGTGGCAATTACCCTGTCCAAAATTCATCAGTGCAAAACACAAGGAAGGCAGGGAAACTGCAGTCAAAAATGCTACATACGCTGGGTCCTGCAACACGATTTAGTGATTCACGCGATCCCACGGGATAGCTGCTCCAGGAAAACCTGGCTGGAGCAATCCCGAGGGGTGGAGGAGCCAAATTCCAAATTCCCACTGAATTTCACTAATGCTGAAGTCTTTGATGTGCCTAAATCACTCCTGGGAAGTGGAGACTTAGGCACTTGGAGAAAAATAAGATTAAAATCTTGTTATCCACACCACGTTGGCTTTGGAAGGGGATCCAACACTTCTGGCAGGGAGGAAACCAAAAATTCACAGGAACTTAAATAAGCAGGAAATAAATATACAACTTTTCTACATGTTACAGCATTAAACAGTAGAGTGCATTAATTACACGGGGGGGGGGAAAACCTAAAGAAAAAAACGAAAGAAAGTACCTACAGTATTTACCAATTCAACTCTGAAAAAGTGTAGGGAAAAAAAAAAGATTTTTTTTTGTAATTTTTTTAGTTTTTTTTAAAGTATTTCTAAGCTGTACAAAACTTACAGGAGAGAGAGGGAGTACATTGCACACAGATATTTGGCTCAGATGATGAAAATTATATGGTACTCTACTCTAATAAATATTTGGGTATTTACAGTTTGGTGGAAAAGAGGAGAAGCAAGAATGGGATCAATCTGGTTTCCAAGGAAAACTCTTCATCCTTTTGGTGCAACACAGCACAGGCTACGCTTAAACACGACCAGAGCAGGCAGCCAACATGGCTGAAAGGAACATAAATCCCTATTTTATATCATTCTACTGTTTTGAGGCTTTTTTGGGGGCTTTTTCTCACTAAATCTCACAACACCACAGGAATCCTGCTTTTTGAGGGTTCCTTTTCCTATGATTTTTGGCTGGGAACTCCTCCTGTGGAGAAGGCCCTGGGAGACTTTGCCAATACCTTGAATTTTTTTTTTCTTAAAAGGAATCTCGTTTTTGTCTCCATGGGAGGATGGGGTAAAGTGCTCTTTGGCGATTCTTTGGTGTACTTCAAGGGACACATTCTGGGATGCCAAAGGTTGGGAGATCCCAAAGCACCATTTCATCCACCAGCAACAATGGAACTCAGCTGGGAGAAAAAAAAATCTCATTGGGTCTCCCCCGCTCTGCTGCTGAGTTTTATCCCTTTAATTTTACCAGTGGAATTCCATGGGAAATCCCTGGTGACAGCCTACAGTAGGGCTGGCTGGGGCAGCACAGCCACTGTGAGCCAAAGCCAGAGGCAAATCCCAAGGGATGAGGAGCAGGATCTGCCCTGGCCAAGCTCCCTCATTATTTGAACTGCTCGCTCTCCACCAGTGCAAAGATTCCCCCCCAAAGGGCTCCAAAATGCCATTCCCAAAACATTCTCTGCTCCTGCAATCGCTGCTCACCTTGCACTTCCAAGGAAAAAAGGGGAATAAAATTGGCAATTGAGGTTAAAACTCCCTCTGTGATCCTCCAGGAGCAGGAGGGGAGGCCCCGCTCCAACTCACCAGGCACAGCTGTGCAGAGAGGTCCCACTGGGGTCTGTCCATCATTAATTAACAGTAATTATCATCCATGGCACTCAGCAGCTTCACCCTGTGGGAAGAACTGCTCCAAGGAGGGCTTGGGATGGGGTTTTCCTTCTTTTCTTTTCCTATGGTGCTGGTGAGACCAGAAATAACCCCATAGCTTTTGGGGAGCACCTGCACCAGCCTGAGGGATGTTTGTGCATAGATATGGGATGACTAGAGCAGCCAATCCCCCAAAAACATTTGCTGGGAAACAACGGGAACACCTGCGGATCCACAGCTCCAGGGGAAAGGCCCTGGGACATGGAGCACCTGGGAAGTTCTCTGGGAGGACACAGAGCCGTCAGATCCCCTTGGTATGTCCTGGATGGATCCATGTTGGGCTGGCATCCTTCCATCTGCATCCCGGTGCTCATCCCCGTCCAAACACAGAGAGGATCCCAGGAAAACACAATCTTGGAAACCTCTTTTGACAGCCATGACTCACAGCAGGTCCTGCTGCTGTCGCCTCTGGCTGTGGCATTCCGGGAGCTGCTCCCTGCCTCCAGAACGGTTTATTGCTGGATTACTCAGTCCCCCACATCTGATAGCAGACACTATAGAAGCGTTTTCACACGTTTTATATAAAGGATTTCTTTAAGAAAAGGCAACCTGGTGGCTTGGGGTTTGGTTGGTTGGTTGTGATGGTTTGGACCCTGGAGTTCAACAGCAAAGTCTTGAAATTCAGAGTGGATCAAAAAAATAGAGATGTCAAAACAAAACAAACAAAAAAATCAGTCAGCAGGAAATAGGCTGATTTGCATGATGCAAATGAAGTTGGATTTGGGGTCACATTAGGTATTTACAGGTAAAAGAAGTGCTGATTAAATCGCTCTGCCCTTTTTCCAGCCTTTTTGGGGGGCAATCACCCCGGAGGCAAACGGAGAGGAGGAATCTGAGCCTCTGCAAGGCAAACTCCTGGCGGCTCTGCCCATCATCTGGCTCAGGTTTCCCTCTTTCCTACTACAGGGCTCATCCCACAGGATTCCAGGAACGATGACAAGACATGATTCCACATTTTCACTGAGACTTTTTTGGGAAAAAAGGCAAAAAAGTGAATAAAAAGAGTGGAGAGAAACACCGAGTAAACACCACTCTGTCATAAAACGCCGCAGTTGGAATGGGATGTCCACCCTCATCCTGCCACACGTCCTTAGGGAGAGGCAGGGTGGGAGCCCCACATCGATCCATGTGTCTGTCCTTCCCAGGCTTTCCCAAGGAGGAATTCAGTCCTGGTGGCTCAGGATGCACCTGGCGCTCACTGAAGCCTCCAGATGAGGCGGATGATATAACGCAGCAGGCGCAGGATCACGACCTGGGGGTTTCCCACCTGGTGATCCAAGAAACCCTGAAAGAGAGATGGAGGGAAAAAAAAAAAAAGGGAAGAGAAAAACGAAACAAAGCAGTGATTTTTAATTCCCAGCATGAAGCCCCCCATGCTATATAAACACCTGGAAAATATTCCAGAGGCACGAAGTGAAGTGTTTAACACTTTGCAGCCAGCAGAGCTCAGGGCTCATGACAGCAGTCGAGGGATGCCTCCTCTTCCTGGGACCCACGAGCCTTGTTGGGACAAGGAGTGGCTGGATGGTGAACTGCTCGATTTCCTGGTGTCTTGTCCAAGAAACGGTCCCATGGGGAGGCCAGGTCCCAGGGGGAGGCCACACCCCTGGGGAACTTAACAGGGAACGCACCAGGACTGCGCCAGGACCCGTCTGACAGCCCCGACCTGCCCAGCGAGTGTGGCTCTGGCACAGCTGCAATTCCCCATTTCTAACCTCAGGCTGAAAGGGCAAACCCCAGAGCCAGGTGCGGCTGGCAGGCACAAGCCCTTCCACCTTCCCCTGTGGAGCCAAGATAGCCCGGGAGCAGCCAGAATGCTTTCAGAAGGAAAAGGGACCTTTCCACAAAGTGCCTCAGGGATGATAATTAAACAATGGCTTAAATGCTCTGAAACCTCCCCAGTTTTGGGTGCAGGTAGTGAGAATTTGTCACATGATGACTGCACCAGGTACAAAGTGTTTTTAGGGTCACGCACTACGTCCCCTGATCAGGCAGGACGTGTCCTCTGCGTTCTGCTCCTTGCCCTGGGCTGGCCTTGGGTTGGAATTGCAGCCGCAGTACTGGAACAGCCTTGTGCAAACCTGGGGGATGCTCCCTGCACCTCACCCTGCCTCTGCCTGGGAAACACCGCCACTCCCATTAAATTCATCCCCTTATCCACCACAGGGTTGTAGGGAGCAGCATGATGTGCCCAGGGATTTCCAGCACCAAAGGAGCTGGGATAATGCTGGAACAACGTTCCTGCTCCTCATAAAGAGCTCCAAATTTAAGGCACTGCTCTGGGAGGCAGGCAGGAGATAAGATGAGGGTGGTCCAGCACTGAACAGGGAATGGTCACAGCCCCAGGGCTGCCAGAGTTCAAGGAATACATGGACAATCCTCTCAGGCACAGGGTGGGATTGCTGGGGCTGTGCAGGGCAAGGAGTTTGGACTTGGATTATCCTTGTGGGTCCCTTCCAGCTCAGTATATTCCATGGCACTCTGCATTTCTTCCAGCTCCTCTGGATCTGCCTGCTGCTACCAGGTGCCTCCAGCTTCCTGGACAGCCTGATCCCTCCCTTTCATTGGAAAGATATCCTTTAATCCCAGAAAGCAGCCACTTTGCATCACAAGGAATCAGCCTGGATGGGGGAGGTCAGAAGATGCGTATTTTCGATTCTGGATATCAGCTTATCACCATTTCGTTGCAGGTCAGGAATGCCAGGGCATTTGGGAAAAGTGGAGCTGGTGGAGATGATGTAGAAAAAGCAGGATCATAGCGGCTTGACCCCTGTTTTGTGGAAAGCCAACCCTGGGAGCAGTGAGGAAGCACTGCAGGAGCTGACTGGGAGCTCAAGAGGATGGGTAAGGATCCAGCAGCCAGCATTCCATCACCAACACTCGCTCTTGGCTCCTCTTCCCACAGCCAAGCTCAAGTGGATGGAGCAGAATCCACAAGCAGGCACATGCAGCCATTGGGAACACTCGGCAGCTTAGACACCAGCGAGCTCATCTTGCTTCACCCCCTGGGCTGGGCTGCCTTGGGCTTGTACTTTCTGTGGCATTACTGCATCAATCTGGGTTGCAACACCCCAAGGTGAGTGAGTTCATGGGCTTATAAAAACTTGCAAAACAGTCTTTGCAAGAGAAATAAGTTCTGGGACCGAGTCTCTTCTTTGCAGCAGCCAGGATTTGGGAGTTAGGCTGGGAATCCCACTGAAAGCTTCCCTAAAAGTGATAGTGCTAGGAATGCATCCCCCTAAACCTCCAAACTTTCCCTGCCTCTTCCTTTTTAAAAGTTTCCTCATCACCATTGGGTCCAGGCCCAAACCAACACCTCTGCCGGAAAACCCAGGGCAAACCTGGTGCCCCTTAAGTTTCCAGCCCCAATTTCAAGGTTATTTTTAATTGATTTAAAGGTTATTTTACATTGATTTGAGACTGCCGCCACTGATTTGCCTGCTCCAGGCCACCCCCAACCCACGCAGCCTTTTCTCATCTGAGTGAACAAAATGCTCACCGCAGAGAGAGTTTCCAGAAATGATTCAGCCTTTCCCTTTGAGAGAAATGGAAAGTGAAGATGGGAAAGTTACCCTGCGTGGACAATAGGAGGCATTGAACTCATCCCCAATGCGCCGCAGCTCTTGCGCGATCCAGATTTCTGGCTGCACCTCTTCGGCTGGAGAGTGGGATTGCCACCGGGAAGCTGTGTGGGATGAAACGGGAGAGTTGGAAACCCAGGAAGAAGACCAAATTGTATAGAATTTACTACATAAAACTCCGTAGTAATCCATCAACTCTTCCTATCTTATTCCTATTTTTTATTACTATTACATTTTAACTTTCTTAAATCCCAGGGGCGCATGTGGGGACTCACTGCATACCATGATCAGGCTTTTATTCCTTGTTATTTCTGTATTATTATTACTAATATTAGCCTTTTATTTATTTATTGTAGGCTTTCCATGGGAGCATCTCCAAGCTTTGGTCCCTCTTAAACAGGGATAAAAGCCAAGATGCCACACTCCAATTTCCTTCCCACGCCAAACCTCCTTGTCCCTCTTTTTTTCCTTCAGCAGCAACTCCTTCCCTAACCTTAAAAACCCTCTGCCTGGATATTTTCATCCAATTCTCATGTTTCTTCCCCAAATCATCCTCAAGCGCCCAACAAGGAAAACCAATGGGTTTTTCATAGGGAGGAGAAAGCCACAGTTGGATTTGTGTGCGGAGAAACTGCATTTCCAGCAAATCCAAGTGCTGGCTTGAAAGAGACAAGAAAGAGTTAATGTGTTTATTATACTTCAGGATACATAATTATTTAGGTCTCCATCTTAAAAAGTTATTAAACACTTGATAAATCCTCCAAATAGCCAGGGAAAAAAAGGGAACAGGACCATGTATGGTACCAGCACTGCATCATCCCCCTTCCATAAAGTTCAGTATCCAAGCAGGAACTGCAGCCTTAAGGAATATAAAAAAAAACCCCAACAAACTAAAAAAAAAAAAAAAATAAAATGACCCCACACAACAAAAAAACCTGCACAAAACCCCAACAAAACCAAAAAATCCTGCACAAAACAAAGCAGTGTTTTGGCACGACAGCTTCTGAGGAATCACAAGGGAACAGGAATAGCTTCCAGTCTTCCAAACATTCAAAGGATTAGTAGGGCAGTTAGGAAAAAAATCAAAAGAAAAAAAAGAAAAAATTAAATAAAAGCCTGGCTCCAACCTGACTGGAAAATGCATTTCTGAGCCAAGGCAGCACTGCTTGGCTGGATGATGTGTTTTGTTTTCACGCTGTAGTAGCGCCGGAGCAGCGCCCGCCGCCTGCCCCGAGCGCTTCTCCTCTCGCCGGTGAATGAACCACGCGCGGCGCTCGCGGTCCTCCCTCCGCCCCGGCTCCTCCGGGAGCCAAACGGGATTCGGCCGGGGCGGAGCGACCTTCCCAAATCCCACCGCCGCCGTCAGCAGGGCCGGCCCAGCCAGGGAAACAAAAACACGCGGCGAGCCGGGGCAGGAAGAGGCGAGGAGCACCGGGGACGTGAGGAAAACGACGCGAGGGAGCCGCGCTGCTCCTGCTCCATCCTTTCCCCCCTTCACCACCTTCCTCCCGCCCCGGCATCGCGCCCACAGGGCTCCTCCGCCCGAGAGACTCGGGCTGGGCTCGGTGGCTGAGAGCGAAATCGGGCTGAGGTTTTCAGAAAGGGCTTTCTGCGGCGCTGCCGAGCGGCGGCGGCGAAAGGGGCCAGTCATAACTGGTCCCCAAACCAGTCACGGGCGCTTTCGGGGGCGGGGGGACACAGTCATAGCGCGAGCCAGCGCGAGCCACCGAGAGTGACATGTCTGCCCCGGGCACGGGGACAACGCGGGGCTACCGGCACCGCCGGGAAGCCGCGTCTGGCTCTAGCCCATGGGATGCTCCAGCATGGAATTGCTGCAGTTCCGGCTTGGAAGGGCAAAGAAACGAACCCCAAATTGCAACATCAGCTCCTGGCTTAGGTATCCAACCTCTCTGAAGGAAATCTTGGAAAGCCAGGAGAAAACAGCAGCGATTCCAAAACAAGAGCATCAGGACATCACCAGCAGATTCCCAGCTCAAGGTTTTCCCCTTAGATCCAACTATTTGCACACGGACAATCTCCTTTGAGAGTGACAGGAGGTTTATACTGCTTCTCTCCTCGTGGGAATACACACCGCGATCAAACCAGCACTGGGAAAACCCATTTCCAGAGCACCTGCTCTAGCCACATTCCCAATATCTGCATGCAAACAAACACGTGTCTTCAGACGGAAAATCCGATAGAAGGAAAGGAAGGAGAAACACGAAATACTATGCACAGAGTCACCCAAGCCCTCCATAAAGAGTGAGTTTGTCTTGAGTGAGTTACACTCCCAGCTGGGAATTCCCCATCCCTGCCAAGCTCTTCCCCCAAAAGCAGGATCAAGCCTCTTCCTCCAGCACAACCAAATCAACTCACCCTTGCTCCTCTCCTTCCCATCTCCAAAAGCATCTTCCTGGATATGCCAGGCTAGCACTGCGACCCTTGTTCCCTTCCATTCCAGAACATCCCCTCGCTGCTTTTGTCTCATTTCCCAAAAAAAAACCAGCTGTGGAGGCAGCTGGATGTGTCCCCTGAACTGTCAGAAAGGTGGCACAGCCTAAAGCATCACTTCCAAAAACCTCCACACCAACAGCTCTTCCTTCCACAATCCAAAGTATTCCCAAGGGTTGCCTCCACCCTTACTTGCTCTCTTCAAAACCTTTGGGGAAGGTTTTGTGAGATTTAGAGAGGGATTTTGGAGGCAGAGCATGAGTTTGCCATGCTGGAGCAGCCTTGGAGCAGTTCTCCACTGCCCATGGGAGAGGCTGGGAGTATCCGTCACTCCTGCTCACAGGAAACGCCTGTTTATGTTAATAAAAATAATAATAATAATTATTATTGCTTATGCTTCCAAGAGAAGGTCTCCACCTTGCAGCCTCTACTCACAACAGATAAAATCAATGGATAAAAGCACAACAAAATTATCCCTTTTGCTTTCTTCCCAAAGGACTGACCCACTTCCATGTGGAAAACTTCACAGCATGCATCCAGCTGGACACTATCAAGGTGCAGGGATTGAGAAGGAGGTGTGCAAGGCAAAGCCATGGATATTTCCCAAGGAGATCTGATGGGAAGTCAGCCTGGGAGCTGCAGGCCTGGATGAGGATAAAATAGCTCTATATCTCCATGTTCCCAGCTTAATCCATTCAGGAGTATCCAGGAATCCTGGTTAAACAGCACTGAGGATTTTCCATTTGCTTATAGTTGTTTAGGATGATGACCCTAGCAACAACCACAGAGCAAAGGCTCCAATAAAACAGCTGATGAGGGTGCAGTAATTTGGAAAAAAAAAATCAGGGAAAACTTAAATTTCTTCCTGGATAAAAGAAACCGAAGCCTCAGCTCTCCAGCGAGGAATTCCAGGAGCATCCCTGCCTGGCCATACCAGGGTGAAATTGTGAAACATGAATTAAGCTGTAATTACTGCAATAATGCCACAAAATCTTTCCTAAGGGCCCATTACAGCCAGAGCCACAGCTCAAAGCCAGGAGGGAGAAAAAACACCACCAACCAAAAAAGATGGTGTTTAGATCCCAGAAAGCTTGGACCTAGTGATTGTTATCCCTATGCCTCGCTCCCACCGTGCCCTGGTGGAAGCGAAAAGGTTTCCTCCAATTAGAGGGAATTCATCAAGAGAGGGGAATGCTGGACACGAAGGCAGCTCCCGCGGGCAGGTTTTCCCCGCTGGAGAGGCTTTACTTGGCAAAGCCACTCGTAAACACGCCCCCGCCCGCCTCCAGGCCGCTTCCCAGCGCGACTTCGGGATGCATGACCCCAGCACCTCTGCCACTGATCGATGAGAGCCGGCAGCGACGCACGAGCCAGGAGCCACTTGCTTGGCAAAACAGCCTTGGACAAGCAAGCCCTGAGTAGGAAGCTGGACTCAACAACTCTGTCCCCTCCTCCCCTGGCAGCAACTGACCGAGCCCGGAAAAGAATAAACATCATAGTAATAAAAACCCCGGCGCTGTATTTGCTCGGCGGGCCCGGCCAGCTTCCACAAACCCCAGAGCGCCGGGAGAGCCTCCAGCCCGCGGCACGGCGGCTCGGGTGCTCCCGAAATCCACAGAGCGGGATGCGGGAGGTGCTGCTCTAGGTGCCTCGCATGGCTACCTGCATTTTTCCATCATTTCCTCCTTCCAAGGGAAGCGGAGACAAAGAGCAGGACCCCTTATGCACCAACAACCCCCTGGCACTGTGGGCTCACAGCTTTACATACCCCTCCTCTTCATTCGCACCTGTACATAAACCCCCGGCACTTCACACACCCCCACGAGAATCCGTGTTTTCCGCGGTTCTGAAGAAAGCCAAGCCAGGTGAGGAGGGGAAGGTGAGGAAAGCCAAGCCAGGTGAAGGGTCGGAAAATCGCTCCTGCACTTTCAACCTACCCTTGCACGGTGTATTCACCTTCTACACATCTCCCCCGGCACTTCACTTGCACACCTTCACACACCCCCACGGGAACTCGTTTTTT
>VXAX01004346.1:27484-47447 GCA_013399835.1 Leptocoma aspasia
CTTACACACGCACACGCACACACCAGAGCGCTGTGTACTTACACCATTACCCTTCCCCCCCTGCACTACACACTCACACCTTACACACACAATACACACCCCACGGGGTTCACACACCCCTACGCAGGCCCCATGTACTGTGGGTGCTCCCCTTACCTTCGCATCCCTTACACACCCCAGGCACGCCTTGTTGCACCCCCATGCGCGCACACACCTTTCACCCACGTGCTTACTCTTCACACACGCTTTACACACACCTTGCACACCTACACCCCTGCTGCAGGGCACCTCCTGCACCGCACAGCCCTTCCTGCTGCACCCCTTACACGCACGGGTGCACACACACTCAGCACTGGTACATCACTCGAGCAGCAGTAGCATCTCCAGCCTGTGGAGAAACACAGCTGTGGAGAGGAAGAAGGACCATGGAGAGGTAGGGCCATGGGGTGGAAGAAGCCTTATGGAGAGGAAGGAGCTGGCCCATCTGCCACAGGGGCTGAGCACTGGTGCTGGAGCAGATTCTGGGGTGGTCACAGGTCTCCCATCCCACCCCAGCCAGGGATGGCCCCACACACTGCTGGAGCATCCCTGGCTGCTCTGGCTCTGTTCCCACACCCTTCACACCACTCCAATGGGAGGGGAAGGAAAAGTGTCTGCTGGTGTTCGAGTGGGCAAAAATAATTAGGGAAATTTGTTAGGAAGACACATTAGGGAAAATTTTGAAGACAGGGGCCTGCAGCAGAAGGGAAGGGCTCAAAAAATCCGGCTATCACCTTTCCAGACCAGAAAAGTGAGGGAGAAGCAGGGCTTAAAATTAGGCTTGTTCCTCTTTTCCCAGACTCCAGCAGTGGTACCCACAGAACAGTGCTGGTGGGGCTTCACAAGGCCCCAATTCCCTCATACTTTCCTTGGATCCAGGAGCCACCTGAGGCTTTTCGTCTTGGCTGCGACCTGCAGAACATCCTGTGGTGGTGGGGCAGAGCGAGAGGGATGCTCTGGAGGCACCAGAGCTGCCAAGACACAGGGCCAGCCAGCAGATGTTGAGTCTGTTTTCTCCTCCTGGGTAGTTTTGGTTTCTGTGTGGGCGGCTCATGCGAGCAGAAGGGGGATAGGGAACAGGCTGGCCTTTCCAACACGTAGCCTTGAGCTGGCCCTTCTCCTGCCCTCAGGATTTTGAAGAGCCAGGATAGGCACCAAGTGCATTTTCCCACCATGAATCATGGCTCCAGCCTCATGGGAGAATTCTGTTTTGACGTTATCCTCATTCCTCTTGTCATGAGCCATCTCGGAGAAATTTGCACCAAAGCTGATCCCAAAGGTCCTTCATATTTGGCACTGTGGGCACCGATTGAGGGAAGGGGGAGTTGAAACCTGCCCCTCAACACTGCTTCAGGCCCTGCAGCATCCATCCCCAGCTCCCCAGGAATGCTGTTTGGGAATGGCTCCTCCCAGCCCTCCTATGTGCGCACCAGCATCCATGTGCAGGGAGGTTTCCCATGTCCCACATGTAAATGAGGAGGGAGAAAGGAGAGGGATGGAGTAGGATGGTGGAGATCCTATACTGCTGCAGCATTCCAGCAGTGGCATCTCCCACTCAGCCTTCCCTCTATGCTATCACAGAATCACTTAGGTTGGAAATGACCGCCCAAATCATGGAGCCCAGTCCAATCCCGGCAGATTGTCCCTGTCACTGGGAAGGGGGCAGGGAGGAGGTTGGAGCAAAGATAGGGCCTGGCTGGAAAGAACAAACTCCTCACAGTGCCTTGAAAACCCCCAGGGAAAACCACCCCAACCCCTCCTCCCTGCCAAGCAGATGTTCACCAAACTCATTCTGACCTGAACAAAGCACCAATGGAAAAAAATGACACCTTGTTCTTCTCCTCCTTCTTAACCATCCTGATACCTGTTACTTCACTTATGTTGCCAGATAAAATCAGGTTTGAGCCTCAAGTACGAGGCTTTGTCTGAGCCAGGCTTGGAGCATGACCTTTACAGTACTCCCAGTTTCAAACACCAACCCAAAATTAAACCCTTTGTCATCCACGTGGGGGTGGCTGAACATAGGTTGGATGGACATAAGAACAGGTGGGTTTTGTTAAATAAATTTATACTTTAATTGAAGAATCCCCCAAAACCTCTCTGGGGGATATCACTACTCTCCACACATCCACAGCAGTGACAGTGAAGTGGTGGTGAATCAAGTGACAAGAATGGTCCTATTGTGACCTGAGTGGTCCCTGGACTGGGCAGGGGGTGGCACATGGATTCCCTGCTGCCACCAGTGAATTTGGGACCTGTAATGTATATTTAAAGTTATTTATTGTTCCTAATGGAGCAAGTGACATCACTGTGGGTGACCCCAAGGAGGGGACCAGGACTGCTGCTTCGTTAGCATGCACCTGACTAATTACTAATGAGGTGGCTGCAGCTTTCAGCAACCTCACAACCTATCCTTGTTAATGCCTTCAAAGCCAGAATGAAGAAACTTGGCCAGGAGTTGTAAAGAGAGGGCAGCAGAAAGGGCTTGGCTGGGGCTGAGTGGTGATGGGCCACCACCAGCAAGGGATGGAGGAGCTGGGAGCCTCAGACCCCAGGGGGGGCCATGGCTTGATGGCAGAGGGTGAAAAATGAGTAAACCTGGGTTTTCTGCAGAAGAAAAGGCAGAGCCACCCACCCACGCACCAGGAAACCTCTCCTCTCTGTGGGGGTGGTGGAGGCCCTGAGATGAGTTATCTCTAAAGGGTGACTCTGGGGATACCTTGAGATCTTCAGCGGCATGGAGCCAGCACGTGCCAGCAAGGAAATATCACCCTGCCAGCTGGGCCCTGGGCTTAACTTTTGGTTTTTTTAACAGCTTGGTTTAAATCAAGTACAGCAGCAGAACCTCCACCCCACCTCGCCACGCCACTGATCCATTTTTAACCCTCATGGGATGGTTTTAACCTTTCTCCTCCCTACTTCCCATGGGATGATGGTGGGACCAGGGCAGGAGCAGGTAGCTGGGACAGGGGGATATTTTTAAGGGCGTTTAATGTAAAATGACAGCATTTATTAAGGGCAAAGCTGCAGCTAAAAGCTCCATCATGCTTATAAATGCTCTGAAAAGTGCTCCTCCACATATCACTCTGCATTATATGAGGAACTAAAAATATATAATTTACAATATAGATCTAAAACCTTGAAGCCTGGCAGAGATTTTGGCCTGGCCAGAGAACAGCTGGCTCCGGCTCAGCTCATAAAAAAATGCAACTAAGGGTAGAAAGGGAACAAAAAAAAAGCCACCCCAGCATCCAATGTTTATGTTTCCACCAGCTCCGAGGTTGCTGCAGCTGATCTGCCTCCTGGTGCAACTCACTCCAGCTGAGTCAGAAACCAGTTGCTTCGGATCAAAACCCAAAGCTTTTCCATGTGCCACGGGAAGCAGGCTGCTTCTGAGGGGAATCCAAGAGGTTCTGCCATCAGGGCAGGGAGACGAGCCCCAGCCATAGGAAGAACAGCAACCCCTAGGAGAACCAACACATCCCAGCTCTTCCTGACTATTCCAGGCTGTACCAGGTGCCCAGGCTCACCATGGTTTTCCAGCTGAAAAATTTAAGCAGAGGAAAAACACGCCTGAAACAGAAGCAGAAGGAGGGAGAATAGGAAAGGCTGTTGTCTCCCTCCTGTGGGGAGATGCAAAAATCAAATTAATGCCCTCTCCTCCCTTGTGGGGGTTGTGCTGCTAAAATATCCTTTTAAAGGAACACTTTTTCCCCAGAATTCTACCATTACAGGCAAACAAGAGACATTTGTCTTCTGTGTTTCCCCTGAGCTTAAATAATGATGTGGGGGAAGGTCAGGACTGGAGGTGCCAAGGGTGGGTTCAGTCCTGTCCAGCTTAAATCTGACCTGCAAACTTCCATTTCCTCCATCTTAGAAATTCCTAAGGATAGGTAGAGCAGGAAGAGCCCAATCCAAGTACACCCACTGCCTCCCAAACCAATTAACAACTCAATGTAGCATATTTTTCCCCCCAAAAAAGCACAGAAAAATGCAAGCCATCATTGCTGAAGTCAACCCCAAACCCCTTTATTATTTAAAACCAAGTTATTACAAAAAGATTCCACATCCATAAAACCCCAAGTCCCTGGAAACTGTAAAAACTCAACCCTTATTTCCGTGAGCGTTTGTGCTCTATGAGCAACACAACGAGTCTGTTCCGAAGGAACTTGATTTCCTTAGCATAGGACCTGCAAAATAAAACCTTGAGCTTCTGGTGCAGGACTCTGAGGGAAGGCAGGTTGTGGCAGCTTGGAATGTTCAGCAAGGTCTCAAAGAACTCTTTCCACAGCTCAGCATTGGCAAGCCTGCAAAAAGGGACAAAAAAGCATCCAAAAAAGCACTGAATTCAGCTGCCAAAATACTGATTTTCACTCTGCTCCCTATTAGAAAAGCTGTGACAGAATCTGACCTCAGAGCAATGTGGTACTAACGTTGGTAAAATCTAGGCAAAGATTTGGGGAATATTTTGGACACCCACCTCCTGAAGGTTCCCTCAGGCTTCCAGACCCCATTGTCATCCTTGAGGCGCATGTAGGTCCCAAAGAGCAGGCAGTACACGGTGGCTGCGATCCCAAAGTAGTCTGTCTAAACCAAAACCACACCAGTTTTGTGTCAAAAACACACCCAAGAGCGCTAAAAATGAGCTGAAAACACCCTGTGGAGGGAAGAGGCTGTGCAAGAGGCTACAACTCTGGTAAGAGTCCAATTGTTCAGTATGCAGTAAGCTCTGAGATTCCAGGCTGTCCCTTACCTGGTAGTTCCATGGTTTGTTTGTCAGCATTTCCACACACTGGAATCCAGATGTTTCACACCTGGCAGTGAAGGCTGTTCCCTCAGGGAAGAGCTTCATGTCGATGCTCTGGCCCAGGTCAATGAGGGTCAGGCCGTGGCAGAGCCCATCAATGTCACACATGTTGTTGTCCAGGAACCTTCAACCACGATAAGAAACACCCCCCCTCAGTGTCTCCAGGCTCCCATATGGTGACATCTAGTGACAACAGGAGACACTTGCCTTTCTCCCAGGATGAAATTGTCAGGTTTGATGTCCCCGTGGATGATTTTGCAGCTGTGCAACTCCTCCACCATGTGAAGGATTTTGACAGCGAAGTAGATGACAAGGGCTTGGGGCATCACCTTCTCTGGGAGCTTCTTGTAAATGTTGACGGCATGCTGGAAGCCAGAGACACAGCATGGATTAAGGAACAACATATTCCCAAAGAAGGTAAATCAAGTGGAGGAAATGCTCCGAAAGAGCAGAGATGCTCCAGAGCAGAAGCTGGTGGCACTCACGAGCAGTGTTCCGTAGTTGTGGAGCTCCCCCACTAAAATGCTGCCATTGGGGAAGAAATGGGCAGAATAGAAGTGGATGTAGAGGTGGTGCATGCTGGGGCTCAGCCTCTCCAGCAGCTGGGTTGCAATGTAGAACTCCCAAGGGTTGGCAGGTTTCTGGACCTGTAAGAAAGGAGGGGATTTCCTGGGAAAATCTGGGAGCAGTAAAAGCTGGAGTTCCTCTCAGGTTGCGTGTTGTTGTTGGTTTTTAATGGCAGATCAGGCATCTTCCCTCTTGAACTTATCCCAGAATGGTTTGGGAGGGAACTGAAAGATAATCCATCTTCCATCCCTTGCCACAGGACACTTTCTACTATCCCAGGTTGCTCCAAGCCCCATCTATCCTGGACACTTCCAGGGATCCAGGGGCAGCCACAGCTTCTCTGGGCAACCTGTGCTGGGGCCACCCCACCCTCACTGTAATTAACCTCGGTTGATAAACTCCATGATTCATCCTCTCAAATCAAGATTTCAATCCCATGCCACAATTCCACACACTCCTTGTGAATCCCTGATGCTCCAAAGCAAACATAAATCACCTTTCTGTCCTGAAAAAGTTTCACTTCAGGGGTTAAAGAGGGGCTTTAGTTTTTCCTGAAGAACTAAATGTTGGAGAGAAGATCCACAAAAAGGTCCCAGAGACAGATATGACATGTAAAGACCAAGGATGCGTATGAATCCACCCCAGAGGGAGAGTCAGACTCCAGAATTATTCCAGGAGAGCTGCTGTGGCCCAACACCACTAACCTTGAATATCACTTTCTGATTATTCCGAGGGTTACTGACATCCAGGATGGAAGCTTGATAGACTTGGGCAAAAGCTCCTTCTCCAACCAAGCAATCCACATGGAACGAGCTGGAACCTTTAAAAGATTGACATTAAATCCTGCTTGCCAACTCCACGGAGGAAAAACAAGAGAAAAAAGAGAAAAGTACCAGCCCATATTAATTATTTAATCCTAGATCAAGTCTTTCCCTACAAATCTCTTCCTGCTAGAAACAGGAGAGAGCAGGAGTGCTGGATGTGCCACACACTTGACCCCAGTGTTTCTATTTTTGCCTGACCCCCTGGAAGCAGTCAAATTCCAAAGGGCATGCTCTGAAAAGTAAACACTAATGTTTAAGTCCCACAGGGATGTTGCAATCCCTGTCCTACAGCTTTTGTTGACGTGGGCCCGCTGCTCCACACAAAGCTGGAGAGCTGTGGCCCAGTTTACAGGGAAAACTGGGGAAAAATGCCTCATCCATAAGGCTCATGCTACAAAAGGCAAACAAACCAACTCCAGGCCTAATTCCCAACCTGAGGCTGAGATAATCTGGAAATACACAAGGAAGCTGAATTCCCACATACTTCATAGAAAAAGCTTCAAGAAATGCTTGGCAATGGTAAGTTTGAAGGAGCTCTTTACCCAGTGAGAGTTCAGTCTTCAGTTTGATGAATGGAAGAGGAGATTTCCACTCAAAGTAGTTGGCATAGGTATGGAGCGGCTTCGGAAGCTCTGACAAGAATTTGTTGATCAATTCCTTGTCCCAAGGGTTCTCAACAAGGACTTCATGGAAAAAAGGGAAGTGTTTAAGCTCTGGGTGTCATTCCAAGGAGGTAACACAAGCTTGGGCTTGAAAGCATCACTAATTAAAAAATAATAATAAACCAAAAACCCCAGGAGGGATAAGGATATGTGAAGTATTCCTTGATTTTGACACTGCAACTTTTGCAGCTGCCCAGAAATCCAGAGTTTCCCAAACTGCGCCCTGGAGTATCCATGGCAATGTGCAATCCAGGTACAACCCACACTCATCCCCTCCTCACATCCCTCACAGGTGAGCAGTCACCTCCTCGCAGGAATCATGGAATTACTCCCTCCAGTGCATAAAACACAGCCCTTGGAATCCAGGGAAGAAAGCCAGGGAATGCTGTGTACCTGCAGGTCTCCCGCTCCAGGCTGTCCTGTCCTGCCCAGCTCCACACAGCATCTCCTGGGAAGTTCTATCCACCCCAAGGGAAGAGGAAAGTCCAGTTCTGTTTTGAGCTGTCTGTTCATGCAGTCGTTGGGAAGCAGCTGCAGCAATTCCCTGGATTCCAGTCCTTTGTTTCAGGACGTTAACATGAAGCCCTCTCTGTTCTGGGACATGTTTGAGAACAGGGCTATGGATTTAAACAAAATATTATTAATTATTAATAATGTTATAATGGTATTATATTATTAACCTTCTGCCTTGGTGGTTTGGCACCTTTAGGGAGCAAAAATGTGTCAAATGCCACCATGGCTAACATGGAGGTGAACAAAATAGAATTTTCTTAGGAAAATTAGATTTGGTCAAGTCACTTTACCCATTCCCTCATAATTCTCAAGTTCACCAAGAGAAGAAAACAGTGGATTTTTGGCCAGTTAACTTTTAATTTCAATGGGGCAGAACTTAAATCTTGGAAGGATTTTGGGGGATGGTCACCAAACCCGCATCAATTTACCCCCAGAGTGCTGTCATAAGTGTTGGCTGGAGCCAGGCTGATAGAGTGGAAAACCTTGGGAAACTTGCATTGGAGCAGCATACCTTAACTTCTTGGGATTTGGCTGCCTGTGCAGTTCTCCAGAGAATTCCAAATTCATTTGGGGCAAATTTTCCTTACAGGCTGGACAAAGGGAGCAAGAACAAGAGCAAATCAGTGTTTATTTCCCCAAAAGCAGGAATATTTGGAGTATTCTCACCCAGCAGCTCTGAAAGCTGCCGCCATGAAAACAAGAACTCAGCAAAGCCTCATTTCAAATATCCAAGCTAAAATAACAGCTGGATTTCTCCAGGGAGCAGATTCCAAGACTTCAAAGGGGCAGAGCAGCATAAAGGTGCTTCCAGATGGGATTCAGCCAATGTTTGGATATTCTCAACCCCTTGGAATCATTCACAGCAGCAGTTGGACGCACAAAGCCTCTCTTGTCCCTCACCCCCTCCTCTTATCCCAATTAAAAATCCTTGGAGAGCTTATGAGCTGCTGTTCCACAGAGAATGTGGACTCAGGAGTGGCAGCAGTGGGAGTCACACCTGTGTGGGATTTGGGCAGAAATGGAGTCATGAGGCACCAAATTCAATGTTTTCCACCCAAAATATTCCTTATTTTACCTCTGTCCTCCAAAGGGGGCTGGGAAGGAGCTGTCAGGTAATTAAAAGGTGTGGACATGAGCTGGGCAGCTCGGGCAAAATCCCTGGTGTTGTCTGGACTGGAAGCCAGAGCTTTGTTGCTGCAGGGGCCATTCCACACCGTGTAATCATCCGGCAGGAATTCCGTGGTCCCTGTTTCTTCCTAGGCAGGGAAAAAAAAAATCAAGATTTAAAATGAAAAAAAATGAAACCATCAAAATGCCACACCACCAGAAATTGCTATGAGAGCCTGGAAAAGCCAATCCCATGGGAAGAGATCTCTTCTATCCAAGTTTTCTCCATCTCCTTGGCTATGGAAGCTGTGAGGTGGCTGCTGGAAGATGAAATGTCTCTTCTTCCCCCAAACTGATGCCAACTCCACACATTTGAGAGATGGAGTTCTCCATGAATTTTATGTCAATCAACAATCAAAAAAGCTCATCCTGTTGGCAGGAATGCCAACGAAATCCAGCCTTCAGCTAGGCATCATTCCTAGGAATATTGTGGGATTGGGATAGAGCAGAGGTGAATCCACCCACTCTGGTAACCCTCCTAAAGTGCATAACCCACTTTCAAGGCTAATCCTTGAAGGATCACCACTCACTTCCGCTGCACAGTTGGTCAAGGGATGTTCTCCAAAAGTTCTGGGCTCTTCTGGTTTGTTCTTGTGCTGTGGGATCCTGAAAAATGATCCAAAAAGTTTATAACAGCTTTTCCCCAGGAGCTTTCCCAGGCACACTGGTCACAACAAAGGTTGGTTTGTTTTAACCTGAATTTTTAATTTTATTTTAAGAGCCCCATTTGCAGCAACTTGGAGAAGCTGCAGCAGCTCAGAGTTATCCCCAAATTCTCCAGGGAATGAAGCCTCCCAAGCACTGTCCAAACAGGGAAGTTGTGCAATCCCAGAGCAGCAACTCCTTTTCTCATGCCACTCCAGGCAGCTGCCACCAGTTGTATCCAAGCCAGTCCTGGCACTGGCACAGCAAAGTCCCATGGAATGGGATTGATTTTTTCAATGATTTTTAAGGAGCTGAGCTCAGCTGCTCCTTTTTCCCTCCTTACCCGCCGTTGTTCTTCTCCTCCTCATCCTCAAAGATGACAAATGCAGGAGTGACAGGGACAGCAATGCTAGTTTTTAAACATCCACCAGGCTCTGAAAATAAAAGATAACCCCAGTTATCTTCACCCAATAAAGATTATTTACACAGCCACATTCTCTCCCCTTTCCAGGCATGTGATGCCCAGGGCTCCATTCAGCTGCACCTGCAGAATTCCCACTCCAATCACCTTTCCTACAGACTCTTGGAAAGAAGATTTTTCCAGCCCAACCCCAGATGTGAAATCTCTCTCTGTTCACTCTTGTAAAGCCCCTGGGTTTCAGACTGGCTCAACTCTGACAGCAAGGACTGGTGGGAGGTGTAAATGGGAAATGGAATTCCATGGACTGGGAAAATAAAGAGCACACACCACCTTTTCTGCAAAAGGCTTCGAATTGTTCCTCACTGTCTTCCAGGGGAGATGGCTCAGGCAAGAAGGGTGTTTGGAACATATCCATGAGAACACCTAAGAAGAAAAGAAATAATAAAGTAATAAACAATAAAGGAATAACACTTCCAGAAAAAGAAATTTCAGAGGTTTTTCCATTGTGCAGTAGCCAAATAAAATGCCAATTAACTCTAACAGCCTTAAATGCTAATTAATAATATTCTTATAATTTATCAGCAGTCAAAAACCAATTATTCCTCCCTCTTGCATTTAAACACCTCAGACAACCAATCAGACACAGGAAGGGCCAATCTGGCCAACACACACTTGGTCATGGCCCTTTTTATTCCCTATCCAAGGGGAGATTCCAAGTTTCCTAAGAGAGCAAATTCTCCTTTAATTTCTCAGATTTTTGGAAAACTTAGATATTTATAGGACTAATGAATGCCAGAGGCTTTATGGGTTTATTTTTTTATTTTTATTCAGCTCAGCATCAAGCAGAGCTGACTATGAACTTCCAAATTAGTGTGGTTTAGGTCTTCACCTCCCAAACAGGATTCCCTGAAAAAGCAGCTCAGACAACACACTCCCAAAGAAGCCTGGCAGTGATTTATCCAGGAATTGATGGGATGTGGCTGCTGGAATGCTGTTAAAACATCAATTTCTGGTCAGAGGTTTTGGGTCACCCAGATAATCCCAACAGACAATTAATGATTTAATGTTATTTTCCTCTTTGAATGGTGCACATGCCCATCCCCAAACAGCTCCCTTGGCTAGAAAAGGCTCCACTAACATTTCCAGGGAAGATCCCCTAGACTCTAGGGGAAAGAAAACTTTATTCCAGATCTTACCCAAGGCTTCCTTTGTGTGGACAGTGGGTGACGGCTGCACCTTGAAGGGCGTTGTCATCCCCATTGCTCCTCCCAGAGAGGTGTTGGGGGTGGCTTGGGAAGCATTTCCACAGGCAAAGGAGGAACTCCCAACTCTGGAGGCTGGAAAACACAACAGCAGCAAGATCATTCCTGAAGGAGCCTGGGATTGTTTATGAGCATTCCAGCAAAATATTAGTGAGGGAAATAAACAAAAGGAGCAGCAGTGATGCAGAATTTAGGGAGAGATTTTGGCTTGTTCAGAGATTTGCACGGCAGATCACCAAGGGAGGCTGCCCTGGAGGGCAAGAGGGACCTGGGACAGCTGGGTGGCTTCCAAGGAATCTATCTGCAATTCCCAGGAACGCGCTATCCCGACACAGAAAATGAAGCCTGAAGCCACAGAGGACAAATAGCGTTTCCCAACCATGCTCCAAAAGGAACTGCTTAGAACATGGAAAGAGGGACTGGATCCACGTTCCATGGAAGGGATAGAGAGACCCTGCAAAGACATGCAGGGATGGAGGCTGGGAAGTCAACAAGCTTTGCCAGGGTTGGAACTGGTGTCCACACACAGTTAATGATTCCCATCTGGGAACAGCCACACCAATGGCATCAGTCTCCATCCAAAGGTTCCTTACCTTCCTTCACATCCACAGCAGGAGTTAATCCAGTGGATCCCTTGTTAGGGGACCTTCAAAAGAAAGAGTTACAACATTACCTTGGAATAAAAACTATTTAAATCCCATTTTAATCCCTATTTCAATGAAGTGAGAGGTCCTTTAATAAAGATCACCCTGGAAAGTTTCTCCTACAGCTGCCAATAACCTGGGAGGCAGCAGAGTCCTTTAAAAAGGTTAAAATGCATTAAAAGCTCTCCTTGGACAGATTTGCCTCCAAGGAATTCCAGAATATGAGTGAATGTTCCCACCTTGGCCAAGTCCACTGAGCCACCCTTGCTTTGCCAGCCTGGGTTTCTCCCTCCGCCTCCCCCATTTTGTGGCCAAGTCCCATGGCAAAATTGCAGGAGAGAAATACCAGCATTTTTATCTTTCTCTGGAGACCTTAGAGTGGGATCTGCAGGAGCAAAGCACTTCCTGGGGTTTATTCCAGGCATTACACACCAAATTTCCTCTTACTGCAATTAAACCAAAGGGTAAAATGAATTAAACATGGCCATGAGGACCAAGTTTGATTTAAGTTTAATAAACAGTGGTTTTACATCAGGTATTTTTTTCCAGAAGGGGAAGAAAGGGTTATTTTTAGCTAATTCTCAGTGTGGACCCTGACACAACTGCAGAGGAGGAGCCTGTTCACACTCACAGTTCTTGAGCAGCACTTAAGGCAGGGTGCAGCAAACTGTTCTGGATCTCCCCAAGCTCTGCCCGAGCTCCAGCTGGGTCCTTCTCCTCCAGTGCTTCCCAGGGGGAGGCGGCTGGGATGGGGTTGCTGAGGGTCTTCGCTGGCTGCAGGGTGGGAGCAGTCACTGGTGGTGCCTGGAATTGGGGTTGCTCAGGCACCAGAACTTGGCACTTTGGCACATCCAGCCCTGGAGCAGGTGCCATCAAGTTCCCTGGGATGTGAGATGTGCTGAGCCTCACAGATAAGGGCACCTTTAGGGATTAGAAATGTTCTGTGACACCCAAATTCCCCCCAATACAGCCATTCCCATTTTCTCTACCAGCTCCATGTGACCAGAATGTAACAGAATCTTTAGGTTTCCCCCCCAAGTGAAGGTGAGGGCCAGGGTGTTACAAGCTCTTACCAATCCCTTCATCCCCGAGTAGTTCAGCTAGCTAGATGTCTTAAAAATGAACGGGAGGCTCTCGTGGCAGTGTTTGAAACAGAAAAGGTTTAAGAAGAAACAAAATAACAAAGCTCTTTTACAGAGAAAAGCTGTGCCAGGTGCAAGAAGTCCCTGCCCTACTAAGACATGCCACAAAAGTGATTAAATCTTTTGTTCTGTCCTTTTTCTACCTGATGGTCCAGGCGGGACCTCTTGGCCTCAGTCCAATAGAACAGCCCCAAGTTTGAGGTGAAGTTCGAAAGGTCCTATGAGGTGTCCCTGTACCAAATTTGGGGAGAAACTTCTAGGGTCTTTGCCTTTTTTAGCAAAGAGTATTTGGAAATTCTCTTGTAATGTGGTCACCCCGTGAACAGGGGGCACACTGCTACACCCAAGTACAGCAATTCTCATTTTTCCTGTTAGTTCCATGTGCCCAGAGAACTTCTAGCCACATCTCAAACTAAACTATGGAGAAGCAAAGCCACACTTTGGGGTGAAACCTTCAAAATCTGGGTGTTGCAAGCTGTACCAGGTTTCCACACTGGTATTGCACCCTCAGCCTCCAGACTGGTTTAACAACCAACTGATTCCTGCAGCATGGCTGGATTTTGTGGGATAAACCCAGGCAGCGCACTCCTGTTCATCCCAGAACCCACTCACCACCCTCTGGTTTGGCTCAGCTGCTGATTCCAGTCTTGTTTCCTCCAGGCTTCTGGAGAGCTGGGTGAGCTGGTCCAGCTTCTGCTGCAGGGCTTGGAGTTCCAGGACTGCCAGCTCCTTTTTCCTCATGGAGTCTTTCTTCTCCTCCTCTAAGGATTAAACAATTTTAATGAGATTAAATGAATATATATGGTCTGTATGACATGCTGGTGGCTCACTGTGCCTTCTGTCTCCTCAGGAGAGACACCACTAGTGTGGCATTGAAAAGAGGAGCCCAAGGGATGAGCTTAACCAGGAAACAGTCATTTGGAGAGCTGGAAAAAGGAGGATACCCAGTGCCTGCTGCCTCCTGAGAAGCTCATATTTCCTGAAGTATCTCTTGGCCCTCAGCTCCTCGAAGGAGAGCTCGGAGCCCTCGCACAGGAGCAGGTTCTTGTCATACATCGGGACCTGCTCCCACCCTGCGGTGCCCGACAGTAGCTTTGGCACAACCTCGGACTTGGAGATGTAGGTCACATAGTTCCTGGGAGGGAAAGGGAGGAAAGGGCCATGGTTGGGGGATTTATTGCAGGAGAGAGCTCGTTTTCTCACAGTAGGACTTTAAAAGGACCACCCAACCACTTACACTTCTTTTCCAGCAGCACAGGATTGAGAATCAGCAGCATCTATACCCTAAAGCAGGGAAATAAAACACCAAAAAATTAAACTAAATTAAATTCAAGTAGCATAACTGGCACAGAATCCACTGCCAATATTATTCCTGTGATTCTGGGAATGTGTCAGGCCACTGAGTGTGTCCCAGTGCTTCTCAGATGAGACATTCCTATGGAGATGTGATGCTTGCAGCAGGGAAACAGCAGCAATATCATCTCAATATCAGTTTTGAGATACACCATATACAGTCAGTCTACCCTTACTCAGTCAAGCTCACCAACATAAACTCTACATAAAACATCTTTCCCAAATAATTCATAATACCTGAGTTTTGCAGGGATTAGGACTTGAAACACCTTTTGGAGGAGCCATTAGATTTGCAGCATGAGAAGTCTGAAGTGGTTTTACAACAGCAGCATCTGGGACAGAAAATATAATGTGAGAATTTTCTACTCATTAGTGACTAAAAATTGTTTGCGCCTTTGTGAATTTTGATTAACTTGAAGCACTGGAAAATTAATAACTTGTTTTGAATACACTGCCCTTAAGAATTTTTCAGGTAAAGAGGGAAAATAAAGTGGTTTCTATAGGGAATTTGTTTTCTTCAGTGACAAAACTCACTCACTGAGGTAAAAAATTCATTTAGAGGAGCTGAAGATCAAACAGGACTCTTCATCCTCACCTTGCAAAGGAGGATTCTGAAGATCATAACTCTGCAGGGAGCTAAATTGCAAGAAAACCCTCAGTTATTACCAAGAAATCACCTGTCCCTCACCCTTTCCCACCTCCCAGCAATCTTGGATTTCCTTGTATAATCATGCCATGAAATGAAAAGCATGATCTTTACTGTATATGGACATCTCCACAGCTGCAAAACTAAAAAAGCCTTCAAGAGGCAGCAAGAGAACAGAATTGGGCATTTGTTTTATGTTTTACACTACATTTTACTTTTGGTGGTTTTTTTTGCATTTAGCTTCCCAGAATTAAATGCTGAACTCCAAGACTCTGCTCAAGGATCTGCTTCGCTCTGGGAGATTTTTTTAATATACATCCCAAAACACGCAATAAATATTCAACAGCAAAGAAACATTATTAAGTTTAAACCTCCCTTTACCAAAAATAAGCACACAGGAAAAAAATAATCAATCACATGCTACCCATGGTTAATTATGAGCATTTATGAGCACTGTGAGTACTGAGTAAATGAGTAGAAGAGGCCCCAGAATTACCAGTGGAGCTGCTGCAGGTTCTCCCGGGGCTGTGCCTGGTTGAGGAGCCCTTTTTGGAGCACAGCTCCTGCTCCCTGCACGTTGCCTTCCTTCAGCAGCAGCTGAGCCCAGACCAGGTAGAAATCCGAGGTCTTGACTCCGATTCCCTGCCCATGCAGGTACTCAAAGTACTGGCAAGGGGAAGAGATGAACTCTGCCTGCACAACACAAATGCACAAAGCCATCAGCACTTCCAAAAACATCCAAGGGAGTTGCAGACAAAATAAAAAACATTAGAATATCTTAGTCATCATAATAGGAAAGTATAATTTTCTAAGGATAAGAGAAGTTAAGGCAAATCTCTCCAAGATACACAGCTTTAAAAACACACTCTTCCTTTTTTCTGATCCCCGTGTTCTGCAGAGGATCGGAATTCTTCCTCATCCTCCAGAACTCCTGAGCTCCTCCCAAAGCTCTTTACAGTCCCAGAACTGCGGCGTGATTAAATTAGGATAATTTAATTCCCAAAAAACCGCAGCTGTACCCACCAGCTTGACGCAGTAGCTCACAAACCGCGGGTCCTGATGGTATCTCTTGTCCCTCACGAACACCTCCACCAGCTCCTCCAGGAGCCCGCGCCAGCGGGTGTGCTTCTCTTGTAGAGGGAGACATCCCTCTGCCCACTGCAGGTACCTGGAACCATTCCAGATTCAGCTCCGACCCAGGGAAGGGGCAACTCCTGGGTAGGGATGGGGCAACACCGGGCCAGGGACGGGGCGACACCCAAACCGGGGATGGGGCACCCCGAGACAGGGCCAACGCTCACCTGTCCCACGGCTCTAGCGGGTCGGGCCCTCGGTAATTCCGGATCTGAGCCTCGAAATTCCTGCAGGGAAAAGCCCGGGTCAGGCCGGGATCAGCGAGAGTGGAAAGCGCCTGGGGCGGGCGGAGGCTCTGCCACCCCCACGGCACCCGCACAGCTCCGGAGGCCGGAGCACCTCGCGGTGCCGCTCCCCATCCCGCTATCCCGTTCCCCGCTCCCGCCGATTCAAACTGGCCGCGCGCGGCCCCGCACCGCCTCCCCATTGGCCAGCCCTCGGCCCTCACTGCATTTCCATTGGCCAGCCCTCGGCCCGCACTGCATTCCCATTGGCCGCTGACCCCATCAATCACGCTAGAACCCCCGCCTTCCGATCCCGCCCGCGGGTGCCGTTCCCACCGCGGCCGCTGGACGGCGCCCTGGGGACGCGCCGAAAGGAAAAATGCTAAAAGGAGGTATTGGGAAGTAAAAGGGAAACTCTGGGCAGCGCACGCGGCGCCCTGAGAGCGAGGAGCAGCCCCACTTCTCTCTCCTCATTTCCCACCTCCAAGCCCTGCACGTGATCATGGAGCAGCCGCAACCATCTCCGATCATTAACTTGGAGATATTCCATGGCTCTTCCAAACTGCTCAATTTATTGTGCTAAATAGCTGCTTCATACAGCGTACATCGGTCCAGAGCGGCATATAAAAGTGCTGCGATACAATTCCAGTTACAAGAAGTAGTTATTCCATAACATACTGCCCACGGCACCGTCCCTCTTCGGGCACAGCTGGATACTCCGACTCCCCCCCGCATTCCAGACGTTTATATGAGACTCTACATGAGATAAAGCTCCTTTACAGGACAAAGCTGTTTGCTCCCACCATGTAAACCCGGGCCTCATGCGTGGGAGCAGCCAGGGAGCACCTGGACAACCAGGAATCAGCTCCATTCCCTGATCCCCCCCTTCACGCCGCACTCTCAGAACTCAGGCTCCTGGGAACAGCTGAGGTGGGGGACAAGTTTAGGATCTCTTCAAAGGAAGGGCCTTCGTCCTCCAGGGGTATCTCTGCCTCAAACATGCGCTGGAGCAGAGCATCCACTGTCCTGTATCCTGCGGGGACAAAAAAATGCCCTATAAGTACCAGATGTACTCTTCTGGATACCTTAAAGGCCCATGTTTTAAAACAGGCAAGAAGACCCTCCAAATTAGGCTCCCTGCTGTTCTACCCCATGTACTTTAAGTACTCTGAGCCCTTCTTGAAGATAAGGCCATTCTTTGGGATTTTAAGCCCTTCTATTCCCACACAATGGAAACCTGAGGTACAGAAAGAAAGCCAGGAGGGAAATAGTCACCAAGCCAGAGGAAAGGAGGATACAGTCACCCCGTGATCCAAGGCAGCAAGACTGCAAAGCCCATGGAGGAAGGAGAAAGGAAAACAGGTGTCTTGGCACAGCAGGACCTCGGCCACCAGGGCAGCATCTCCAGAGGGAGGTTAATGAAGAAAAGGAACACAGAAGGGCTGAGGTGAGAGAGGAGAAGATGCTACAGGAGTAAAAACAAACATCAAATGTCCACAGCTGTCCCAAAGCTTCCAGGTGGGTTTTAGCTGCTTTTATAGCCCCAAGGGAGCAGCAGGGATTGGGAGCTTCCCCAGGAACAGCTGGGAACCTTGGGCCTGGACACCCTGGAGGGTCACACTTACGTTTGGAGGCAATTTTGAACACCAGCCCTTTGCTCTGTGGCTTTGTTCCACTTTCCCCCTCAAGCTCGTGCTCTGCACTCTCCATGTTGTCAAGGAGCTGTTCATGCTGGAGCTCATCCCTGCACAGCAAGGGCCAGGAATTACCCTGGGAAGGGGGCACATCCTACCCTGGGAGCCCGGCAGCGATGGGCAGGACAAGCACCAGCTATGGGGTTATTTTCCAGCATCTTCCCTGTCTTCTGGGCTGGAATTCCCAGCTGGAAGAGCCGGGGGGGGGGCAGCAAAGCCAACACCAGTGGCCTTCTACTGGCACCTGAATCAGCAGAGGAGCCAGAACTTCAAGACAGGGAACAGGAATCTCCATTTTTCAGGAAGATGAGCCAGAACTTTGTGACAAGGAAGGGGAATGTCAGCTACCACCTGGACACAGAGGGTGGTTTTCCCTCATTAGTGGTGCCAAATCGGCCACATCCAGCATGGGTACATTTGGGGGCTTACTCTTGAACTCCCATTCCCAGCTCCTGGATTTTCTGCTCGATGGCAGTTTCCACTTCACTCTTCTCCAGGGAGTACTCCACAAAGAAAGCTTCCAAGATGAACGACACAAAGATACTGAAAGAAGCAATGAGCAGAACTGAGACAGCATTTCCTCACTGGCATTGGCTGTCTCAGTATTCCCAGGCTCATTTCTCAGTGCTCCATCCCCTCCAGGTCAGAGCAGCACCCAGTGGGGACAAGAATGCAGTAAATCCCTCTAAACACATGCCACCTGTCACCCGTGGGTGATCCCAGGACCCAACAGCAGTGCCCTGACAGGGGCAGATCCCCTTTTCTGTCTAAAGCAGAGGAAATCACCCCAAAAAACGTACTTGACAATGATTATCACCATCACAATGTGGAAGGCGATGAAGTAGAGCTTGGCAGACTGAGCTGTCACGTTGGCAAATCCATTGGCAAAGAGTAGAGTGGGAGTTAAGGGAAAAGAGGAAAGGAGGAGCTGAGGGAGGAACCAGAAACCGAACAAATTTCCCAAGGATCCAGCTGGGAATGTGTACCACAAAGGATATCATGCCACTGGTTGACCACGGTGAGCTCCATGAGGACAATGAAGGATGAAGCAAAGTCATTGAAGTTGTTCTTGCAGTACTTCCCACGGGCAAACAGGGAATCCTTGAGAGCTGGATTCCCACATTCCAGGGCGTGAGGAGCATTTGAGTTGGCCGGGAAATACTGGATTTTCCCATGGAATAACTCCATGCCAATGATAGCAAACACACAATACACAACCTGGGAAGAGAAACCCCATCACCTGCTTCTCCAGCAAGCTGCAAGCCCCAGTGCAACCTTAGCATCCCAGCAGGTTTTCCAGTTTCCTCAGGCACAGCAAAGGGCTGGAGGGCAGCACAGACTCCAAGAACCCCAAGCCACCCAACAGCAATCACCAAGCAGGAATAATTAGCCAAGAACTACAAATACATGGATAGGAAATATTCCCAAATTATAACAGAAGCTCATTTTAGGAAATCAGTTGAAATCTACATTTCTCATTCAGCCTCTTGCCCAAACCATGATTTGATTCCTTATGATGCAAAGCCCAGGCTGCCAGAACACTCCATGGATCCAAGGAGGATGTCCTGATCAGGAAAAAGCAGGAATGCAGCCCTTCTGCACCTTTTGCTTGCACAATGGCCACAATTTAAAAGGACACTTACAGTTCCAAGGGCCTGCCATCCAGGGAATTGCATTTATCCCCTTGGAAACAACACGAGCGTGAGATTTAAGACATTTCTGTGAAACTGGAGTGCTTTGAGCCAAGACACTGGGATTTCTTACCAGAGTGAGCGCACCAAAAGTCAGCATGGTCGGGACAATGTTTATCAGGGTGTTCATGATGACCTGGAACCTACAGAGAGCCCACACTGGTTATTGTCACACCCTGGCCACCCCATGCTCCCCACATCCCCAGAGAAAGCCTCCAGAGAGGCTACAGCCACTGGGCACATCCCAGGCAGGCTGGGACAAGGCCTTGGGATGCTTTGTGGGGTAGCCATGGTCAGTGCTGGGCACACAGGTGCCTCTGGCACAGACCAACCCCTCCCCAAAAACCATCTCCCATCCCACTTTCTTCCTCACCTCTGAATGCTGTCAACAATCCGGATCAGCCTGAGGACTCTTAGGATAAACACAATGTCCAGGATCTGCTGGCTGTTGTACTTCATGGCTGAAAAAAATATATTTTTATTATGAAAATAAAGGCAGGAAGCATTTAGATAAAATCATTTGTTATT
>VXAX01004346.1:47505-88256 GCA_013399835.1 Leptocoma aspasia
AAAAAAAAAAAAAAAAAAAAGGAGGACTGGGTTAGTTCTTAGAAACCCTTCAGAAACTCCTTGTCTGGTCACAAAGCCTCTCAAGCCTGAGGTGCTGGCTAGGGAGGACACCAAGATTCCCAAGGCATGCAGGCTGCTCAAGCTGCACTTACTGGACTTGAGGGTGGCATTGAGAATCGTTGCAGTCAGGGCAGCAAAGATGATGAGAGTATCAAACCTGGTATGAGGGAAGGCACTGCTGTTAGATTTTGGGGGACAGGAGTGGAGTTTAAACAAGGAGTGACCCCTGCTCCTCACATCAGGGCCAGGCAGCCCTGGGTCAGCTCAGACCATGGGCACATGGGAGAGCTTTGTCACAACATCCTCTGATTCATCTTAAACACACCCTGGCACAGGAGTTCAGAGCCTTTCAGTCCTTGAGGAGCTGAGCATAGCACTCACCACACTCCACACAAACTTCCAGCCCACTCACCAGTTCCAGAACTGGGTTTTGCTGAAGAACTCCCTCGGTTCATAAGTGTAGACCTTCAGGAGGATCTCGATGATGTACAGAGCAAGGAACACCCACTCTGCATAGGAAATGTAGGGGCTTTCCTCATCCAGAGCAATGAAGATGGCATTTATCAGGATGATGGCATCATAAGTCCAAACAAAAGCTCTGCAAGAACCAAGAGAGATCAGTCTGCAGCTCCCAAGAAGGTCAGAGTCACACAGTTATTTCAGAAGCTCTTTGCCTCCTCTCTCAAAAACTCTTTACCCATCAGTTCTCCCCAAACCTGAGAGTTTGGGGGAGTCACTGAAGAGTTTAGTTTTGCTCTTGAAGTCCAACACAGAATTTGGTTAACAGGTCCAGAGAAGTGATTTTTCCCCACCTACTCAGTACTGGTGAGGCCACACTTGGACGTGGTGAGGGGAGAACCAGGGCCAGCTGGGCTCCCCGGTACAAGAGAGGCCTGAACACAGAGCTGGTGCATTAAAAGGTCACAAAACTGACAGAAGGACTGGACAGTGGAATGTGATGTGTTGGGAGAGCTGGGAGAGTCCAGCTTGACAGGGAGAAGGGTCAGGAGCAGCTCCTGTGCATAAATACCTGATGGGAAGATGCAGGGAAGATGGAGCCAGACTCTTCTCAATGATATCCAGTGGAAGCACAAGAGGCAAGGGGCACAAGTTGAAATTCAGGAACTTCCACTTAAAGAAGTTGCTTGGGTTTTTTTTTAACTGGGGGTGATCAAGCACTGGAAGGGGTTGCAGAGAGGTTATGGAGCCTCCATCCTTTGGGGATACTCTAGACCAAGCTAGGATAGCCCTGAATACCCTACTCTGGCTGACCTTGCTTGGAGCAAGGGAGCTCCACTAGCCCATCCCTAGATGTTCCTTGCAACCTCAGCTATTTAGGATTCTGGGAAGGCTCAGAGGTGAAAGAGAGCTCTAGAGAACTCCAGAGCTGATGAGGCAGCAGGATACAGCTCTGCAGCAGAGACTGCTGAGGTAGAAGCAGATCTAAGTGCAGCACTTTGATCCTGCATGGCAAGGCACAAAGCACAGCCTGATGTCAGCAAAACCCAGCTCAGGCAATGCACCTGCCCGAGACAGGACCTCACCCACAGCCACAGCTGGTTCCTCCACACTGACAAAGGCAAGCCAGGAGCAGTAGCAGAGCCCCTGAGGGTGGCTTGGCCATAGTCTGTCCTCCCCAGCAGCACACCCAGGTGAGCCCTGGGCTCTGTCAGAGCTCACCTGTGCCTCACAACACTGCGCAGGAGCCAGCTTGGTGCAGATCTGTACAGGGCCGGCACCCAGCATGCCAGAGGGTGCCTGTGGATCTTCAGCGTCACCACCTGGATGTTGAGAAGGTCTGCCAGCTGCATGAAGGACTTCTTGTCTGCAGCAGAGTGTCACGTGTCAGCCTGATCTCATGGCAAATAAACACTGTCTGCTAAATGCAAATCCAAGCCCACAGCAGTGGCAGCGGTCTGGACTGAGTATCTGCTTCCAGCAAAGCCAATCCCAGAGTGGTATCCACCACAACAGGCTGAACTTGGAATTCAAGCAGCTTCTCCACCCCATTCCTGGGGAACTGGCTCGAGCCATGGGCCAACAACCACCACAGAAGGATTCAGAACAAGGAAACTGACCCATCTCTCCTGATGTTCCCACTCCAGAGGACTGTGTGGGGAGCCACATTGCATCTGGTAACAAGGGAGGCTCTCCACATCCTCTGCTGAGAACAGGAGGTCCTACATGCCATGGAGAGCTTGGCCTGATGTCAAATGGCCACAAAGGGCCACTCATACTGTGTGGGACATGGGCTACAGCACAGGAAGCAAGAAAAACCTTTTGGGACTCCAGGAATCTGGAGGGAAACAGGAAGAGGGGTCCGGAGACCCCATTCCTAGAGGTGCTCAAGGAATTACTGGAAATGGCACTCAGTGCTCTGGGCTGGGTGACAAGGTGGGGAACAGGCACAGGTTGGACTCTATCTTGGAGGTTTTTTCCAACCTCAGTGACTGTGATTCTGAGTCCCTCTGGGGTCATGACAGATCAAAAATCCCAATGCCAAACCCTTTGAAGGATCGGGGTCCTGGCTCCTGGCTCCTCCCCAGTCCCCACTGCTCACCTACAAACCCTTTCTGCTCATCATCCGAGATGCGGAGCAGCAGCTCCTGGTGGGAATTGCTGGTGTCAGGAGCCACCAGCTTGACCAGCTGCTTCCACTGGGCTTCCCGAACCACAAACTGCTCTCCCTCCTCTTCCTTCAGGAGGTTGAAGGCTTCGATCATCTTGCGGCGCTTCACGTAGGCGAGTTTACGGATCTCATTCTAGAGAGAGCATTGGGAGTCAGGCAGCTCCAGGTGCCCTTCCCCCCTTCTTTAACAAATAAACTCATTTTCACAGCACAGAGATGCAAGAAGAGACCCAGGGGAATGACACTGGACACAAAGTACAGCACAGTTAGTGTGTGTGGGTGGTGAGAAATGGTGTTTAACAGGCAGCTGTGGGTTCTCCAGACCGAGCTCTGGAAGGATCAAGAGATTGCTGGATGCTGGGACAACACTGAAAAACCGGAAGGAAAGACAAAGGGTAGTGTCAGACAGGAAGGAAGTGACAAAGATCATGGGACCTGCATGGCCACAGAAGCAAAGAAGATGTGTCCACACATGCTTCCCATCCACAAGTGAATCCTGCTGACAGCAGGGATGAGGATCCTCTTCTGCACATGACTGTGAGCAGAGGGATATCCAGCACTCTGCTTCCTGACAAAGATACAACCCCCTCATGGGAGCACCCAGGAATTCCAAGCTCTCCTTTACCCAGTCTGGGACTTGTGATCAGAGGCAGTAGAATAAAAGTTCTGATTTACTCAGACCTCCCATTTCCAGTTCTCTTGCTCTAAGAGCACATGCAAAGATGCTGTGCAAAAACAGTTCCCTGCATGGAGACAGCACTCCTGAGCTAGGACTAAGCCTCCAAGATAATGCAGAACATGCTTCTTATCTGTTGGAAACACCATAGAATACTTAACTCAATGCCAACAGCAGAACTCCCAACAACCCCATGATATGAAAAGTGGCTCTGTGCTTGTTGTTTGCAGAACATCAAAGGCAAGAAGCTGTTTCCCCTTCTCAAAGCCTTCCAAGGGAAAGATAGAGGCTCCTGACAGAGAACAGCAGGAAGCCGCTGGTCACAAGCCCCTCCAGGCATTACCTTCAGGTGTTTTTTGTAGTTGTTGTAGACCACAGCCAGGAAGAGAGACATGAAGATGTAAGTGTTGATGATGACAAAAGCGATGAAGAACAGGGCGTACCAGGAGCTGAAGTCAAATGCTGGCATCCTAGAGAAGGGGAGAGGGATTGCTGCTTGCCAGACTGACAAACAGGGGAAGTGAGTCCATGAGAAAACAGACTACCACATGCATTTCCAAGTGCTGTTTTGGACTGCCAGATCAAACTTGTCAGATAAAAGCTAAAACTGCATTAGTTCAGTTAGAGAACACTTTTCTTCTGCTGCGTTTTCATCCTGGTTTGTCAGGCCCTGACTGAAAGGGTGCAGAAGACAGCACAGAGATGAAATCTCTGCCAGTGAGGCCAAATTTAAGAGCAGACATGAGGCAATGCCTCAGCCATACGCTGTTTTTTGGACTCAGACCCTTGCTGCATTCAGATATGCTTTTCCACTTGCTCTAGGATGAGCAGCATTTTATTTCTCAGTTTAAATTCCCAGGGTTGCTGTACCATTGCAGTTGTGCTCAAGATATTTCCAGCACATAGATGACTGAGCCATTCCTACCTGTCCTACTCTTGACAGCACCTTCCCAGCACAAGCTACAATTTTGTGTACCAGAAACCAGGAACCCAGAACGGATAGAGATGAAAAGCCCAATACCCACAGAATTTTAACTCTGCTGTGCAAATTGGAGGCTGCACAGAGAGCACAAAGAACACTATGAGAGAAAGATCTCATCATCTACACATGACATCCATACATGACATCCGGGCTGTTTGCTGTCGTCACCAGCACATAGAGGTCAAACACAATCTCCAGGTAGTTTCTGAAGTAGGGCAAGCCTTCTGCTGTCTGGAGATTCCTAGGAGGAAAAGGACAGCCTGGAGTTAAGCACTGGGATCACTTGTCCCACAACAGGACCTGTGCAGTCCTGCATTTGAGCAGTGCTTGCATTCCCTAGGAATTGTTCAGAGTCTGCCCAGAGTATCCCAGGAGCAAAGGAAGTATCCACACCTCTCTCCAAACAGCTTCAAGGCCATGAGGGAGAACATGAGGAGGCTGAACATGAAGAGCAGGAAGACATAGGTGATCTCTGGCAGCGTGTTGCGGATGCTGCGGAAGGCCCTCCGGATCTGCCAGGGACAAGGAAAGCGTTCAGAGGCAACGTGCCACCCCTTTTTCTCCTCACCACCCCATCTGGATCAAACCCCTAAACCCCTAAACGGGGGTGCAAGAGTCCCAAGCCTTTCCTCCTTGCTCTCCAGGGGGATCCTAGAAGGAAAAGGCCCCAGTTACACATCACAGTGAACTCGGGAGCCAAGGGGCAGAGGGCCCCAGGGCACTGCTGCGATGTTCTTGCTGCAGGGAACCAGTCAGGGACAAAAATCCATCATTCCAGGCCACAAAACACACGCTCTGAGCCCAAATGTTGAGCTGCTCCCTCCCCCAGGCCTCCACATCACAGTTTATTCATTTGTAAGTCACGACCAGACCAGTCTTGGGCAGCAGGACAAAGATCTCTCCATGCTGAGAGGAATCAAAGTCCAAATATGGACTACAGGTTTGAGAACACCATGACACTTTTTTACCCAGGAGATTTCCCAGAAATCAGTAACTTGGTCCCTGACTCAGGGAGAAACACAGAGTTTTTTCTGTGGTACTGTGTGAATCCACCCTTTTGCCCACCTCAAATTATTACTTCAGGCCACTTCTGAAACAAACCTTCTTTCACAGGACCCTAAATTCTGCCATAAAACCTTTCTGCTAAATCCTCTGGATTATGGAAAGTAGCAGGCTGTCTGAAAAAATAGGACCCTGGAAATCACACCAGACCTTTCACTTACCTGGCGACTCTCTGCAAAGTTGATGAGGAAGATGGGCCTCATAATCCTTGACCATCGGATGCTCCTCACATCATACAGCCTGAGGACACCATATACAGCCAGGTCTGTCAGGGATAACTGTAGGAGAAAGAAGGAAAGCTCCCAGAATTAATGCTGGAATGTCTAGGTAGTGAACAGTGTTCATTGATCCAGGAGAGGTGCACACACGACATGTTTGTGAGACCTGGTTGGTTTGGCCATGGCTCATGTATGCCAGGTCTGGGATCCCAGAAAAACAACATAAGGGGGGAAAAACCACCTCCTCTGGGCCCAACTCACCAGGATTGCCACCATGATGCAGATGTTCTTGGTGTCCTTCCAGAACACGTTGTGCAGGGTGACTTTGGCAAAGTGTGTCAGCCGGCCGAGGAACACTAGAAGGCACAACACTTCCAGCACTGATGTGGCCTGCAGAGAGAGCAAAGCTCAGCCAGCACAACCAGGAGCAGCAGTATTCCTTTTTGCACAATAAAAAACAGGCAGAGCAATATTTTCAGGCTTCCTTTTGTGGAATTCCCTGCCACAGGCAGGTTAAAGCCAGCAAGTCTGTGTTTGCTTAGGATTCAAGGAGTAGATCTTTCATAATCACACTGGTGCAGGACAAATAAAAGCTGCAGAAAAGTCTGGCCCAAAGTAAAACTTAGCTTCTACTTTCACATATGAGGACTGGACTTGAGTCCCAAAGAAGGCTGGAATTGGTCTCTGAGATGGAGAAGAGCAACATGACTTTGTCCACAGTCACATGGGCCATTGCTCGTGACCACAATGGCTCCTACAGTCCTGGCCAGCTCCTGTGCCTTTTTTGTCCCCATTTCAAACAGATCACAGAATTATAAAATCATGGAATCATGTGGGTTGAAGGGGACCATAAAGATGATCCCATTCCACACCCTGCCATTGGCAGGGACACCTTCCACTACCCCAGGTTGCTCCAAGCCACGTCCAACCTGGCCTGGAACAGTTCCAGGGATGGGGCAGCCACAGCTTCTCTGGCAAACCTGTGCTAAGGCTTCACCACCCTCACAACGGACAATTTCTTTCCAATATCCCATCTAATCCTGCCTTCTTGCAGTGGGAAGCCATTCCCCCTTGTCCTGGCACTCCAGGCCCTTGGAAATAGTCTTTCTCCATCTTTTTTGTTGGCCATTTCAAGTAGTGGAAGAGCCAATTAGGTCACTCTGAAGCCCCTCCAGGCTGAACCCCAATTCTCTCAGCTTTTCCTCACAGCAGAGCTGTTCCACCCCTCTGATCAACTTGGTGGCCTCCTCTGGACTCACTCCAACCTTCCATGTCCTTCCTGTGCTGGGGACCTAGAGCTGGATGCAAAACTCCAGCTGTACTCTCACCAGAGTAGAGGATCAAAGATATCCACAAAAACATCACCATCCACTGTCTCTTGGCACCTCTGACAACCACTTTGAAGCAAGAAGCCCTTGCTGGCTCCAGCAGCTGCATTTGCTGCTCCTACACCACAAACTCACCAGGAAGGGGAGCGGATATACAGCAGGTTCCTCAAACAGGGCAAGGGACAGATTGAGGAAGATGAAGAAGTAGGTGGCTGTTTGCATCATCCAGTGGTTATAAAGGTGATAAAGCCTGGAGGAAGAAGGCACAGGCACCATAAATCAAGGCTACAGGACACATCCCCAGGGCATCACCAAATGTGTCCTGGAAGAACAGCATTTGCTGTCCCATACAAACATTTTTGCCAGCAAGGAATTTGGCAATTTGTTTCCAAATCAGTCTCAGAGCTGATGGATACTATACTGCCTTTCAGAGTAGGGTTAAATAACAGAATATTTATTATAGTAAACAAAAAATATTTAACTTGGTTCTGCCACTCCAGCACCTTCTACACAGCTGAGGGCTGACCAAGGCTCCCACTCTCTTCATTCCCACAGAGACTTGGAAGACTTTATGTTAGTTTTATTTTCTCCCCTCCAGCAAACCACAACTTTTTACTTGTGGTTTTCATTTCCCATCCTCAACATACAGATGCACTGAGCCCCATTTTAAGCATTTCAGCTTAAGTCCAGTTTTTGGCACCCCACCCATTAACCCTTCTTAGCACACCAAACTTTTTCTGGCTGTTTGGCCACGGATGTGGCTGACTCTCCACAGGTGTGGCTGGGGCGGGGGGCGCATCCCTCCTTACCTGACGGCCTCCGGGGAGGTCTTAAAAGGAATATTCCTGTTGTACTGCGCATCGGAGACAAACGCTGCTGCCAGCAGGAGATTCTGGGGAAAACACAAGACAGTGTGCGAGGGGCTTCGGGAAAACTCTGGGGAGTTATTGCGGGGAAGGAGAAGGGGCGAGAGTGCCTCGGGGGCGAGGCGGTACCTGCGCCGCCGCCTCGACCATGGCGCGGTCGGACGCGCCGCTTCCCCGGCCCCGCCGCCTTTAACGGGGCCGGTCCCGCCCCCGCGGCGGCGGAAGCGGGAGGCGGTGCCGGGCTCAGGCTCGGGCTCGGGAGCGGGGCCGGGGTCGGGATGGTGCTGGAGGCGCTGCGGCCGCGGGTCGTGCGCTGGGCGCTGCTGGCCGCCTTCGCCGCCGGGGTGGTGGTGGGCTGGCAGGCGGGCCGGGCGCGCCGCCGCTTCCTGCGCTGGCGGCAGCGATACCTCCAGCGCCGCCTCGCCGCCGCACAGGAAAAGCTGGAAGCGGCCTGAGCGCTGGCAGCCGCAGCCGGGCTGCCCCTGGCCCTGGCAGCGGGCTCCGCGCGGCTCCTTCGGTAGCTTCGGTGGGCGCCGCCTGATCCGCTGGAAACGCCGCTGGGGAAGGACAGCATCCCTGGGGTAGCAGGGCTGCCGGCTGGACAGCATCCGTGGAATAGCGGGGCTTCTGGGAAAGGACAGCATCCATGGAATAGCAGGACTTCTCTGCTGCCGTTCGCAAAGCAAGATCCCAAACTGTGTCAGACTAACCTAACAAAGAACTGAGGAAATGCAAGCAACGATTCCAAACCTGGAATGGACTGCTCAGGGAGGTCTGGGGTCCTCATCCCTGAAGGTGTCCAAAGAACAACTGGACGTGGCACTCAGTGCTCTGGGCTGGGTGACAAGGTGGGGATCAGTCACGGGTTGCACTCGATGATCTCGGAGGTCTTTTCCAACCTCAGCGATTCCATGATTCTTGGATTTCCATATTTCAAAGGGTTGTCTGCACTTGTCCAGCTCTAAGCCTGCTGCTCTGCCCTTGCCAGGAAGTGCTGCCAACACAATAAACTAGCAAAAGTCATTGCATGGTGCTCCTAGGTGTTTGTTTCTGGAATAAATGTGAAAACGTGCCTTATGGGCACATGTAACAAGTCCCATTATGGGTGTGCGTCGGGACAATTAAGTGGTGAAAGAGCTCATGCGTTGGCTGGGTAAATGAACAAGTGAAATAAAGGAGTAAGAATTCCTCCTGGCACTTTGGATAAGGAATTGTGAAGGTAGCTGTAGCAAATTCCTTCTTCCCATTGCTAGAGAATGCCAGGAGAAGGAGTGCTGGGGGATTCATTGCAGGCTGCTGGTTTTCAGAGGTATTATGGAGTTCTCAAATCTATGGGGGAGAAAAAGCACTGCCCAGAGCCCCTTAAGTGTTGGTCTTGATCTTGGAGCTCTTTCCCAAACTTAACGATCCTGCCATCAGACTGGATGGTCTCCAGAGGTGCCTTCCAACCGCACCTATTCTATGATTCCACGACTGGGATCACAAAACGCCACATCGTTTGTCCCCAGATAAGTGCCGCCGGGGCTGTTGGGTGCGAAAGAGCTTTCAGAGCTCTGGGCCGCCGGGGCCGGGTGTGGGGTACGGAGCGCTGCCGGCCCCGCCCCGGGTCCGTCATCCGGCGGCGCCGGGGCTGTCCCGTTGCCCGGTGACGATGTCGGAGCGGCGGGCGCGGGGGCCGCTGCAGCGGGTGCAGCGCCGGAGCCAGGAGCTGCGGGCGCAGGTATCGGGGCCGCACCGGGGCAGGCACCGGGGATGTACCAGGGCCGATACCGGTGCCACACCGGGTATCTCATCCCACCGCGGGCCCTGACCGCCCCCGTCCCCTGTTGCAGGTAGAGGCGCTGCGGGCGGAGAGCGCGGCTGCAGCCCCCGGGCAGCGGGAGGCCCTTTGGCTGAGGTGAGGGGGATCCCGACCCCCATCAGGAGCCCCATCCCTCCAGCCCAGCCGCCCGGGCGTTGCCCTCACCCTCCCCTCCCGTACCCTCAGTGGTGTTTGTTTCCTCTATGCCTTTTCTCTCCTAATGGTACAGCTTTCTCCCTGGCCCTTCTCTCTCCTGTTTTCCAGGCTGGCTCTTTCCCAGCCCTCTGGGGCTGAGGACAGTCTGGAGAAGGGAAGACTGAGAGGGGATCTTACCGATCCATATAAATATCTCCAAGGCAGGTGCCGAGGGGATGGTGCCAGGCTCTTTCCGGTGGTGCCAGCAACAGGATGAGGAGCAATAGGCATAAATTAAAACACAAGATCCACTTCAACATGAGGGAGAATGAGGGTGGCAGAGAACTGGAAGAGCTGCCCAGGGAGGGTGTGGAGTCTCCCTCTCTGGAGACATCCCAAACCCACCTAGATGCATTCCTGTGTCACCTGCTCTGGGTGATCCTGCCTGAGCAGTGGGGTTGGACTGGATGAGCTCCAGAGGTCTGTTCCAGTCCCAGCTATTCTGGGATTCTGTCAAATGTTTCTGTTTAGGCTTGGAATTCTCAACCTGAAGGGACACACAGCACTTAAAATGACATCTTTCAGTCAGCAGGTGTGGTTTGGGTCAGAATTTTAAGAAAATACCATCTGCCTGTCTTGCTTTCAATGCAGATGTACACAGCTGGAGAAATTGGTGGAGGAGAATACAAACAGTCTCCATGCTTTGAAAAAAGTAAGTATGGAGATTAATTTGTGGTTTTCTCCAAAATTCATCTTGGAAAGTGTTTAAGGAAAATCAGTGTTCCATTTTAGATGCCTCAGGACAAGAGCAATGCCCAGCACTGCACAATCCCTGCTTGTCATCTCTCCAATTTATATTTTTTATATCCATTTATATAATTTAAAAACTCATTTTATTGCTTTATTTTGTCCAAGTTCTAGGTGAAACCTTAACAGAGACTTTCACCTTGGCAGAGTGAAAGGGTAAGAAAACTGTCACTAAAGAGTGACAGCAACCCAGGAAGGGGAAAACTTGTAAGACATGTCTGGAAAACTTAATTTATAGAGGAACTTCGATTCTTTGAGTAATTTATTGTGGAACTTTGATTCTTTGGGGCATTTGTTGGGTTCTCTGTCAGGCTGATGAGCCTGCACCGGTGGGGAATTACAGCCAGAGGAAGGAAGAGGAAGAAAAACTGTTGCTAAGACTCTCCCAGCAGCTGCAGAAACTCCTTCTTGTCTTGGATCAGGATAACATGACAAAGAATTATCCAGGGTGAGTAGCTTAAACATACAAATGCAACCAGTTTTTTAAAGGGTGGCTGGAATGGACCTTGAAAAAACATTATCTCACCCCCTTAATTTACTGAAAAATAACAGGAAGATAAAAAAAGAAGTGCTCAGGAGATAAGTCATTTATGACTTGCTGGGATTTTCTCAGCGTGCTGGATAATGGCTGGAATATAAGGTTTGGAGGAGTTTCTTCAGGACAGAGAGCAAAACACAGGAATGAAAATGCTGTATCTGAATAATGTCCTTGCAGAGACTTGACAGCATTTCAAAAAGTTTGGTGGAAATGATACTAAAAAGTAGTTTGATTTGTTTTGTATAGGGATGAGGAGCACCAGAAAGGTCCTCATGCAAAAGAGGGAAATGAAGAAGATGAGGAGAGTGAAGATGAAGAAAGTGAGGAGGAAGACACTGAAGAAGAAGAAGATGAGGAGAAGTTGTTGGATGATCCAAATGTTAGAGAATGTGTTGCTGTTGGAAACTTTGATGCCCAGCAGGAAGGGGATCTCACATTTGTGGTAAATATCTCTCTGTAAAGGGTTTTTACTGCAGATCACTCTGTCTTAAGCAGTAACTATAATGAAATCCCATGCTTTTGGGGTTCAGCCAGTTGTGGGATTTGGGGAGGAATTTAAGTCCTTTTTCATCTAAATATTTGCTTGGTTTTTTGTCTCTGTCTCTTTTTCCAATGCCAAAGAAAGGTGAAATCCTGCTCATACATGACAAGAAGGTGGATGGCTGGTGGGCAGCTGAAAATTCCAAGGGGGAGAGAGGCCTTGTTCCCAGGACCTACCTTGCGGTTGGTGTGCTGCAACCTCTGTCCTAATCTCACCTCCGCTCTTTTATATAGATTAATGATCATGTATCTGCACAAAGTGCATCACAATGCAGTGTGTTGTTTGGAAATAAAGCCAGTTATTTGGAAATAACTCCATGTTTTTGTCCATTGGGCTGGAGATAGCCATCAAAAGCAGCATTTCTGTGCCTTCTGAAGTTGTGGCAGAGAAGTTTCTTGAATATAAAAGTCAGAATCTTTGTCACTAAAGGTCAACTCTGAAGACTCCAAGCTGCTGTGGATTGATTTGGGGTTTTAATAAATTATCTGGAATGGGAGTCGATTTAAATGTGGGACAATTTTCTGCATCACAGAGAGAAAATCTCCTTTTCTAAACTTACTTAATTTATTCTAAACTTATATTAACATGGGCTGTGGTTGGAGAAGGCATTTTTAAGAACAGAACTGGGAAGAAATCAAGCCCTTTGCCATTTTAAATGTGAATTCCAGGTTCCTAAGGAAAAGGAAGAAAGCCAGGAGGAGTCAGAAGAACACACAGAAGTGACGGATGAAACAGCAGATGGAACTGAAATGAAAAAAAAGTAAATGGAATGTCTCAGATATGGTTGTGAAGCTGCTGCTATTTGAACACAGAGCAATATTTAGTGGCTAAATTTTTGTTCACATGAGGATTTACTATAAATCCCTCTATTTTCTTCCAGAACAGATTCCCACTGGAGTGCTGTCCGAGCCATCGTAGAGGTAGGTGCCCCTCTTACAGTGCAGTTTCACCTGCCACAATCTTCATTATTTTGTAGGCAAGCTGTGCCTTTTCCCAAACACTGTCTCATATCAAAAACCATTGTTCTTAATTAACGTCTGTGTTTTGGGAGTTTTTGGTAGCAAGAAATGCCACAAAAATGCTTCAGAGGAGGTGAATGATATCCCAAGTTTCTGGTTCTAAACAGAGCTGTGAATTAGGATAAAATTTGCTGTTAAAATAAATAAATAGCAGGAATAAATTAAAATAAGTAAATAGCAGGAACAGTAATATCCTTTTTTCTTTGTTTTTACTAGAATGACGCTGTGGAGGTACTGACCACCATAGGGGCAGTTCCTGCAGGATTCCGCCCATCCATGCTTTTCCAGCTGTTGGAGGAAGGTAAGGATTTCGCCTGGCAGGATTCTCAGATGTCTGTGGTGGCTTTCTCACCCTGGTCACCAGCCTGTTGGACCCAAATCCATACTGCTTAATTTGAATTAATTGGCTAACTGGCTATATTCGACAAATCAAATAACGTATAAAAGATTTTTTCCCTTAAATTTTAATTTATCGATGTGAAATCCTGACAAATTTCCTCATTATTTCAGAGAGTTTCCCCTTTGGAAGTTCATTCCTGTTGACTTTTCAGGAAATGATGACTTTTTAAAATTGTATTTTAATCTTCCCTTTTTCTCAAAGGTCTTTTCTAGTCTCTTCACCAAATATATTAAGATATCTCATGTTTTGTTAGTCTTTCTGTTTAAAGCTGTTTAATCTCTTTTTAAAACTGATTGTGGTTTTGGGATGAAATACTTCAGAACACTCACAAATAGTAAACAGTGCTTGTGACAGATAATTCCATAGTTTTGTGTAGTCAAATATTCAACTAGACATGAATTTTGGGTGTTGTCCTTTTTGGCGCAGTAAAGATCATTTGAAAAATGAAGTGGTTTTAAATTTACTCTTGTTGTAGGTGAAAAGTTTCGAGCAAGTTACTATTTGCAACCTAAGCTTTCTCCATCCCAGCTGGCTTTCAAAGACTTGGTGTGGAACTCTGAGAGAAATACTGTGAGTATTGCTGCTGAGGGGGACACAAACTTAATTTGCCTTCTTTCCTTTTGGCTAATGATTATGTCTTAATTTGCACCATTTCTGGAATATTTCTTCTGCTGGGACTTTCTGTCTGTCCCACTAAAACATTCCTGGGGCAGAGCTAAAGGCTTGTGAAGAAATCCCGCTGCTACCACTGCACTGGGTTTGTGGTTGGGAGAATAACCTCAGTCCATAAACACAAAACGAGACCACATGCAGAGGGCCCTATAGGTTTAATCCTCCTTCTGCTGTATTCCAGATCCATCCTAGACCCACCAGAGTGTCCCTGATTGTCACTTTATGCAGCTGCAAGATGATCCCTCTCCCTGGATCTGGTGTGCGAGTCCTCAGCCGGCATGTCCGGCTCTGCCTCTTTGACGGCAGCCGGGTAAGGAATGTGTCTGCTTCCCGAAAAAGGGATGGAGGAGGTTTGGAACTTCCAGGATCCTTCAGATTCTGGTTCTTCTCTGTCTCACTCAGAGACACGTACACAGCCTGCCTCCCAAGATGCTTAATTTATGCTCAGATGAGTCTGATTTGAGCCCACTCACCCAGAAGAATAGAACTGAATGATAAAACAGGCCAGACTGCATTGATGGGTATCGGGCATGGCCAGGCAAGCACACTCAGCCATGCTTCCCACCCTTGGTACTCCACAAAGCACTTGAACCCTCCCTTTTTCTGCCTTTGGTTTCTCCCCCTCTGCTTTCCTCTCGTGGTAAATCAGGTGCAGCCCCAAAATGCCTCTGAGCAGTGTGAGGTGAGTCAGGGAGCTGCTCCTGACTCAGGGTGACAGTCACACCCGTCCCTGGGGCTCAGGGCTGTGCTGGGTGGCCCTGGGAGGGGCTGGGGTGGGAGCTCCATTTCTCTGAGTCCCTAATTTCGGGTCCCCCACCTGCCATTGTGCCTCCTGGCTCCTTTGTATTCCTGGCCATGAGTGTCTCCCAAGCAGATATGTCTCCTGGGATGTGCCTGGGAGCAGCTGGGTCAAGGTCAGATTCCTCCACATGCCCTTGATGCTCTGTTCCTTTGTGTGTGTGCAGAGCAGCTTTTTGTAAAAACATAACCCTGATTATCCAGTAGTTTTCTTCCAGTTTTCTTTGTTGTGTGCAGTGTTAGATCCATCTGGGATAACCCTGCATTTTGTGAAAGCAGCAGGGTTTTCCAGAAAAACTTACCTTAGCTTTTTTCCCCACTTTAGGTGCTGAGTAACATTCACACAGTGAGAGCTACCTGGCTGCCTAAAAGCCCTCAAACTTGGACCTTTTCTCCAAGGGTAAGTGACACAGCCCCTGGCTGTTACAACTTTTTTGTTCAGTGTCACTAAAGTGTTCCTTGGTGGCACAGCTGTGCTCCATGGAAAGACAATAAGAGGAGCAAGGTTTTGACTGGAATTGGTTCTCTCCTCATTTTTATATGCAGTGGGATTGGGTCTGAGATCTTATGTTGAGTGAGGGATGTGCTTGATGGCCTTTAAAAATCGAGGTTTTTATTTTTATAGGTACATTAACTTTTTTTTTCCCTCCCTCTCTCTGTATCAGGTGATGGGCATCTTACCCAGCTTGCTTGATGGTGACTCTTTTGTCAGGTCCAACTCCCTGTCTTCAGACATTGGGATATTGTTTGAGCTTGGCATCACGTACAAGTGCAATGTGAGTGTGGGGAGGTGCAGTGAAAATCACTCCAAGTGCAGGTTTATAAAGGGAACCAGCTGTTCCCAGTTAGAGAACAGGACTAGAGAATATCCCTCATTGGAGAAAAGGATTAGAGAATAGGATTACCTGGAAGGAGCCTGCAGGAAAGATGGAGGGAGACTTTTTGCAAGGTGATGTAGTGATAGGACAAGGGGGAATGATTTCCTATCTATCAAAGGGCAGGGATAGCTGGGATATTGGGAAGGAATTCTTCCCTGTGAGGGTGGGGAGGCCCTGGCACAGAGAAGCTGTGGCTGTCCCTGGGTCCCTGGAAGTGTCCAAGGCCAGGCTGGACGGGGCTTGGAACAACCTGGGATAGTGGAAGATGTCCTTGCCCGTGGCAGGGGGTGGAACGAGATGATCCTTAAAATCCCTTCCAACCCAAACCATTGTTGGATTCTCTGATGGGAGAATATCCCTAATTAGAGAATAAAAGTGACTCATGGACATGAGTGTCCCTGTACCTACACCGAAGTAACTTGTGCCAAAGATCCCATGCCATGGGATTGCAGTGGACTAGTTCTCTCTTCACTCCTGCAGTTTTTCATCTCTGTGATTTATTTCAGACTAATGTCCTGTACAGTTGGAAAACTTAAGTTTTAACTGTTTCAGCAGCATGGACAGTGGTTTCCAGCTCCAGTTTACACAGATGGAGCCTGTCCATCTGAGATATGCGGCTGGAAAGCACAACAGGTAGTAAGACAATAGATGCTAAAGCCAGAAAAACTACCCTCAGAGAAGCCAGATGGTGATTTTTAAACACACAAGGGTGAAAGAGGAAAAGGGGGATAACTACAACAATTTTGATGAGGTTACTGTTATTAATTGTGGTTCAGTCACTCATTCTGGGTCAGCTGCTCAAATAATTTAGATTTCTCTTTTTTTGTAGTCAACAGGTGAAAGAGGAGAGCTGAGCTGTGGCTGGGCCTTTCTGAAGCTTTTCACTTCCAGTGGGATTCCTGTTCCTTCCAAGTGAGTTTGTTGCCTTTTCTTGCTCTCCCTGTATTTACACATAGATGTATAAACATCTGTTTTAGACTTAGAGTAAAGCTTATTTTTCATACTTAAACACTACTGGGGCAGGGAGCATCCAGACCAGTCCTTTATGATTCTGGCTATTCTTTGCCGCATTATCCCTTTCCCATTTGAAAATTGGGCGACTGGTTCCCAAGACCTGGAGTCAGATAGAAGTTCTTGTGACTTAAACTCTCAATGCTCTTGTAGTGTGAATTATATTTTACAGCTGATTTATGATTAGTGGGTCCAGTCATCTGAAAGAATAATGAAGTATTTATATATTTTTATTGTATTAAATGTGGGAAAACTTTTTGTTTATTGACAGAAATAATTAATTGTAGCTCAGACTTTCAAGACTTGGTTTTTACCAAATATTGGTAGACATATATACATTGTGTATATGTATTCTGAATTTATCTGGGTTACAGCATGAAAAACATACCCACAGGACACCTCTACTGTTCTAGAAGTCTCTAAATCTCTTCTAAGTCTCATTTTTAAAATATTGTTCTACTATTTCATTAAGTAAGCATGGCAAACATTTCATGTTTGTTTCAGCAGTAACTTGCTCTTGGCAGAACTGGGGTTACGTTATTCTTTAACAAATTCTGAATATGGAAGATTTGAATTGTTGAAGTGATGATTCCTCAAAACCATTTTAGTGAAACAATTGCTAAATTCCATACAAGAAAAATATTTGGGCTGTGGAAAAGAAACAATGTTAATGGCTTTTAAAATAATTGACCTCCCAGTACAATTAAATTCCAAAAATAGTTGAATTCCCAATATCATACAGGCTTTAAATTTGTCTTTATTGACAGGATATATGAGCTGGTCCTGAGTGGTGGAACTCCCTATGAGAGAGGCATTGAGGTTGACCCATCAACATCAAGGAGAGGTGTGGTTTTTTTTCAATATAAACATAATAATGTGATTAATGCTGCATCTCCATCACAACTGCATCCAGTCCCCACAGCCTGGTTTGGGTTTTTGTGTTCTGTTTTTGCACGTATTTCATTATTTATCTGCTTTTGCCCTGGCTTGGGGAGCTGATATAGGCTAACTAAACTCAAAAGAGTTCTCAACCCACTGAAATGCCCATTTTTGCAATATAATTATTACTGTTGTTTCAAACTGACTGTTTGAATCTGGGGTGTTTATTCCTGCAGCAGGCTCTGGGGTTTTTCAGCAGTTTATGAGCCTCAGGAAACAGCCTGTGCTTCTGGTGAAAGTGAAGTCACCAAGTGTGCACTCAAAAGACATCCTGAAGTGAGTCCTTGTGCTTCCATAAAATGGAAAAGTATCCCAGGTAGCTTAGAGAAATCTACAGCGTTTGCAATGAACATCTCAACTGCTGTCCCTTATTTTCCCAACAGTTTCCTCCCTGAAACATTAGTTGGGGGCATGTGCTACATCCATCTCCTGGTGTTTTATCGGCAAATCCTTGGAGATGCTCTCCTGAACGATAGGATGAACATGCAAAGCACAGGTGAGCACTGGAAGAAGATCAGGTTGTTCTGGTTTGAAAGCAAAACCAGGGAGAGACTCCAAGTCAGAAATACAATTTAATAGGAAAAAAAAATATACATGCAATAGTACAAAAGAAAACCACTGACAGAGTCAAAATACAGCCTGACACCCCACTAACTAGGGTGGTGGTAGCTGTCCAGATGAAATGGTCTTGTTGAAGTAGTGATCCCATAGAAAAGGTCAGGTAACTCTTGTCCTCTGGAAACCAGTGGGTAAGGGCAGCTTGTCCTGTCCCAAACCCCAGATTATATCCAGGTGGGGATGCTTAGCTCCTCCCCTCTGGGCGGAGCATCTCACAATGGGCTGATATCTTCTGTGAGTCATGCTGTGGGTCCTTGATTGCCCATTAAATAGAAATGGCTCCCAGAGGGAGTCGTGTGGCAAGGCATTGATGGGCCTATTAACAAGAGATGGCCCAGGGGAAGGAGGCAAGGAAAAAACATTGCCCCGCCTGGTTTCAATAGCTCATGAAGATGGTGATAGAATACATCTTTATATTATAATCTAGGACACAGGTTCATCCAGGGAATGACTCTCTCCAGGTCTCCCTTTGGTAAAAGATGTTTTTGGCACTCAGGCTATGTTATCCATTTATATAGGTGAGAACTGCCACACTTACACACTTGAAGTTTGATCTTCATAATTTAGGAGGGTAGATCAGGCTGACAACCTCTCGTGGAGTTAAATTGCATCCCTTTGAATTCAGACTTCATTTGAAGTCATGGAAAGGTTTTATCCCAGGCGTTGTTCTAAAGAAGATTTCTATTATTTCAAAATCCACCATCACTTTAGGAATAGACAACTGAAAATGTCTGTTCTACTTCCCAGAAGTCATCAGTCCTGGCTCTCTTCCCTGAAATATTTTGGCATTAGTAAATGCTTCATGTTTACCAAACTTCCATCAGCTTCAGGTGAAGAAACAAGCGTACATTCAGTATTTGAAGTCACACAATAAAGAAAACACTTCAGCAAAAATCCTGCTGTCGCTTGGAATCTTATCCATAGTCTCATTAATTAAAATAATCACAGGAGCAGAGTGATTTTTCATGGAAGTGACCAAAAAAGCACCAGGACACCTGTGCAGTGGGATATGTGCTCCATTGGGAAAACTCACTGTGCACTTGTGTCGTTGTTGTTGTTTGCATGAGGGGTTTACCAGTTGTCCTGGTTCTTTCCCCTCATGCATAAAGACTCCGGTATCAGAAGGCTTAAGATAGTTTTATTATATTTGGCTCCATGTTCTAGGCCCGAGGCTTAATGCCTCATATAGTGCAGCCTGGTACAAACTCTGCTTTGTTACAGAAAATGCTTCATCACAGAATGCCCCTGTGTCTGTACAGGAATGCTTCTTATTATACTAAAGCAAAGTGCTGGTAACCAGACCAGCAGCTCCCACCGTTGGTTAGAGAGGGAGATAAAGAGAGAAAAACACCAGATGTATGTCCTTGAAAGCAGGACATAGCTTAGAGATTGTTTACAAAAATCTCTCCTTGAGAGAGCAATGTCTCTCCTGGGAACAAAACCTAGCAGGCCTGCAGAAACCTAGAAACTATCAAGACTACACACTTGGTCCCTGGCTCTCCTAAAATGCCACAACAGAGATGCCAGGCTGAGGTAGAATCCAAGTGTGTTTATGCATAACATCCAAACCAAGCAGCACAATTGCAGCTGTGTATAAAAAAGACAGGTGCAGAAATGAGGGAAAACACCTCTGGCAGGTAAATCAGGAAGGGCTCGTGTTTGCTGGCATTCCCAATAATCAGCACTGAGGTTTGTATGTCTCCTCTCCTCGTGTAACTGTCTTTCAGCCAGTGAGAATTGGCTGCAGTCAGAACAGTTTTTAGGGAGTTCTCCTACGTTCCCTACTCTGGAGAACTGTTACAGCTCATTTTCCCTTTGGAATAATCTGACCGGAGGGGATATGCTGAATACCTGGATATGCCAATACTTTGAAAACTGATTCTTCCTTAGCCTTGAATGTATTTGTTTTCTGTTTCAGACTTAATCTGTAATCCTGTTTTAGCAACTTTCCCTCAACTCCTGGATCAGCCAGACCTGATGGATGCACTTCGGGTATGTTACCTTGTCAAGATTTCCAGGCAAAATTTGAGCTTTTTTTTTGTCTTGGGAGAAGACAAAGTTCTCCAGCCTTGCTCTGATTTCACATTTCATTTTAGAGTGCCTGGGCAGACAAAGAAAGAACATTGAAGAGAATTGAGAAGGTAACAAACTACAGGTTTTTCTTTCTATATATTCAGGGTAATTTCAACTAGCTGCTCCCTGCCAGTGCAATTGCTGCTTAGCTTTTCCTCTCACTGTACATCTGTTTAGAAAACAGAGATATGTAAATGCAGTTCTTAACATTTCTCACCCAGATTTGTAACAGTAAACCACGAGCAGGAGAAAAATTAAATTAACTTGTAACTTTTTATTTCAGTGTTGTTAGGGGGGAGCCTGTTACAAGTTGGTACCCAGAGTGTGGCTCCCTGTCATGATGTGCTTCCAACAGTTGGCTTGTAAAAGCTTTCCATGGATACAAAATGGGCTGTGTATCCCCACAAAATCATCTTCCCTCCTCCAAACTCTGAGCTTCAGTCCTCCCACAATCTGCCTGGGAAAAGGCCTCCAAATTCCTCAGATCTCCCTATCCCAAGCAGTTGTAATCCCATGTTTTGGCATGTAGACAGTTGGACAACTGACCTGGTTGTCCCCGGGCTCACCACACCTTGTCCTACATCCTGTCCCTTGGACAGAGGGCAGCTGCAGGCAACTGAATGAGAAAGCCATTGGCTCTCAATCCTGGATTTCCTGAGAGCAGCAGTGGGATATTTCATTCCCTGTGCATACTCCTGAATTGATGCACAAGGATGGCTCCCCGTTTATGCAGAGCAAACACGCGCTGAGTCAGAGCGGATTTTTCAGGGCCATTCATCCAAAAAGAAAGCAGATCTGCTCACGGAATTGGCAACTCCCTGGGATCCCAGAACCATCCAGTTCTACCTGAATGGCATGTGCCACTCCCACGGGAGGACTGCTGCCTGCTGAATGCTCACCCCTCGCGTGGTTGCATGAGGCTGAGCTGTGAAATGCTCCCTGCCAGGCACAGCGCTCCTGGGGCTGGGACACTCTGGACTTGGATTTTTCCCATGTGTTTGATAATTGACCAGGCTGATCCTTTGTGTCTGGGTTTTCCAAACTGATCTTTACAGGGGAGCACACAGGTCACACCATGCACAAAGAGTGGGACAACATTGCCCAGAGGCAGCATCACCTCTGGCTCCAAGGAGTGGGATTGGAGCCATGCTCTGCCTAGGACAGCAGGGAAATGAGAGGAGTTTGGGCTTCCTGGGCAGAGAAGATGTGGCACTGTTTTTAAGTATAAATACCCCACAGCAAAAGGCTCTCAGTGCCTGTAGTTTGTGGGAAGGCTGGCAGAGTTCAGGGTGCAGGTCTGTTGATATGCTGGAGGCTTATCTGAGAATGGATGTGTGTTTAGGAAGGTCAAATCTCTTCCCGTTGTTTTCCTGGGAACTGGGAGTGAGTTGTTTGGGTTTTTTCCTGTGTACAATACTTCGGAAAAGTGCTTGCCAACACCACATGTTTGCACTGAGGTATTTTCAAACACTCTTCTCTGCAGAGAGATCAAGAATTCCTGAAGTCTGCATTTGTCCTGGTGTACCATGACTCTGTGTTCCCTCTGCTCTGCTCCACGTTCCTCCCCAGCTACAGATGGGCTGAGGAAGAGGTGGAATTGTCTCGCTGGAAGGTGATCCATGACTTCCTGAAAAGGAGCCGGGAGAACAACAGCGTGCTGGAGTACCTGCTGTCATCAGAAAACACCCACAAAGCCTTTGACATCTCAGAGCTGGCCTATGATTTGTTAGGAGAAGTGAGGGAAAACAATCCTGGAGGATGAACAATTCTGGCTCTCTAAGGACGTGGTAACAATAAAATTCTTACCAAAGAGATTGTGTAGTCTATGAATTGTAATGGATATTTTAGCACAATTAAGATTTTGAGAGAGATTAAAGTTATTTTATCTGTTTCTGAACTGGAAATTGTATTTTAAATTTTTAACTTTGCAGCGTTAAACAAGGCTCTGGCTGCCTGTTACTACCTGTTGTAGCCATGTCAGGTGTCATATTTTGCCAAAGCTGAGGCAGCCCTTTTCTCCTCTTGTGCAGCTTCCAATTAATTTCCAGTGTTGTTTTAATCAAGGTGAACAAAAGGCTCTTTGTCCCAGTCTCCCAGCAGCCTGGGAGCAGGGAAGGGAAAGAACAGTGATCTTTAAGAATGCTGCCGAGCAAGGGCAGCCAACTTAGGGGAAGAATACTCTCTTGCCCAACCAGTGACCAGCAGGTTGCTCCATTTTTAGACTGTTTGCCTGTTCTTCTCCCCCACTCAGGAGAAGGCTGGGTTACTCCCAGGAATGTGCCTGACCCAACACAAATAGCAGCTGGTGGGAATCCTGGGAATGCTGCATTTCTCCAGGATTACTTCCTCTGCTGGCCCCTGAGTGCCTTGTGACCACAGGCAATCCCAGGGGGAAGTGATTAATCCACCTTCTCTTTAGTGCTGGAGCGTCTGGATGCTTCCTGCAAGGCAATGGGGACATTGCCACCGAGTCACACATGGATTTAAGCCCAGGCCAGGCTCAGTTTTGTCTGGCGAGATTTGAAACAAGATTTTTGAAAGCTTTCACTGCATGGAGCCAAAAACCAGCTCCCACTGGAGTATCTGTAAACTGGAGCCTCCAGAAATACCACAGAATACTTCCTCCAGCCTAGGAAGGGCTCAGACTAGAGACATGGATTTGGTCTTTGCTCTGTGTTGTGCAAGAGCTTGGCACAGAAGCCGAGTTCCTGGGGCATCACCTGTCTCACCTAGTAGAGCTGGGATATCTCACTGGGACAATGTCTTCCTCCTGCCATAGCCCATTGCCCGGATTAATGGGGTCATTCTGTCCTCTCTGGGCGACAAGGCAGAAGTGCCACCCCCAGCATTTCATCCCACCCCTTATCTGGGAGTTCTGGGGCCAGGCAGAGTGCACTGTATGAGACAGTAAGTGCTTCCCGAATCCAAACTGCATTTGCCAGGAAGCAGAAATTCCTGTAGCGCTCCTTCAAACCTTACTGGGCACTCAGGAGCATATTGCCAAACCCTCCTGGTGTGTCTGTAAAATTTGCCTCCTCGTTTCTTAAGGTTGGATGTGCCTGGAGGGTGTGGAGGGATCTGACGTGACCGCAGAGCAGAAACCTGAACAGAAAGGGGAAGAGGCAACAACAGTGGAAGCAAAAATATTTCAGGATTGGAAGCGTGACAAGACAACTGTTTGCAGGAAACATTTCTGCTCCGGCAAGGTGTAGGAAGATTTTTTCCTTTCCCCTCCAATTTATGACCTTGCATTAGTGCGTGGTGGGGTCGGGGTCCCGCTCTGTCCCATCCTGGCTGGCAGTGGGATTCACAAAGCCGCCGCAGTCCCGGGCGGTGCCAGGGGCTCGTCGGGCCGGGGCAGCGGCGCGGTGCCAGCCCGGGCCGGTTCCTGTGCTTACGTCCCGCGGGCGTGTCCCTTAAATCCCGCACGGGAGCGGCTCGGGGCAGGCAAGTGCCAGCGGAGCCGAGCGGAGCGGTGTCAGCGGAGGAGAGATGGCCTCGGTGGGTCCCTCTGCAGCCTCCACGCAGCCCGCCCTGCCCTCCGGACCCGCTGTCTTCAAAACCATCCCCTACGCCTTCATCCTGCCGGAGATCGTGAGTATGCCTCGCTCCGCTGCCTCACGGCACCCACTCCTGGCTAAAATCCCCCAAAACCATCCTGAAGGCATCATTACTGGGAAGTGACATCTTGTCTTTGAGCTTATGCTGAATGCACGAAGTATTCCTGTTTTTAGGAACAGCTTGACGACAAGGTACACTCAGCTCCATCACAGCCTGTGTGAGGGTCACTGGCTGCCATGGGATTGGCAGAGGCTGAAGAGCTGCTGGCTCATCCAGGGCAGATGAGCAGCTCTTGTTATCATGACGCAGCTCTTATTACCGTGTAGAAATGGCTTGAAAATCAAGGGAATTTTGCTCTTGTTTCAAGTCGTTCTAGGGGTTGAAGGCAATTGGGCATCTTGTAATGTGTGATGACATTCCATGATTCTTTCAATTGCTTCTGGGTCCAGAGGGCATCCAGTGGGACCGCCCAAGATAGCAGCTGGTGTACTTTGTCATGGTGCATGGGGCTCGAAACCCACACACCCTGTGCTCCACAGGCACAATCCCTGCCTGTGGTGGTGGGCTCAGCTCCCCGCTGCAATTCCAGGGGCTTCACCCACTGCAGCTGGGATGGCACAGGGCAGCATGGGTTCATCCTGATAACCCCGTGTGCTTTTTGTGCTCAGTAAATATTTTGGGTGGATCCAAAGCGAGCAACTTGCTCCAGGCTGGTGCGTGGAGTTGAGAGGAGACTTCCTCGTGCTGTGATTCCAAGCTCCGGAGATTAATGAGCAGGCAGGGCTGGGTTGAGGCAACCTTTCACTTTTTCCAGATAAAGCACATTTTCTGGCTTCTCCACCAAATCCCCTGGGGTGAGACATTTCCTTGTGTGGAAGGCGGCAGCAAACCCTTCCCTTTTGTGTGAACACTGATTTCCCATGAGTGTTCAGGGAAACCGGTGCCAGCTTGCTTGGTTGTTTCCCAGAGCACCAGGATGCTCTTGTAAAGATGCAGGGGTTCTGCTGGCTGCTGTGGCCAGCCTGGGAGGGAGGCGAGGAGGGAACCGGGGAGGAAAAGAGCTTTTCCTCATCCCATACTCATCAAAGGTGCCTGTTTGTCCCTGGCAGCTGTGCGGGACCTGGGTGTGGATCCTTGTCGCTGCTACCTCCGTCTCCTTGCCGCTGCTGCAGGGGTGGGTGATGTACGTGTCCCTCACCTCCTGCCTCATCTCCCTGCTGCTCCTCTTAAGCTACCTCCTCGGCTTCCACAGGAACAGTGAGAACTGGAAAGTGCTGGTAAGGAGGGGATTGAACACAGGCAGATGTTGGCAGCAGCAACATGGGTGCAGGACAACCATGGCTGGTGACCCACCAACCCTTTCCTCTTTTTGCCTTGACTGGAAAGTCCAGGGGAGCTCTGCTGTGAAACCACTGCCTGGGAGGGTTCGGTCCCAGCCCTATCCGGACACGTGTCCCCCTTTGGGGCACTCACAGGTGCCTTGTTTTGCAGGACAGTTTGTACCATGGCACCACGGCCATTCTGTATATGAGTGCTGCTGTCCTGCAGGCCAACGCGACCATCAACTCTGAGTTCAGCACCAATGCGCCACTCAACTACCAACTCAACAGCGCTGCATCGGTGAGTCCAGAGCACCCTGCCAGGCTGCAGAACACACAATTACCCTTGGAAGGGCAACAACACATGCTAAAGCCACAGCAGAGCCACCCCAAGCCCCACAGTGCCACACTGGGCAGAGCTTCAGCTCCTCACCTCTGTGGGTCATGCAGCTATCATTGGCTTCTTAGCATCCACCAGTTCACTGACAGCCTGATGTGGCTGGATGCTGGGAAAAGCTGAGGCTTTGCCTCTCCTTTGAGGCTGAAGGGAGCTCTAGGCTGGGAGGCTACCCTGTGCTGAGAGCACTGGGAGGAGATGGGGTTTGACTCTGCCAGCTGACCATTCCTCTCCTTCCTCTTGTGCAGTTCTTCGCCTTCCTCACGACCTTCCTGTACATTCTCCACGCCTTCAGCATCTACTACCAGTGATCCTGGCAGCACCAGATTCATGTTTACAGGACGAGGGTTTTCCCAGTGTGAGAGACTCTGCTGTCATCCTAAGGTGTCCCTGCCCCAGCCCTATCACCAGGCCTCAGGAACAGCAGGTCCTTTTGCACTTCATCACAGGAAGGATTTTGCTGGCACACATTGGTGTGCCTGTGGGACATTTCCTGCCTTGCCTAGGGGCTATGCAAGGGAAGGGACTGGGTGCAGGCCCCAAGTCTCCAATTCTGACAAATATTGACAACCAAGGGAAGGGAAAAAAAAAATCACTGTTCCTTCAGCAAACCATCTCCTTTCTTATGTAATTTGCCTTTCTCTGGTTCAGCTCCATCCCTCCCTGACACAAATTCATAACAATGATACAAGATTGTGTTCCTTGACTTTCAGATGGTTTCATTTGGCAAATGCTGTATTTATTTGGAATAAAGTGTCAACTGACAGATTTTGACTACTCTGTAAGCTGTGTTCACTGAAAAAGCTCATTTTACTTCCCAAGAGTTAGAAAAGAAACAGAAAATGTTTGCTTAGAAAGCTACAACAGATTTTAAACAAGTTAATCATAGAACTCATAGGAAATTTCTAGATGTAGTATAAAACTACTGCATGAAAAGAATGATTACATGGGAGGAGAACAGACATTTAGAGCAGTTCTCCTCCCATGACTCCTGATTCCGATTACAAAACCTGCAGCTGTGGAGTCCAGGCATTGGGACTGCCATCACAGAGCACTGGTGTTACTGCTGTCTCTCTTCTGTATCCTCCACACCCTTGGAGTGACTGGAAGGAGCTACCTCCTCTCCCTGCGCCAGGGAATCCTGCAGGTCTGGGATAGAGTTGGCTCGCAGCACATCCATGTAGAGCAGGTAGTCTTGGAGGCAGGCTGGCAGCGGCAATTCCCGGATCACGCGCTCCAAGCACAGGTGCCCACTCCCCAGCAGAGACCGGATCTCCAGGCGGCACAGATGGGACAGGGAAGGAAGGAAGGCTGGAAAATGAAATCCCAAGTCAAACTCAGAGCAGCTCTTACTACACCAATATATTTACTAATAAAAAAGGAAATAAAGAGATAACTTAATCTCAATTTCCCCAAATAACCCCTTTTTTTAACTCCAAAAACATCCTCCTTAGCTTCAAACATTCTAAAGGAAGTATTATTAAATGACATTATCACTTGGACAACTGAAAAATTATTACAGACCCTTTTAAAGAAGAATTTTCTTTGAAAGGAATCATTAACAAAGACACCTAAGTGCAGTTTTTCAGTCACATAATACATGACCTGCTTTTCTGAAGGCTGAACTATGAAAAATTCCTGCACAACAAATTGAATCTTTTTGGCTGGTCACATTTTGATTATGTTTGATTTTTATGGTTTGTATTTAATTACTGTCCAATGCTTAAAAAACAGGACAGATGCTTAGTTGGAAATATAAATCAAATTAGAAAAATAAAACATAAGTCATATTGTCATCTTCTCCTAAAACTCCCCATCTGCAGCCTGGAAGCTGGATACATGGAGACATTATTCTCCTGCCTGTATTCCTTACCAAAATGGCTCTTGGAAGTCCAAGTGAACTTCTCCTTGTATTGGGAAAGGTGTTGCTCCACAATTGGAGGAAGTCTGCTCCAATTCATGAACTCGAGGACAAAATTAAGGACATCCTCACTCATGGAAAAAATCCTGCGTAACAAAGACTCCTCTAAAATACCTTTAAAAAGTATTTGTAGATTACAGAATAAAAGACCAAAAAGCATCACATGTGGTACACAAGGACAGTGAGATTCATTCAGTCACTGAGTTGCAAACTTGTAATGCATTTACTACAGCCTGCAGAAAATACAAGTATTTCATAACTAAGTTTAATCCTGTAGTGCCCAATTAAATATAAAACATCACTGAGCTGTTGTTTATACATGGAAAAACTTCAATAACAATAATAAAAATATCTGACTGGAATTTTTGCCATATTGTGTTAAACAAAACAGTCTCAAACTGCATCCGTTTCCTCTCCTCCCAGCCTTAGCCCAGCTTCACTTCCCATTTGTTTCCCATCCCTCCTGACCTATTTCTGCCATTGGAATTTCTTCTTACCATGGCTGTATTAAAGTATTACATGCACAATTTGCAGTTAAATTTGGGGGTTAAGTAGAGACGTTGGATATAAATTTGGGAAGTGATGCTTTATTGCTACCCTAGAGAAAGGCAATTCCCAGTCTCGCTTTCTTCTTAAATAAAACTGTTTTACTGCCTCCAGACATAATGTGTGAATGATTTATTTCAGACTTTCCACAACCCCTCCCATTCCTGATGGTTGCAACTGATTATCAGGGGCCATCCTGTAGCAGCTTTGCACATTAGCGTGACATGTTAAAGTAAATAAAGACAAGGCTCCCTGCTTACCAGAACCTGCGCATGAAATTCACGGGGTTGAAGCCAGCTAGGAGCAGGCAGGGTAGCCATTCCTTGTATTCCTTCTGCACTGTGCTGCTGTAGAGGATGAAGTCTGTTAATTCCTCCTCTGAGGGCAGGGAACAGCCCAGCCTCAGGAAGTGCCGGAACAGAGCAAACTTCTTATGGCACAGGCAGTGTGCCAAGTTAATCCCACGCAGGGTGATGCCGTATTTCAGGAGAATATCAATGAACTGATAATACCTGTGAGCAGGAAAAAGAACAGGGCAACCCATGATCTTTCCCTCAGAAATCACCTAACATTTTTTACATCTGTCTGCAATAAAACATTCAAAAATGTTTTCATTAAAATCCTTTTATCATTACCCATTGCAACAAGGTAATAGGGTAAGGACTGAGACTATGACTGGTGTTGCCTTTTTGTGATTAGACAGCACATTACTCCATAGAAGCGGTGACATGTGTTACCGGCTTCATTCGCAGAGCAATCACCTGCTCTGCATCCCTTCCTAAATTATTTATTATAGAGCAACACCAGGACAGAAAGGGAAAAATGGTGTCCAAGGATTTTTAAAGGCAGTTTCCTAGGAGCAGGCCACAAACTAAATTCACTACCAACAAACCTCATTAATTTAAATGGCAGCATCTATGCCATAAATAAATTTCAATCCATGTACAAAGAAATAATCTGTTAAAATCTGAGAGGATTCAAGAGCCGTTTTTGAAGATGTTTTCCTTAGTGCAGCACATGAGTCACATTCCAGGATTTCACATTAATATTGCCAAGGAGGAATATTGATGAGGAGTGTCTGCAAAGGGGGAACACACTGGAATTCTGGAAAAATATTAGATGATAGCAGCTGAGGGAAGAAAGTGGGAACTACACGTTTAAAGTAAGTTAATTAAAGCAAATATGATTATGAATAATTTCAAAATAAAAGAGGTTTGCTTACTGCTTTTGGAAGATCATGCACATGGGGGACCTGCAGCCGAAGTCCAGGCACTCCTGAGCATCTGGGCTGAATCCCTGTTTGAGCAGCATTTCCAGGCACTCTCCATCCCCACCGTACAGCGCAGAATACACGGGGCTCACTTTGCCCTCGCCCTTGTCACAAATACGGTCAGTGATTGGAATCAGCAACTCCAGTATCCTGCAGATATTTAAAACCACTGTTTCCTGATGTTACCCAATGATTAATCTTAAGCACACAGCTATTTTTCACAGGGTTATTGCAGCTTTGGAAGAAAATAATGGTTTTTCACTCCTGAATTTACAGCTTTATAATTCCATACACAGACCCCTGGCAAATGTTGTGCTTTGGGATGGATTTGGGCTGGAAAGAAGTATTTTAAACCAAACCAGGGACAGCTACTTCCTATTACCCAGCAACTCTTTTTACAGCAACAGAACACCACTGCACATTAAATCCCAACTCCAAGGAAGTTTGGAAGCAAACTGTAAATGTGAGTTGCAAATGAAATTAAGTCTTAGTTCTGTGAAACAGAAAAATCATTCTGTTTACAGCTCGCACTCCAGGCCACATCACATTAGTGACAAACAACAGTTCCTTTGCTGCTGGAACTTACTGGTGCTGCATAAGAGTTGTCAGTGATATATCATCATTTATATATTTAAGTGCTGTCCATGTGTGAATCATGGAGCGCATGAGAGATCCTTCTCCCCAGTGGTCTACTTCCAAAACTTCCTTCCAGTCTGGAAGTTCTGCTGTGGAACTGACTTGTATATCTGAAATCGGGCAAAGCTATAAATGCATCTCTGGAAAGATTAAATAAATTGTTTTTGTGGCTTTGATTTTTCTGGCTGGTCCAGCTACTTCAATATTTGCATACCATTACTTCTGCTACTTAATACAGAATTCTAATTAGCAGCTGTTTTAATCATGTATAATGTATATCATTACTTCTGCTACTTAATATAGAATTCTAATTAACAGCTGTTTTAATCATGTACAATGTATAACACGGTTGTTTGTATTTTTTAATGGAAAAGTAAAATGGCCATGGAGTGAATTGATATCTGGTTCAGCACTGTGGAAAACCCTCTAAATTCATTAACCTATGGATCAAACTCAGGTTAGACGATGAATTAAAAATCATATAATCATAGAATGGTTGGGGTTGGAAGGGACCTTCAAGGTGATCTTGTTCTATGCCCCGCAACGGGCAGGGACACTTCCACTATCCCAGGTTGCTTCAAACCCCTGGAACAAACGTGGCCTGGAACACTTCCAGGCATGGCGGAGCCACAGCTTCTCTGGGCAACCTGTGCCAGGGCCTCACCACCCTCACAGGTGTCCTGGATTGTAAGATAAGGATGTATTCTATTTGCCATCTGTTAAAGGTGGGGCAGTTATCTTCTGTTAATTGGGCAGTTTTATTATCTCTTCCACAACCAATCTCTCCCTCTGGGGAGATATCCTCTGTTAATGGGCCATTGAGTCACAATGCATGACACATAAAAATTACATCATCCCATTGTGAGATGCTCCACCCAGGGGGAGGAGCCAAGCATTCCTACCTGCATAAAATCAGCATTTTTTGGGAGACCAGAACAGCCTCTTCTCCACTGGATTCCCCGAGGCAGACCAGGCCCATCTGCTCTATCACCAGACCTTCAGAGAAAACTACAGCCTTCTACAGGATCATCACTTCAGCAGCATTTCATCTGCCACTCCAGGAGGAGCAGCCACCATTCAACTGGACTGTTACCAACACCCTGACTCCTCAGGGTGTCAGGTTTCTGACTCTATCAGTGGTTTTGTTTGTACTAATTACATTGGTATTTTTCAGCTTTTCCTAGTAAAGAACTGTTATTCCTATTCCCATATCTTTGCCTGAAAGGCTTTTAATTTCGAAATTGTGGTAATTTGGAGGGAGGGGTTTACTTTTTCCATTTCATGGGAGGCTCTTGCCTTCCTTAAGCAGACACCTGTCTTTTCAAACCTAGACAACAGGGAAGCACTTTTCCCTAATATTTCATCCAAACTTACTCCCTGTCAGTGTGGAAGAAACTACTAAGTGACATTCAAAATGCAAAAATAATCAGAACTTCTAAACTACGGATCATTTTGAACACTCAATTTTTCTCCCTTTTAGCGCTGAACTTCCTCCTTTGGGGATCAGATTTGTGTGACCAGGAACTTCTGTCTGAATGCCTCTGCAACCACCTACTTTGCATGGCCCATCTCAGCTGCTGCATGAATGGGTAACTGCCAGTTATCCTCGTTGCAGTAGAGGTTTGGGTCTGCCCCTGCAGTCAGCAGCAGCTTCACACAATCCAGATGTCCCTCCTGTGCAGCAATCAGCAGGGGAGTGGCCCTGTCCTTGGCCTGGCAGTTGACATCTGCACCTGACACAAAAAAACCAAAGTCACATCCATCAGTCATTATTTTTCACAGCATGGCTTCAAACTCAGCAAGTTTTCCGCAGCAATAAGGAAATAAAACCTCTCATATTTGAAATGATGACGTGCAAGAGCAGAGATAAAATTGCATTTAGTGGGAGTTGATGGAAGCGTAGCAAGGGAAATTAAGGATCGTGGTTACCGTGGGACAGAAGCAGCCGGAGACTCTCCAGCTGGCCATACTGAGCAGCCACAAACAGAGGGGTAATTCCAAAGTCATCACGACAGTCCTTGCTGGCCCCTTTCTCCAGGAGCATTTGCATTATCTCAGTGGAACCCTGAAATAAATGTTTTTATTCTTAACCAGCAGGAAAATGAGGCAATTACATAATCTGGTTTTCCCCACACGCTCCAGATATAAATAAAACTCACAATATATTCAATATTCTGAAGATGCCCTTAAAAATTAATGGTAAAAGAAATTAGGCAAGTTCAAATTGATCACTTTTGCTCATTTACATGATACACTCATTTGTATGTGTTAGAACCATTATGCCAACATATTTTTAAGTACAAGCTTGTGACTGTTAGGGTAGGTTAGGTAGGTTAAAATTACCTGACAAAAATGCAATAATTATTAAATAAATAATTATCCCCCAGAATACACCAGTTACACCAAAATCACATGATGTGCTCACAGGTTACCTGAAAGGAAGCTTGGTGCAAAGAATTCCATCCAGACCAAGAATGAGAACCTTCAATATTTGCTCCGTGTTGGAGGAGAAACTTGACAACTTCTGCATGTCTATTTTCAACAGCTTCCACAGAACAGTAATAAGAAAAAAAATTCTTACTGAAGAATTTTAAAAAGAAATAATTTAAGTATTTGGATTTAAAAGCTCAAAAGGCCTCACTGCCAACTTCCTGAAACAATCATCATAACTCCTTTAAACCTGTCCATTATATACTTGCTTGCCTTTTATATTTAGAGCCCCAAAACAGTGTTGGAGAATGGAAATGATGCCAAAATTCCCCCAAACTTGGAGAAGACTTGGAAACAAATGTAACATGGCTGGCACCCATGATGTCTGGGTAGAGAGGCAAGTAAACCAATGAACATATTTAATCAGATGATTTAGACCCCCAAGATTCACCGTCACAGAAATTTTAAGCATTCAATTAGGTCAAACATAAGTCATAGAAAAAACGCTAAAATAACAGACCTTAATTGCCAAACTAGCAATGTCAAAAATAAATCTTTTTACATAAGAATTAAGGAGGAATTATAAAAATCAAAAAGGCTTTGAAACAGCCTCATACAGATGTGATCCTGAACCTCCTAGAGTTTTTCTAGGCTTGATGCAGAAAACCGGTTTGCTTTTATAATTTTAAAACATGCCCTGAAGCAGATTTACCCATAAACAAAAGGTTATTTCCACACCCACTCCATCTCTGAGTCTAAAGCCTGGTACTTAGGGCTACAAAAAGATGCAATATGGCAGGCAAGTAAGAAACTCTGGTGAGTTTAAACTCAGAGAAACTTGAGTTTTAACTGGTGAGTTCAAACTCTGGGATTTGAGGAAAGCTCGTGTCACCTAGGAAGAGCGGGGTGGTGGCAGATTCAGTGGTGATGTTATTGAGGTCAGCCCCAGCTTCCAGGAGAACCCGGAGACATTCCACAGAGCCATGACGGGCCGAGAGGTGCAGAGCACACCTCCCTTCAAATGTCCTCGAGTGGATGTAGTCATCAGATGGAGCTGCAGAGGAGCATAATGAGGGGAAAAAAGGGATATTTGGAAGTGAATTACAAAATACAAAAATTTTAAGAAAATAACAGTTATTTGAGATATGTGGCCTACGGAACACCCATAAATGTGCTGTTATCATTCAAGTATCACCCATGAATTGCAATGCTCAACTTCTCTTTACTGCAGTTGGGAAACCACACAGAAAATCCCCAAACAAGAATAGGATAAATCTATGTAACTTGTATTTTCTATGACAGGGTAATTTAGCAGAAAACCACACTATTTACCATTAGGTTTTCCTTACCTGTATCAATGAGCAGCTTTAGGCACTCACTGGAATTGTGCGCTGCTGCTTCGTGGATGGGCAACCACCTCCTGTTATCCGGGACATCAACGCTGTATCCCCGGTTAATCAATTCCCTCAGTATTTTCACGTTTCCTTCTCTGGCAGCAAGGCCCACGGCTGAGCACCGGTCGGAATACGCTTCTGTGAAATCCATCCCTGGCATGGAACTCTGCAGGAGGAGGAAAAGAGTGGAGGGGAAAAAAAAAGAGATGCGTGTTGGTACACTATTGATATGAGGGGGGTTTTGTTTGTTTTGCAGAGGATTTGGTTTGGTTTGTAGGGAGATGGTGGTTTGGGGGGCTTAGGCAGAGGTAGTTGCTTGGGGTGACTTGGGGAAGGTCGTTCGTGGGGTTTGAGGTGAGGTGGTTGTTTGGAAAGTGTTAGTGGATTTAAGGAGAGGCTGAGTTGGAGGAGAGATGGTTGTTTATGGGGTTAAGGGGTGGATCTTCGTGGGGTTTGAGGGCAGAGGTGGTTGGGGGGTTTGGGGCACGGTGATCGTTTGAGGGGGATGTGGTTGCTTGTAGGACTGGGGTGCGAGGCAGGCGCTTGGGAGAGGTTGTTTGTGGGTTTGGGATGTGGTCGCTGGTGGGTTTTGGGGGACACGGTCGTTTGTGGGGTTGGGGGACGCTGTCCGGGCCGATGAACGGCTCCCTGTGAGCCCTCACAGCGCACGCCCCGCCGCCGCCCGGGGCCGCCCCGCCGCCGCCCGGGGCCGCCCCGCGCCTCTGCGCAGGCCCCGCCGGGCCGGGCCGCCATGTGGGTGTTCGGCTACGGCTCCCTCATCTGGAAGGTGGATTTCCCCTACCAGGAGAAGCTGGTGGGGCGTGTCCGCGGCTACAGCCGGCGCTTCTGGCAGGGCAGCACCGACCACCGCGGGGTACCGGGCAAGGTGAGCCGGGGGCGGGGGGAGCGCGGCCGCCGCGTCGGGCTCGGGCCCTGCCCCGCGGCCGCAGCCGCCCACAAGGGCTGCAGAGAAACCCGCAAACAACACAGCGCGTTTTAAAGAGGGCTCAGAAATGCCCACATTTGTCATTTAGGACGTTAAATATCCTCGGTGAGGGGCGGGTGTCAGCCTGTGCACAGGGAATAAGAAAAGCCAGAATTATTGATCTAAGTAACGCCCTTTAGAACCTTAAATACCATGGAATAACTTGTGCAGAGCTCAAAGAACACAGCTTGAGTCACCACTGACACACATTAAAGAACAGCAACAAGGAAAAAATAGTTCTTACAAATATATAGCAAATTACATGTTAGCTGTATTTTAAAAATATTTTCAGAGGATTATTCCCAGTAGTACAAACAGTAATAAATTCCTCTGATCAATAAGTATTTAGTAATTTGTTTCTTAACATTTGTTTTGGGTAGTTCCAGGCAAGACAAGGACTCTGCAAGCAATTAACTAAATATCCTGCCCTTCCTTAGGCGAACAGATCCTTCTTCGATTACACAACCCACCTGAACATGAAGTTCTCCTCAGTACTGCCCTTCATATTAAATCGAATTAGATTTAAATGAAATTTAATTAATTTAGGCTACAGTTATAGACATTCCTAGCAAGGACAAGAAGGCTGATTTCTACCACAGAATGTCTCTTTAATCCATAATTCACAAAAATATTTGTAACCCATTTCAAGTGCACAAGCCAGAGAACTATCAGTGACTATGGAAAAAACATTCCAAAAGGAACACCAGTTATTTTTCATGTATCCTGGGAGCAGACTCATTTCTCCTCAGGAAACAGGAAGCGTTGTTCATGTAGCTTTGTTGCTTTATTTTATCAGTCAGATCAGGAATAAATGGCTCATGCTGGGAGAGAACTAATTTGATGCCAAAAGCAGCAATTTTAAACTGCGGATGTAGTTCAACATAGGGTTTTTTAAGTTTTATACAACAAACTTCAACTATTTTATTTCCAATATTTACAAACTGGCTTCTTACTTTTTCCTACACGAATTAACTTACTGGGGAAAACAAACCATTTGCAAGGTATCCTCCCTCCATCCAGTAAGGCTCCAAGGGCTCCTTGAAGATATTTTTACATTAATTAAACTCTAAATTATCACTGTTATTGTATTGTTAATTAATTGTCACTGTTTTAAATTGCAATGGAATTGAGTCTGGACAGCACATGTAAAGCAAGGACATTCAAACCCTCCCCATTTCTGACTGCCTTTAATTTTTGTGTCACAGGCACTGTCCACCCAGAATTTAACAGGCTGTTTATTTTATCTAATACACATCAAAAGCTACTCTCCAAAAATACTTAGACTGGATCTGGACCTTATTGGAATTGTGCTGGATAAGTTCTCTGAGTGTTTCATTCCTGTTCCTTGTTTTTTCCTCGTTTTGATTTGGTTTTGCTCATGGTTTAGGGCAAAAGCCTCTGACTGAATGATGATTTGTTCTTTTAAATTTTAGCCTGGAAGAGTTGTGACCCTGGTTGAAGATGCTGAGGTATAGTACTGTTGTACAGAATGTCCTGTTGCATTTCCACTCATTAATTTTTGCTTTTCTGCAAGCAGATAACTGTCTTACCTTTAGGGAAAAGTTCTCTCAGTGTTTCCCAGAGTTACACCAACGACTCTTGATTGTTTCAAATAATCAATATAAACTGTAAGTAGTTTGGGTCTGTTATTACCACAGGGATACTTTAAAGTATATTCTGGAATAGTCACTTTGGCTATCCAGTTGTGAGATGTAGAATTTGATAGAAAGATATCTCAAACATACATGATTTAGTATCAATATCAAATGATAAATGTAATTGCTTTAATTTCAGCTTCAAAAGGTTTAACTAGATTATGAAGGTATCTCAGTACACCACACCAGTTCAGGTGTGTAACAGGTGTAGGTGACCCTCAGGTCCTTGCCAAACTGTCACTAAACAGAAGGGACCTGATCAAAATGCCTTCAAATTCAGCATTATTTAGTTTGTAATTTTCAGACATAAATTTTATGAGGTCAGGGAGAAGGTTTGTGTTCTTTCTGCCAGCTCCTTAGTGGTCTGTACCAAGACTATTTACTACTACAAATATTAACAAAACAAGAAATTGCTCTGTTAGAAAAACCTCAGCATTAGCAGAAAGAGGATGATCAATTTGCACGATCAGTGTTTTCAGTTGCCTGAATAAAGGAGCCCTTTTGTTTTGGGACTCTTACAAACAGTGCAAAAAGCAGCAGAAGGGCAGAAAATCGGTTTCCTGAAAGTTTTGCCTAAATGCAGTGATTTCTGAGTATCCTTTTAACCAGTTCTCCTTGGCCAGGGGTGTGTGTGGGGCGTTGCCTACAGATTACCAGCTGGGAAGGAAGGAGAAGTGAAGGCCTACCTGGATTTCCGGGAGAAGGGCGGCTACAGGACTACCACAGTCATCTTCTACCCGAAGGACACGTCGGTCCAGCCCTTCGACGTGCTGCTGTACATCGGCACCCGCGACAACCCCAACTACCTGGGCCCCGCGCCGCTCGAGGACATCGCACGCCAGATCCTGGGTGCCGCCGGGCCTAGTGGCAGGAACACAGAATACCTGTTTGAGCTGGCCAACTCCATCAGGAACCTCGTGCCAGAGGATGTGGATGAGCACGTCTTCTCCTTAGAGACACTGGTCAAGGAGCTCTTGAACAAGCACCAAAATCTCAACTGTCTATAAAGTAACCGCTTAACAACCTGGTTCTGTCTTCAGAGGAGAGGTTTTGTTGGCCATGGGTGTGTGACACGGAGGAATGTTCCTCTGTATTGTGCTATCCTAATTAATACTGCATATCTTAATTAATGCTGCATTCGGAATAGGAGTTGGTTACTTAAAACAAAACTGCCAAAATCATTCTTTCAGGAGTCCAGAGAAAGGCAAGCAATGAAAGTGTTCTAGGTTTGAATTTGGTATATCAACTTTTCATTGAAAGACTATACCTCAAGACAACCACTTAAACTTCTCTTTATGTTTTGTTATTATTTCAGGTTTAAAATAAATCTTTAGGATATTTGTGAAGTCAAAATCAGCATGCAGAGATAAGTTCCCTAGATTTAAATGACAGTTTGTTCTGATTCCAGACCACAATGCAGGAATTTTAAGTGGTTGGCCTAAATTGTGTAGTATAACATTTATATCAATATTCAACTCCTGTGAAATGAAGTTATGCCACTGAATTAGTCATCTCAGCCTTTATAAGTTAATTTATCCTTAAATGCAGTGGATAAACCATTTTATTGTAAAGGAAATAATTCCTTCCCTTGGCTGCTGATGTCAAGCCCTGAAAACCATAGCTCTGGGCATTCTGACTCAAACAAGCCATAACCTATCAGTGCCTTGTTTTAATTTTTAACCCTAATACAAAGAATAACCCCAAATATTAAAATTAACTAAGAGCATGACTTGAAGTCACAACACAGCAAGAAGAGAAACTCTCACCTCTGTTACTTCAGGTGCTGTTGTGGCCCCATCTCTTTGAAAATCCCAGCTGCAAGAATAGATTTTAGTTTCAGGGATTCACCAACAGAAGGTAGTTGAGGAAGGAACCCTCTCCAGTAACCTTAGGGGTGTGTATGGACATCCCAAGAGGGTTGGGAAGCCCCCAGTTTATGCCGGTAGGCTTCCTGATGTAATCCGTCCCAACATGGATTTGTCTCACTTCTCCAAACTTTTATTTTTATTAACTTTTAACCGAGTATATTTTTATATCTTAATATAAAAGGTCCTGTTTCAAACACCATGTTACGTCCTGTTTTCCCATCCAGAGAAGGTGTAAGTGTTTAGTAGCAGCCTGGAAGCTGGATTCTGCATCAGTAATTGCAAAGAAAGTGTGTTTTTCCCCTAAAAAGCTTGACCCTTTCTGTTTTTTACATCTTCCTGGTTTATATTTGTAAAGGTAAAAGTGTGCAATGGCACTCTCTGCTTTCTTGGAAATTCTTTTTAGATTTAAAAATTCCTCAAAGACTTAACCTCGTTCCTTAAAACAGGGCAGGGGATGATTGTGCTCAGTAACAATCCAGAACCATCAGGGCTGATTCCCTCTTTAAAACGCCAAGTATTTAAGTACTGTGATTTTGTGTAGCTCCACATTCTCTATCTTTGTCTGCAAGGCTTTGTTGGTTCATTTGCTTCCCAAACACATAAACCATTGCAATAATATACGTTCCTGTGTGCATGTGTATGACTTCAGTGCAATAAAAAATGCATTACAATGACTAATGGGGTTGGAAATTTCCAGAAATGTTACGTTTAAAGTGTGTCTATGTGAGGATGGACATCAAGGTGTGCGTTCATTGTGCCTCGGTATAAAATTGTTGTTGGGGCTGAGAATGACAAACAACACACAGAGGCTACTATAAACAGTGGCACATCAGGAATTAATTAAACCATGGGAAATATAAATACATACATTTGTTCTTGCTGTGTGGGATTAAAGCCACTGTTCTGCCCCCAGCTTTGGTCACTACCAAAAACCTCCCACATGTTACCTCAAAAAATTTAGGCCATTTAGGCTTAATTTTTTTTTCTGACTGGTTAAATTCAATCTCTATTTGTGCAAGTACAGATTTTAGATCTGTAGGCTTCACTATACAACCATGCACACAAAGCCACTGCTAAACCTGTTCTCAGACAGTGTTTGGGGAAACAACAGGTACATCCATGACTATTAACAGAAGATAATGCAGAGAGGAGGGAGAGGGAAATCCAGACTTAAGGGTTGGACTCCATGATCTCCAAGGTAGTTTCCAACCAGAATAACTCCAAGGCTCTGTAATAAGGGGATTCTCTGTAGCATAGCCAATTAATTTCCTGTCTTTCCTTCAATTATTTATCTGCTCCATGTTTTCCATGGATCAGATGGAACTGCTGGCCCCCTTGGGTTCTCAGGTGTACAGATACACACACACATAAACACACAGGTGTATAGAGAAACACACAGAGGAGCCCTTGAAGTGATCTTTTACACTCATAACCTCATACCTGTTGGTTATGTNTGCCCGGCCCCGGCGCTGCTCTGCGGGTTCCTGGCAGCCGTGGCGGCGGTGGCCGAGGGCGGCCGAGCGCTCCCGCAGCTCAGCGACGACATCCCGTTCAGGGTGAACTGGCCCGGCACCGAGCTCAGCCTGGTCGGTACCGCGCCGGGCCGGAGGGTCGCACGGCCGCTCCGCCCGGAGAGGGGCTCTGAAGTTCCTCGCCACACAGGGGGGCTTGGGTGGGGCTGGTCCACCGCCGGAGGGACTCTGGCAGGTGGGCGGGAATCCCGGGGGGTTCTNAAAATTGTTGTTGGGGCTGAGAATGACAAACAACACACAGAGGCTACTATAAACAGTGGCACATCAGGAATTAATTAAACCATGGGAAATATAAATACATACATTTGTTCTTGCTGTGTGGGATTAAAGCCACTGTTCTGCCCCCAGCTTTGGTCACTACCAAAAACCTCCCACATGTTACCTCAAAAAATTTAGGCCATTTAGGCTTAATTTTTTTTTCTGACTGGTTAAATTCAATCTCTATTTGTGCAAGTACAGATTTTAGATCTGTAGGCTTCACTATACAACCATGCACACAAAGCCACTGCTAAACCTGTTCTCAGACAGTGTTTGGGGAAACAACAGGTACATCCATGACTATTAACAGAAGATAATGCAGAGAGGAGGGAGAGGGAAATCCAGACTTAAGGGTTGGACTCCATGATCTCCAAGGTAGTTTCCAACCAGAATAACTCCAAGGCTCTGTAATAAGGGGATTCTCTGTAGCATAGCCAATTAATTTCCTGTCTTTCCTTCAATTATTTATCTGCTCCATGTTTTCCATGGATCAGATGGAACTGCTGGCCCCCTTGGGTTCTCAGGTGTACAGATACACACACACATAAACACACAGGTGTATAGAGAAACACACAGAGGAGCCCTTGAAGTGATCTTTTACACTCATAACCTCATACCTGTTGGTTATGTTTAACCCTTAGTGCTGCCACTAATGATCAAAGTTAATTATTCGCATCCCATTCCCCCCCATCCTCTTACTCGCCCACATTTTACCCCTCCCTCACCCCCCACCGCAACCCCTCACTCACCGCTCGCTCACTCATCGCCTCATTCACACTCCTCCCTCCCACTTCTCTCTCACACTCATTCCCTCATTTACATTCCTCGTTCAAATTCCTTACTCCCTCACACTTCTCCTCCTCTCACTCCCTCCCACTGCTCACTCACTCGCCCTGCAGCCCCCCACCCTGCTCCTTCGCGCGCTCCG